>CM029280.1:28335908-28389423 GCA_016920895.1 Vaccinium myrtillus | reverse complement strand
TTCTACTTAGGCTCGATGACAAATAGAGACTATATCTATTCACTCTAATTCAACGATAACTTCCAAATCGCTCTTAAAAGGCTTTCCACTTGATTGTCCTGTGACCATTGTTGGATTTGCGGAGGCAAATGGATTGGGAGGTTTGACCAGAGTATCTTCATCTCCTTCAAGCATTTGAATCACAACATGCATTGAAGGCCTGTCAATTGGGTACCATTGAATGCACCAAAGTCCCACAATTGCTAACTTCTTCGCAATCTTGGCATCTCCTTCATCCTGAATACAGATTCCAAGCTCTTCTCCACTATCCAAACGATTGTAAATCCATTCAGGAAAGTAAATTTGGTTGGTGCTATTGACCATCACATCAAAATTCTCCTTCCCTCCTACCATTTCAAGCAACAACATTCCGAAACTATAAATATCAGATTTGTAAGACACATTCCCAAAGTTCCTTGAGAACACTTCCGGTGCAATATAGCCAAGGGTACCGCGAGCAGTAGTCATGGATACAACACTTTGTTCCTTCGAACACAACTTTGCTTGGCCAAAATCCGTTATCTTCGGATTCAAGTTCTCGTCCAACAAGATGTTATGTGGTTTAATATCGAAATGAAGGATTTGTTGGTCACACCCTTGGTGAAGATACTCAATTCCTTTAGCTATACCCATAGCAATATCTAGCAGTTTCTTCCAACCAAGTAAATGCTTGTCGCGATCAGATGATGCAAACTTTTCCAGCGAATCATTCGGTAAGAACTCGTATATAAGAGCTCTCCAAAATCCATCAGCACAATATCCAACTAAGTGAACCACATTGACGTGATGGATCTTACCAATTATTCCAACTTCGTTGATGAACTCTTCCCCATTTCCCTTAGTATTATTGAGGATCTTAACCGCGACATGAACATCACTTGAAAGTTGTCCCTTGTACACTGTTCCGTATCCTCCTTGGCCTACTTTTTCCTTGAACTGATTTGTAATTTTCTTGATATCTGCATAAGAGTATCTTGCTGGCTTCAAAGCTCTGTAATCCTCCAAGAACTTCTCGATCTTTTGATGATCCTTTTTCTTTATTTTCTTTTGTCTATGGAACCAATACATTGCAACGAGGATTACAAGAAGCAAAAATGAGCCTGATGTCGCACGTGCAATCCTCAAGTTACCTGTGAAAGATAGAGAAGACTCGTTATATTTTTTTTTGGTGCTAAAACCGGTATTCAAAATTTTAGCCCGACTACTATCCAGGCCCGGCCGTTCGTTTGACAGCAGTGATGGGGGCACGGCTTGTGTGGAGTATTCAGAAGAATACCCTCCACTTTGATACACACTGTATATTTACAATACGACATGTGTTTTTCATTATGTCAGACCACTTTAATATTCAACATCAAAAATTAAAATGTAAAACTTGGACGCTCATCTCAATCTCAACCTACGTTTCAGTGATGGGGGCACGTCCGTGTTATATGTCCCACGCTGTTTAGTTATATAATTCAACGACCCTTCACCCATGACCTCCCACGAGGCCCTAGCCAAATGGGACAATGGTAACTTAACAAAACTGCAATAGCTTTTTCTCATGAAGTTTTCAAGATCTTTGGCGTGGGTATGCAAAATTTATCTTTACTTTGGAAAGAATAGAAAAAGGGTACCCACAAAACTTGCCTTTTATGTCGCCTTTCCCACGAACCTGTTTCGGCCATTTCAACTGCAGAAGATCAGCTGTTTGATAAAACGCCTCACTCGGAACCGACAAAGTATACATTTTTGTACATGAAATCAGGGGCGCATCAAAGATACTCCAGTCTCCATCCTCTGCATAAACTTCATGACCATCGCCACCGAGGCACATGACGTTGTACGAGAAACCCGAACTCGTTGAAGGGCAACTGAATAAACTAAAATTAGACACGAAATCTGCAAATTCAAAGTGAGTGGCGGACAAGTTGAGGTTTTGAAGATGTCGTGGGAAGCAGCTGTTTGGGTCTTTGATTCGAATCAATCGGGATTTGTAATCAATATATGTAACTATGACTTCGACGGAATAGGGGAGATTGAGGAGAGTGGCATTGGTGTTTGGAGAACAAGAGAGATCGAACCCAGGATAGCCGCAGTGCGGAGGGTGGTTGTCCCTGAGGCGGAATGGGAAGCGTATTGTTGGACCGTGGTCAGAGCATCTTGTTGGGTTGCAATCGTCTTGTTGGGTTGTTGACAAGTGTACGAGAATGAACAGAGAGAGAATAAATAACCTGGACATGGTTAATTCTTATTGAGTAATAGAAGGAATCAATATCTCTCTCTCTCCCCTTCTCTCTGATGTGCGTTTGTTCTGCTTTCTTTCACCTTGATTTCGGTTTGCTAAATTATGTCAATGAAATGGTTTCATCTTTTATCTTTATGATAATAAAAAAAAAAATCCCGGTTAAAAATTTTGAGACTCCGGTCATGGTGATTTTGATTTTTTTTATAAATTTTTTACCAGGACTTTTGCAAGTCTTTGAAAACTGTATTAAATAATATGCACGTGGTGGCTAACTGTAGAGCTCTTGGATGCCCTGCACTGCATCCCGGGATCGAGTCTCATTCCCCCCTCTCCCATGTAATAGATTAAAAATAACGAATGACAAAAAAAAAAAAACTACTAATATGACAGCCTGGCGTAATGGGTCACGTAATTTATTTATATATCTATATTTGATTTGGTCTTTTGCCTTGATTTTTTTTTTTTTTTTTTGTTTGAACTGCGGTCTTTTGCCGGCCATAAACATATTATTTATTTACTTATTTATGGCGCTGGCCGCTGGGAATAGCCAAGAGGCCGAAGACCGGTAAGAAGACCAACAACACTTGCCCCGACTTCCAAATCCTAATTACAGTACTAAACTATAGAGAACCATTCCTTGATTGTAACTTTGCTTTATAAAAGAAAGGTGCTTTTGGAATTGTATTTGAAATGGGCTGCATGCTCGGAAGAGACAGAGATAAGATTGAAGTGTCAAAAGACCGAACCGACTCTAGAGTTAGCAACCTCTGCCTTCAGGAGGTTCTCTGTGAGGCTATTTCCCAACCGATACTATCTAAAAAGTGAGAAACTTATTTATTTATTTAGATTCAAGTTTTCCAGTCTTGCGCCTAAATTTAATTTTTCAAAGTCAATTATTCTTGATTGAGCTTGTTATTATTATTTTTTTTACTAATGGCTTTGACTTTCGCGCACATGAGCCGGCCATGAATATATAAGGTTTGGAGGGTGTTCCTGACATAGTATTTCATATTTTATAGTATGAGAAATAATCAATTGAATGCGATTGAAAAAATCATAGTCAAATGTGCATCGGAAAGCGAACAGAAAAAAGATTTAATTGCATTACCCTGTGAAGTTTTTTGACATTAATTTCATTAAAACTCAATTTTATATAAAACTCAAAGAGATATTTCTAACGTGAATAATATGGTAACTATTTAATTTTCTTAATATGTACATTTAATCAAATCGATGACAAGAACACACCCACAAGACTAGAAATATTCTACTTTTTACTTTTGTTTTTATTTTTTATTTCCATGACCTTCACCTACTCATTTTCATTTATCATGTTTTTTCCCTTCTTCTTTTTTTGCAACTGATGTTTTTTCCCTTCTCATAAACTCCAAAATAAAAATCTTTGGTCATCCAACGAAAGCAGAACTAGCTAGTCCTAACATTTTTCTCTTCTGAATCTCTCTCTCTCTCTCTCTCTCTCTCTCTCTCTCTCTCTCAATGGGCTTCTTGACCCTTCTTATCCTCATCCTCCTCCTGTTTTCAGTAACCTGCAACGGAAATCAAAACCAGCAATTCATCAATTCCTGCGGAGACATCCACAACATCTCCTTCCCTTTCCAATTTCAAGGTGACCCATCCCACACATGTTACGACCAAAACTACTTCACTCTCTCCTGTGACGAAAACAATCGCACAGTCCTTCACCTCTCCTCCAGAAAATATTACGTGAAATCAATTAATTACACTGGCAACACAATCCGTCTCGTCGACGAAGGAATCCAAACCAACGATACTTGCTCCTCTTTCCCTCTCAACTCTCTAACCCCACACAATTTCTACGGTCTAAGTGCTCCTTACTGGGTGCCGGTCCTGCCGGATGGTAGCTCGGTCATGTTCATCCGCTGTGAAAAGTCAGTCCAATCTCCTAAATACATAAACAGGACTGCTTATTGTAAGACCACCACCAGAGACGATGCGGGAAATGGGTATTACTCGTATGTTGTGGCGGGAGATGTTAGGGTTTGGGATGTTGCCGATTCGTGCACTGTTGAGGTGTTATACATGTCTTCGTCGCAGTTGATCAGTGAAAGGGGATCGAATCTGTCGTGGTTGGATTTCAATAGGGAGTTGGGGTATGGGTTTGAGGCTTTGTACTGGTCCAGACCGTACAGTTACTTTGAAGACTGCAAAAGATGCTGGAAAAGGGCTTCCTGCTTCAGAGATTCTGTGAATGTCAAAGCCGTTTGCCGCTTTCCTTGCAAGGACGGATGTGAGTTGGATCTTCTATTCCGTACTTTGTTCTTCATTCTACCTACTTTTTTTCTTTTTTTTTTTTCTTTTTTTTTCATGTTTTTTGTTTTAATTTTTCTAAATATTTATGACTAAATGCAAAAACAAGTTAGAAAAAAAAAAAGAAACAATAGAATTTTTTGTCTAAAGTCTCGTCTTACATGATTTTTTTAAAAAACTTTGGTACACCCATGAAAGTTGAATTGTGGTTTGAAGGCAAATATATAATTCTTAAATAAACACCCACTAAAATAGTTTGAAAATTATGGAGGTTAGTGGTTTGAGATGTGATTTAAATTTTTTTTTTTATCGGGAGCAATAAAATTTTATTAGTAAATATTTGAAAAGAAAAGACATCAAAAAAGAGTCAAGGAGAAGAAGAGAGGGGTTTTACTCTAATCAAAGTTGGAGAAATTAAAAACGTTTAATGAGTCCAGAAATAGTGTCCAAAAACACTTTAGTGGGAATGCCCTTTAACATTTTTTTGTTGGCATAAAACCCTACGCAGAAAATATAGACAATGAAGCCCAGTACATCCATGGGGCATACCCAATACATATAATGAAGTCCAAGCCCAAAAGCCCAAAAGGGAGAAATCCTAAATCAGTGTTGGTTATGAATGAATTACTATATACTCTTCCATCTGTTCCATTTTGTTTGTTATGCATAGGAAACTCAACTCTTTAAAGAGACATGCACAGAATTAATGCACGTCACCTTATTAGATTTCCAATATTAACCCTCTTTCTTTACTTAAAAACTGCTTGTGCCATTTATGAGGGATAGTTTGTGGAAACTTACCCATTTTTTTGTTGACTTTCAACTAGTAATTCAAAATTTTGAGACTTTCCATTAAGCAAACAAAATGTGCTGAAGGGAATAATAGTTTGCCAAATAGTAATTAATATTACTACTGGTCCAAGTATTGGCGGAGGTATTCATATACAAGTTGGGTCACTCGAACCCAACTTGTATATGATTGGAAGTTTGATAGTATGTAGGGGAATTGCTACAATACACACTAATTAAATTTGTGTACTATATGCACCTACTGTATGGTCTATATTGTGTCACCTCATTAACAATCGTAACATTTTTTAGTGTTTCGTAACTTTTCTACAATGTGATTCGTAACATTTTCTATGATTTATAACATTTTGGCTTATCTCATAACTTTTATAAAAAAAATTGTAACTTTTTTAGTCAATTCGTAACTTTTATAGAGGTGCATATGATACACACACGAATAAGAGTGTGTATATGTAGCCAAATGTTGCAATTTTGACCCTTCGAAATTCTTTTAAATTGCTACAACTTGCTTCAAAACGCTTGGGAACTCCAAGCATACTTTTCTTTTCGAGAATTAATAGAATTATGAATCAGGTTATCCTGCATCATTTTCAAAAAAGTGTCTTTTTTTTAATTTTTAATCTTCATAAAAAAGCCAAAAGACAAGTGGTTCTACTACTAAAAAATTCACTTTGTAAAAGACAGAGGAATACAAAGATGCTTCCCATGCAAGCTCAAATTTCAGGTAAATTGTCCATTTCGCCCTTCCACAAAAAAGGGTAATGATTTTGGAACACTAGATGTAGGGTTTTGGGTTTTTGAAATTGCATAAAGTCCAAAAAGTCCAAAAAGTCAATGGAACAAGCTATTTTTTTGTTATTGACTTTACAAGTAAAATAGCCAATTTAACATAAGCCAGTTTTTTGGAACAAGCTAAGATTTTGTTTGATAAAATTGAAAACTGAAGCTGAATGTTGAAATTAAGTGCTAAATTTTTAAGCTGAAAAGCTATTTGACAAAACTATGAAGAGTTGAATTAAAATAGCTGTTTTGATACTAAGTTAAATGAATTAAATTCAAGTTATTTGTGATTGTTCTCTTTAATTTTGCTAATGAACGTCAAGTGTTTGTAGTCGTGGTGGTGGTAATGGTGGTGGTGGTGATAGTAGTTGGTAGTTTGGTAGTGATATAGAATAGCGAATGTAGTGTGGTGGTGGTTATAACGGCGGTGGTGTGGTAGAAGGAAAGCGAGGGTGGTAGTGGTGGTGGAGAGATGACAGTGGTAGAGTGGGTGCAAATGAGGACAATAATGAGTGGTGCTTGAGCACCACTCATTATTGTCCTCATTTGCAACCACTCATTATTGTTCTGATATTGTATCTTCTGGATTGGGTGTATTTTTCTTTGTTGACTCCTTGTCAGCTAGTTATTTCCCTTGGGTTCTTGGAGGCAAGTGATTGTTGTGCAGCTAGGTGCCACCTTAGTTGGGATCCTCCCGCTCGTTGTAATGCCGGTTTTCCTCGATCTCTTTTAATCTTTGTAATCATTTTCCAAAGATTAGAAAATTTCTCTTTTTCTTTCAAAAAAAAAAAGAAAAGAGTGGTGCTATATTTGTGGTGGTGAGGAAGTGCATAGTGAATTTAATGGTAGAACATGAAGGAGAGATGAAAGGATAATGATGGTCAAACGACAGCGGTGGTGCTAGAGAGATGGTGGCGGTGGTGGTAGTGAGAGTGATAGTATTGGTGGCAGTGATAGAGGTAGTGCCAATAATTGTAGCAATCGTACGTGGTGTGGTGCTGCTAGTGATGGCGGCATGAATTAGAATCGGGGTGGTAGTTGTGGTGGTTGATGGCAATGGAGGCAATTGTGGTGGTGGTTGTGGTGCATCGGTGAAGAAGTGGTGGCGGCGGCAAGGCGGGGACATATGGCGGTGATATCAGTGATCGAATGGCGGTGGCTTTGGAGGGTGGTGGTGCTAAAGGAAGCCGTGATATATAAGTATTGACATTTTCATCCTGAATTAAGTAGGTACCAAGCTACTTAATTTTTACAACTTTTTAACACTACATTCTAAGAGGCACTTAAAAGGTTAAGTAATATGAAATATTGTTATCAAACCAATTTGTGGAACATCATTATCAATGCTACTGGTCCAATAAGTTGTCTTGAATTAATTTAGACAAGCTAATACTGGGACGTACGTAATTTAGTCAAATGGGCTTGTGGCTATTGTTCATGCAATGGTTATTACTCCGGTCTCTCTCTCTCTCTCTCTCTCTCTCTCTATAGAGATTAAATTCTTTTCGTCGCTGCCGGAAAACCATGGTGTCTGCCCGCCCAGCTAACAAGAAGTTACCACATTTCATCAACAATCCAAAATGATTTGTTTTAATGTTGTTCAACGCACCATAAATTTCACTTCAACCCCTATAAATTGGCTATGACCTTGAACTATATACATTGATATATATATATATATATATATATATACACAAGAAGTTTCCTATGAGGGCTCCCTCACAAAAAAAAGTGCCGGAAAACAGTTGTTAGCCGTTGGATCGCGTGAAGGACATAAGATCCAACGGCCCACAATCCCATCAATTTTTTTTTCAAAGGATATTTTAAAATTTTATTAAACCAAAACTATTCGTCACCCAATTCGGACAATTTCTTTCCTCTAATCCCATCAATTGCGTGTTACTTTAATACTTTTAAAATTTTAAACCATCCAAGGGACAATTCTTCCAAAAGTTTTGCTCTGGCTTTTTTTTCTTCTTGTTTTATTTACTTTCCTCATCAATTTGTTTAGTTTTTCGGAAACAGCCCTCTCTACTTACAAGGGTTAGGCTGCGTATATTAACATTCAACCCCTCTCTAGACCCCACATAGGCGGCAGTTTTGTTCACTGGGTACGTACGCCCCTTTAATCCAATCTCTTACTGGTTGCTAATGTGGCAACTTGATATTAACTGGGAGGAACTCCAATGGTTTTCCACCAGCAGTAGCAGTAGAAAGAATTTAATCTCTTTTTCTCAGTATTCAATCAACATATTTATTAGTTAATTGGTGGTTTTCTTTCACTGACATAATTCTTTTCAATGCCAAAAAATGCAGGGAGGTGGAGGTTATCTATTGGAGGTATGTATTCGTTCTTTGTTCATTTTGGATTTTTTTGGCGTGACATTCGTAACGTCATCCAATTTTTCGAGGTATGTATACCGAATGGGCGAATACTATTGGAGAGGAAACATTTTGCGAGGGGCAGAGTTCATAATATGCAAAGTTCCGGTCTCTCTTCTCGCATACATCCCTTCCCTTCTAGAGTGTGTTTTCTTCTGATGCATAAAGTTTTGGAAGCGATTCACCCATATGTTTTGGTGCAAGAAAACTTCTTAGTTTGGTCTTATTCTCAAACCAGTGGTTCCATCATACATAAGATATTCAAAGTGGTTTTTTGTAGAGTTACTTTTGTAATTGCTTCCTTGTTGAACGTTGTTTCTCCTAGTTTTAGATGTACCTTTTATCACCTCTTTTTTTTTTTTTTTTTTCCATAATTTGCTTCTCATACTTAATCTTCAACCTCTATTTTTTTTTTCTCTCACAGATAATGCACTTCTGCTGGTCGGTAGTTTTACCTATTTAATAGGTAAGACCTAATCCTTCCTATGTACTTATTTATTTTGGTCCAATGGAAATTCGTTAATTGTTTTCGGTGAATTCTATATATTTTAGGCCCTGAGCCTATCTCTAGTGAACCATAGTAAAGACATTTTTCAGGATTTTTTCCTCAAAAATGACTTAAACTCAAAACTAATTTATGTGTTTTATGAGACCGAGATCACCCTTTTCACAATACAACATCAAAAAAAAAAAAAAAAAAGGACTTAGGTCAGTTTCTAAAACAACTCCAATAGACCGAAAGTAACCCACAATAAACAGACGAGGACGGACATGAAGGGCCAAATGAAATATGACTTACAAATTAATATATAAGTGTGCGTATATATAAATTTGCATAATACTGTAGTCGAAGCATGATCACATGCAAATAAGATAATTCCAAGACAACAACGTTTTGACAATGCTGCTTAATTTTCTTTGACTGCATTAAACAGGAGGGATCATTGCAGCAAGGCTTTTGTGTGTACCATGTGTGTTCGGATTTTTAATCTTTAAATTTAGCAGACGACATTTATCCACGTTTGATAGCATAGAAGGTTTTTTGCGAAGTCAGAATCACCTTGTGCCTATAAGGTACTCCTACTCGGATATCAAGAGGATGACTAATGGGTTTAGGGACAAGTTGGGGGAAGGAGGCTATGGTTCTGTATACAAAGGAAAGCTCCGAAGTGGCCCTTTAGTAGGAATTAAAATGCTAAGCAAGCCTAAAGCTAATGGTCAAGAATTTATCAACGAAGTTGCTACCATTGGAAGGATTCATCACGTCAATGTTGTTCAGCTAATTGGATATTGTGCCGAGAGATCTAAGCGTGCTCTCGTGTATGACTTTATGCCTAATGGGTCTCTTGACAAGTACATCTTTTCTCCAGAAGGAAAATTGTCCTTAAGTTGTAAGCAAATGTACGAGATTTCTCTTGGAGTGGCTCGCGGCATTGGATATTTGCATCAGGGTTGTGACATGAAGATCCTGCATTTTGATATAAAGCCACATAACATTCTTCTTGATGAAAATTTCACTCCAAAAGTTTCAGATTTTGGGCTTGCAAAATTGTATCCAACAGATGATAGCATTGTGACAGTAACTGCGGCAAGAGGAACCTTGGGATACATGGCTCCAGAGTTGTTCTACAAAAACATCGGAGGTGTTTCCCATAAAGCTGACATTTACAGTTTCGGAATGTTGTTGATGGAAATGGCAGGCAAGAGAAGAAATTGGAATTCATCAGCTAATTCAAGCCAAATTTTCTTTCCTTCATGGGTTTATGACCAATTCTCGGAAGGAAAGAACGTACAAATTGGAGAGAGTACCGAGGAGGAGAGTATGATGGTAAAGAAGATGATGTTAGTGGCATTATGGTGTATACAAATGAGGCCTAGTGACCGTCCTTCCATGAACAAAGTTGTTGAGATGCTTGAAGGAAGTGTAGAACAACTTCACATGCCTCCAAAGCCTTTTCTGTATTCACAAGTTATGCAAGCCGAGAATAATGGAATGAATGACAGGTTGTCCAATCTGTCTGGTGCTTGTATGGATTCTCTCACCCTTGATATAAGTGGACGCTAAATTTTCAGGACCAGACATCCTCTATTTACAATTAATGTTGATTCCATGTGACTTGGATTTGCTGCTTTGAAAGACAAGACTATCAGCTTCACTTATTCGTCTTTATGTTATTATGTAATATATAGAACTTCAAAAATCAATCCACACAAGGACTACTACTTCTTTCCTCTCTCATAATACACCTCTAGTTTTTCAAAGGAAACTCCTTAAGATAGCACTCCATGCTTTCTTAACTTTGAGCTTGTCATATTTTTCAAGGTAAATTCCAGTGGATATTTCAGCACCACCCACACCACAATGACTGCAATAGAATTTCCAGTTACCTCTGCCAAATTCGGAACAACCAAAAAAATACTCCATTCCAGTGGTGTTTTATGGCCAAAGTTCACAATAGGATAAGGGAGCTTCTAACCCCATTCTTTCAACATCGATCAAACACATTGTTAAGGTTGGGCAAGTTTTGAATCTTGGACCAATGTTCTTGCTCCAAGTATAGTTATGATTGGGCAAGTTTTGAATCTTGGGCCTATGTGGCTCACACTAAATTTTTGTGCCGAGCCATTTTGTAGAATTTTAGCCCTTGTTAAGCCCATATGGGATGAGATTGGTTGAGTTAAAGTTGAGCCTAGCACCTTGTTTAGGATTGAACAATATTAGAGTGTCCTCGTTTGACTCTTTTAGACAACTTTAGCGTATGCCTTTAGGTAACTAATAAAGAAAATATAATTTATTTTGGCTCCATTTGATATTTTTAATCTTTTAGAGACATTTTATGTGGCTCGTTTTTGTATTAGGTTTGAAAGGGCTACCTATGTCTTAAACGACAAAGTTTGTTTTTTAGGACCAATAGAGGGAGGGAGGGAGAGAGAGAGAGAGAGAGAGAGGAGGAGGAGAGAGAGAGGAGGAGGAGGAGGAGGAGGAGAGACAGAAAGGGCTTCTACGAGCCACCGTGCACGTCAGAGAGGATAGAGAAAGTGAGTATTTTTTTCTATTTACATATTTATATACATATATGGATGTGGGACCTTTTCTACTTTTAACACACATCTAAAATGCTCAAATGGAGCACTCATCTTCACTTTTTTAACACACAAAATTGAGTCCCACTATTATCACTTTTTGTCATATAACACACTAAATTCTAAAGAGTCAGATAGGATGTTCTTACATAATATCCATTTTGAAAGAGTGCACATCAGATTTCGGAGACTTCAAATAACAGAGACATCAATTAACATAAGTGCGCATTCTTGCAAGGGATCCTAGCTGTGGCACGGGCCCTAGGCTCCTAGCCAAGGTTGGTCCATCGGTCAAGGATTCGGCGAGCACATAACCCAGGTATGAAAGGGGAATAGTAACAGAAAGCTTGCACTCGAATTTGATGACGACCATGTATCACAGTTTTCTTTTATGTTGTGGCCTATGCCTATTCTAAACTAATCTGAAGGGAAGCAGGTGGGAAAGCTAGGAATCGACCCTAGTCGCAAGAAGCATTATTCTAACAGAAGGGTGAAGGTCCAGCAGACGTTGCGTCCTTATTGAACTTGTGGAAGATATGTCTCATTTTGGGGGAGAGATGGATGGGACTCGAACTGGTGAACGGGGTTATGAGACCTCTACTAACTACTGGGGCAAACCTCCTTCATGTTCTTGTATTGCAGTGATGCATGAGTGAAAAAACTGCCATACAATTAGGAAGCTTCTTACACAATTATATCTTTAGAAATGAGTTGACTATATGGAGAGTTTTTTTTTTTTTTTTAAATTGAAAAAGGTGGTAGGAGGCATAAGGGTAGTAATCCCCTAGCCGTGACCATAAGGGCTCTCTATCCGCTGTGGAAGGTCCGTTTTGAGCCATAACTACTGTCTGTGAGAACAGACCGTCACCATAGCACCACCTACATACTAGATGGCATAAGCCGGACTCCATAGTCCCGCTTCAGGCGAGGCTCTGAGCGGTTCTTTTGGGAGTGTGAAGACCTTAACATCTAGGTGGTGGTGACTATATGGAGTATGCGTTGGGGAAAAAATTTATGGAAGTATGGGTTCAACCCTAAAGAAATGGTATTCACGGTTTAAAATATAAGCATCATTTTATTGAAAATACAACTAGAAGCATAGTTACATGTTCATGTTCATTCGATAATAACAAAGGAGCAAAAGATAGCAAAACTAGAAACAAACCAACGAATAAACAAATCTCCTCTTGCAGGGTAGGGCATTGAATGTCGACATCTCCGGCTTGCATTAAACCCAACGTTCAGGGAGGCAATATCCTTCAAATCTCTCTACCCGTCCTCTGGATCGGCTGGGTTTGCCTTTTGATGGTGAAACTTCACCACAATGCAGGTGATATTGTCAGCACTGCCGCGGGTGAAAGCAGTCTCTGTTAACTTCCGTGCAGCCGCTTCAGGTTCTTCTTCCAATTGCGCAAGTGCCACAGCGTCCTGGTTACAAAGCGAACGAATGTATCACCAGATCGTACTAAAGATTTATTTATGAATGATAAAACGTATGGAATTTCCCTACGCAAATTGGAGGTGATTAACTCTCACTCTTTCTCTTCCCTCGACCAAACCTTCTTCCAGATACAGCCTAAAAGGAATGCTGAGATACTATGCCAGCAGCAATAATCAGTACATTCTAGATCTGCCTCTGTTTCCCCGACCCCAACAAATCGTATGTAATCCTTCCATACGAGATCCTTTTTCGGACAGTAGATATTTCATTGAAACAGCCAAGTTGCACTTACAGGACTCCAACAAAATAAAGTGAAAATCACCAACATATCCGATCTTCTTTTTTTTTTTTTTTTTTAGGTAATTCGGAATAATAAAGAACTTAGAGAACAAAAGAATACCATAACCTTTCAGTTAGATTATCCAGCCTCAACAATATTGAATCAGTCCAGAAATGACTGATCCCATCAAAACAAATGGAAAAACACTAGTCCAAAACCTTTCCAAGACCAAGATTTTCCCTATTCCAGCAAATCACGGAGGGATCCAGCATTGTATCTATAACAACAAAATGCTCAAAATGTCATCGCCCCACCAGCAAGGTGACCACACATCATTAACTACTGAAAAATAGTGATTGAGATGTTGGATTCTAATGTGATTTCAATGCTTTGGTTTCATAGATCATCGTACATCAAAAAATACCCTCAAACTCTTCATTGATATTCACCCCATAAGAGAATCGCAACTCTATAACCACTTTTTTCATCATGTTTTTCCTGAATAATGGTGAGTCCTCTTAGATCGCCCAGGAGTTCGGCAAGGCTTGTTTCCCATATTATCTTCCCATAGTAACAAGATCCAATTTCCATCTTTATTTCTAAAGAGACCCTACTCCTCTTTTAGGTGATGTCTTCAAACCATCAAAATTTAGTTTCCGATCTTCACACATTAGAGAAACCCATAAAACAAATGAATCTACCAAACCTTTCATCCTAGACCCCAACTGTCAGCTATTCCCATTACAACAGGATCTAAAACCTTTTTTTTGAATTATAAATTCTTGGATCAATTAATGTTTTCAAATGGCTGTCCCAAATTTAAAGCACATACATCTACGATTTTCCTTTTAACAAATCCATTTTCCAGAATGATCCAAACCTCAAAACTACTCTAAAATGTGGAATTCTAATGATGAGTATTCCACCAAATCAATCGTCATCAAAAGGGGGTGGGATTAAAACATTGGGTAAAATATCCCATAGGAAAAACCCATTTATCCCACATTCCTCAAAAGGTAAATGCAGATTTCTTGAGATGAATAAGATAACAAGGAAATGACCAGTTTGTCCTTTCTTAAGTTAGTTAGGCACTTCCCTAAACGAGAGAGAGAGAGAGAGTTCACCTCAAAGAACATAAAAACAAAGACAAACATAGACTAAAAATTGGGTATTTTGAAAAATTACCATCTCGAGCTCCCACGACAAATTGCTTCAACATGCGGTTACCAAAGCACGGGACATTGCTAAGACACCACCTACTCTAAGTGCCCTAAAGAAATGAAGACAAGGTTTTTAATTTTTTCCCCACCGACTTGTTAAAGTATCGTTTGAGGCACTATACCACATTTTTTTAATTTGAATACTCATTCTTCAGCCATAGTTTTAAATAGCGGTATCGGTCACATCGGTCGCGGATCGGTTTTTCGGTATCGGGACGTGAAAATTTCGTCTAATCGGGTGTAACGGTTTTTTAACTTTTTTGGCGTATCGGCCGATACGGTGCGATCGTTCGGAGCCTCCAAATCCGAGATTTTAATTTGGATACGTTTTGGCCGAGATTCAAAACTATGGCTGGAGCACAGGGTGGGGAAGCTTGTTTATGGCAAGACTTCCAGCCAACTGAGCTAGCCCATAAGCCCAAGTTGGTCGATATTGTACTATCTCACTACTGTGACGTATGTACCGAAAAATGCGTCATCAATACCCACGTTGCCTAATGATCTTGCCCTATATGAATACGAGAAAGACAAGGAATGTATGACATTAAGTCTTACCTGCCCACATCACTACGCCACCAGCACTTTCAATTCTCTTGCGCTCGTCAATTCTATTTGGCTTATGATCCTCGGAAAGAGGAATTGCTGAAAAGCATAAACCGAGAAACTTCTTTAAGAAATTACAGCCAAAATTTTACTATATGTTAAGCACAAGTTCAATATACCTATGGGCCTTTTATGTGTTAAGCACAAGTTCAATATACAACCACCTATGGGCCTTTTATGTGTTAAGCACGGAAGCCCATCAATAGGGCAACACCAGATTACCTGATGCAAAACAAAAACGTTGGGAAAACTCGTTAAACTAGAAGAAAAAAAATGCAAGAAATTACTCCCAAGTAGATTTTCTAAACCCAAAAATTAGTTTTTAATGCAGTCTAGCTTCACAAACTTTCAAACCAAAACCATGCTTCATGTCAAATCTTGGAAATATCTACTGTTTTAACACCTGTTATACGAAACAAATTTTTTTATAAATTCTCTTCGGTTTCAACAATTCAGTGTCTAATTTGGTAACAGAATCCTAGTCTAATGCAAATGGAAGAAGATTCATGATGCTTAACAGAAATATCAAATTCAGATCATTCAAACTCTAAAAACTAGCAGGGTGCAACGTTTCCATATCCTTCGGCCATTAGGGAAGTGTGTGCACATGGATTTTTTCATAACTCCAAATTTCATATATTTACCAATTACCATTACCAGCCAGTACTATAAATCAGTTTGGCATAAGTGCACACACATTCCTTGTTATTTAGACCTCAGATACTGCAACTTTAACGTATGAAAACAAAACAGACTAGGTTCATTAACAACAAAATCACAGAAAATCAGCCTTATGATTTAACTCCTATTTCTCTCCCTTGATCGGGAAAAAAACCTTTAAAAATTCGAAACGGTGCTTTCTCTGTGAAAAACATTTCCAGCTTGCTTCAATCGAGTCCCCATAATCACTTGTTTCACAAATGTGCTACTGCAAAATTAATCCGCCACCCTTGAAAAATACTAAAAAGAAGGTGCCCTGGCTAAATATATGGTACTCCAGCACATTCAGTGGCGGAGCTATATAGGGACCGGGGGCGGACACCCCAATTTCCTATTTTGGAGTATATTTTGCATATTTTTGATAGATATTTAAAAAAATTACAAAATTTCAAACATAATTAAAAGTAAGAACAATTTTCATTTGGTGAACACTATATTGTGGTGAATGATATCGTGCGATAATAATACTGCGTTCGTCAAATGGTATTGGTAACAACAATACCCGAGATTAGTTTTTCAATTTATCAAAACCCTCGCATAAAAACTCAAGTGACGGGACTTAGTCTTTTAAAAATCAAATGAATGATCTCGTGTCACGATAATGATACTGCATTTGTCAAATGGTATTGGTAACAACAATACTCAGAAAATTTTTCAATTTATCAAAACCGTCGCATAAAAATTCAAATGACTGGATTTAGTTTTGAAAAAATCATAGAACCAAGATTTCTTTCATAATTCGGCCCCTCTGACTTTCACTCCCGGCGCCGCTACTGTCTACATTTGCGTTGAATTTATTCACTCCTAGCGAGTCGATCGGACATTCCAGTAACCCAGGAGTATTAAAAATAGACCAACATGTTATGTTTAAGCATCTAAATTACCCCTAAAAAAAAAAATGTAAAAAACTAAATTACAGACTGGTTCCTGTTCGATTTAAGATTTTGGGCTGCTTCTGATTCTGATCACCACTACAAGAAAAAACACATTTGGCCACACCCAAAAAAGTCACCAAAAGATGGAACTTTGTCGCCTATACTCTTTGGCTACATGATCTACTGTAGTCGCCAAATCCGTGTCACTAAAAGTCAACGGCCACAAATTAATGAGTTTGTCGCGGAAAGACGCTTACAGTGACAAGAACACTTGTCACGGAAAACACACTTTCGGCGACAGGCTTGTCGCCAAAAGAGGACCTATTAGCCACACTAGTGTGTCGCCAAAAAAGGAATGCTCACCTGGCGGAAAAAGTAACCCTTTCGGAGGGGTCACTATCAAAGTCCTTGGATACTTCATGATTTTGCTTCCGCCGAGAGTTGAACCTTCGACCATTTGCCTGGATACACACACCCTTAACCACCAGGCTACAACTTCACATTTGCTACTATTGACCAATAAAAATATTTAAGTTATGACTGCTTACATTTTTTAATCCGGAAAATTTGTTGGTCCTTTTTTTAACCAAATAATAATGTTTAGACGTTGTCTATAATAAAAAATATTTGATGTCCTTCGACTACTTCGCAATTTATAATTTCTTTCCATGATTTTTTTCTTACAATTTTTTCAATTTGTGTTTTGCTTTTTTTTTTTTCCTTTACAATTTTCCTAAACATAACTCCTAAATTGAATCCTAAGGTATACACATAAGCGAAAGTCGGGGTCATTTTTCACTCCTAGAGCATGCTAATTTTAGAAGAGGATATGGGCACTCAATGGACTAGAAAAAATATTCTCTATTTTTTGAAGAAAAAAAAATTAGAAACTGTGGAACCCATAAAATTGACAGTCAAAAGACTTTGGGTTCCACTTGGATCTAGCTACAATGCGACCTAAATTTAACTAATGTAGTAGAAGCCATGATTAGGAGCCACCCATGAGAGTTTGTATGGGGAACCATTGAAGACCACAATTGAACAAATGGCTTGGTATCGGGAGCCTCACCTAAGAGCTATTTTTAGGGATAATGTAATTTGTTCACCTCAAAATCTAATTTCTAAAATATAATCTAATGTTTTTTACAATAATCTTTAATGGTTAATTTGCTGAAACATAATTTGCGGGCACTTTAAGAAAAAAAATTATTTTGAATAATTATTTCGGTCATGCAATAATGCCCTTAGAAATTTTTTACATGAAAGTACTATATTATATTCGCATTCTCTTGGAGCAGATCATTCATTTTATTAGTGTGCCAAGAAATTGTTGTTTTGGCACCTAAATTCCTAACTTTTGGAGGTAACAAAAAAATGTGTCGCCATTGCTAATTAATCCTTCAGCAAAAATTCTAGTTTGTCATGTCACCATTTGTATACTTTCAGTAGCAACAAACGCTTGTCGCCGAAGAGTAAGTTTCAGTGACACAGGTACATGTCACCATTACTAATTGACCTTTCAGCGACATCTTGGCTTGTTGTGTCACCGAAGGTATACTTTCGGTGACAGAAATAACAGCGTGTCGCCGAAAAGTAAGTTTCAGTGACACAGTTACGTGTCGCCATTGCTAATTAACCTTCAGCGACATTTTGGCTTGTTGTGTCACCTTAGATGTACTTTCAGTGACAAAATGGTGCCTTGTCACTAAAATTGTGTCGCCAATGGTGTTTTTTGTTGTAGTGCACGTAGAAGAAAATGATAGGTACACACCCTCTCAATCACTCCCCACCACACCCTCTCTCACATGTGTGGTGGGGCTCACCCGGTGGGTCTCAGTGAGCCCTACCACACATGTGAGAGAGGGTGTGGTGGGGAGTGGTTAAGAGGGTGTGTACCTATCATTGTTCAGTTTTTTAAGGGTGAGTTCTTGAATGGATTTTATCAAAATTTGATAAAATCAAGCCTTTGGTTTTATCCATTCGTGGAGAGAGTTGATAAAATCTTAGATTTTTGCATTCAAAAATCTAAGATTTTATCAACTCTCTCCACGAATGGATAAAATTCATTCAAGAACTCACCCTTAGTTGGTCAAGGTGATTTATGAAGGGTAATGATTTTCGCACCATTTTTTTATAGTTGCACCATCTTTCCTATTTTTTCAAGTGAAAAAGTTGCACATAAAAATTACACTTCAAGACAAGAAAGAGTGTTTAATATTAAAAAATAGGTGTGAAAATCATTTTCTTTTAGAAATTACCCCATGAAAGTTGAATTGGTTGAAGGCAAATAATTCAACGAACACCCCTTGAGAGCATCTCTATCCCATATTCTAAAACGTAGGGGTGAGTATGGACCGGATTAGTCCGGTTTTATAATAAACCAATAACCAAACCACTACCTACGGATTATGAATTTAAAGAACAAAACCAACCCATAAAATTCACGAAGCCAAACCAATCCAAACCATTAAAATACGGTTTCGTTTCGGTTTTGAACCACGGTTCTCTTCAAATTGAAATATCATCTTCATAAACAATTTAAAGTGGGAATACTTACAAATTACATAGATAAGTTAACCCATACCTATATTAAAACAAGTTCGGTAAAAAATCACCAAAACTCACTAACATCAACCAACTGGAAAAAAGAAAAAGGTAAAATACTAGCTAGTAATCAGTGAAGAAATAGAGTAGATTTGGAAATTATTTAACGAGCAAAAAGATTAGGAAATCAATTGACTAAGTCCACGCCGTGCATGCTTAGTGTATTTAAATCATAGCAATAAGTTACTATATATAGAAATTTAGGGGTATAATCTTGGAAGTGAATGAATAGAGTGGTGGAATGAAGCATTATTATATCTATATAAATATTATATGGATCAGATCAGTTTAGAACCGGAACCGCCAACGTAAATCTACAAACCAAACCATTTATTGTGGTTTCTAATTTTTTTAAACCAGAACCAGACCATATTACAAGAAAACTGAACCAAACTCTTCGGTTTAGATTGGTTTTGACTGGATTCGTGGTTTGACGGTTATTTTGCTCACCCTTACTAAAACTGCATCTGAGAGTACATATAGAGGAGGTCCAGCCCATGATCAAAAACTCGTCTCATCTAGATGCTAGGTTTTGGTTCCCTATTTAGAGGATGGAGAGAATAATTCTCTATTTGAGAGGAGAGTGATTTTAATCCTCAAATGCACATATCTTGTAATCAATACATTTATATACTACGAAACTAGTATGAGGCCGTACTATGCACGGCAATTTAAAGAAAAAATGAAATAAAATAATTTCCAGAACACATTTCCTTACCCAAACATACGTAAATAAAGATGTTGTAAACATATTTTCATACTCAATTTCTAAGTTATCTTAATGTTTGGACAGATTGGATTTTAAAACAATTAAATCCTAAATATATTAAGAAATTTTAGACTACAACACTTTTTCTTTCCTTTTTTTTTTTTTGAAGAGCAAAAATAATAATTTTATTAATCTTTGAAATACAAAGATTAAAGGGAAACGAGACCCTCACCCATGAATGGCAAGAAGTCAACCAAGAAAACCAAGGCCAAAGCCTGAACATCCTCAAGGGTCATAAAACCCAGATAAAAACATTACAACTCAAAATCACTTAGAGGCCTAAAGAGCCCAGATAAATGGGTCAAGCCCAAACAATAAAACCATACATAGCACCCAACCACAACAACAAGGAGAGAGACAACCGCCGCCACTGTCGTCGCCGGAGACCGGAGAACAAGCCCTTGTTGCTGCCCCATTGAGCAGCCCAATTGCAACTCACCAAGCCGCCGGAGTCAGGAGTATCAACCGAAACGGATCAGCCGACCAAGGGCGCCACTGCCACCATCAATGATGCCCAGAAAAGAGGCAGTCGCCGCCATCGCCGTTCACCGGAACCCGGGTAATGAGCCCCTGTTGTTGTCCCAAAAAATGGCCCGTTACCAAGGCCAAAGCATAGCACCAACCGCCTGACACCAATCACGCCACCAAAACCAGGGCAGCAAAGCCTAACCACCACCCCAACAAGACACCCCTCGCAGCCGCAAAACCAAGACCAGAACAGCCACACGGAGCACCGCAAAACGGAGACTATAAAACCCCCACTGGTCGCAAAACCATCACAAGCCGTTAGGCCAAAGACTGGAGACCTCCAACAATGAAAACCAGCGTGATAAAGAGCCGATCTGACGCGTCGTTAGATAGAGATGGAAGCACCCAGCAGTGCGGCCATGGTCGAGATCCAACCGGTGGAGGAAGAAGGTGGAAAGATCCGGGCAAGGAAGGAACGACTGAGAGAGGAGAGGGAAGAGAACCGGGGGGAGAGGAGGGGAAGCCGCCGCTCCCCCCAGGCGAAGAAACCTTATTTGGAAACAAGAAAGAGAGAAGAGAGAAGATGGAGAGAGATTTTAGACTACAACATATGACATCACACTTGGGGAGTTTCTCATGAAAATGTCCCCCTCCAATACTATATAGCTAACACAAAATATGTACTATGCACGGGAAATATCTAAGTAAACACGATAAAAGTTCCATCATAACAAATAGATCTTTACTTGATCTAAATTCTAAAATTTTCTCAATCATTTAACCGACAAAATTCAAACAAATTTTGTCCTTTGTCGCAATTCCTCCAAATATATATAAGATCAAAAAGTAACGAAGCCAATAGGGAGGAAAAAAACAATAACAATGAAAAATAAAAACCATCACAAAAGTGTAAAATTAGACTACTTACAAAATGTAAGTAGGGAAAAAAAAAGAGTAGAGATTACTCATCACGTGTGACTTTTTTTGACCTTTTCACTATTTAAGTCAAGTATTTTTTATTTATCATTATCATTGTGTCATTCTTTTTTTGACCTGATATTATCATTGTGTCATTCAAACAACTCTTTTTATGTTGTACTGAACACCATTAGGACCAACTCCAAGGTTGTTACATTCATCGATCCCGTGGCACTAAATCACATCAAACTTCAGCATCCCTTTTATCAAACTACTCTGATTACAAAAACTGAGAATATTATTATTACTTTCAACATAAAGGTACAAAAGAACAACAGAAAAATAATTTACTTAAATTTATGAAACACTCAATCAAGTAGGCGTGTTATAGAAAATGCAAGAAGTGAGCACCTAGGTAACTAAACAATGATTTTGTGGTTATTTTGGGACGTAAGTTAGTCAAATAAAAATGATACTAATGATTTAGTTATGAGATTTTGTAGTTATGTTATGAAGCGATGAACTGCACATGTGATCTGTTCTTTTGTTTTCTCACAATAGAATCACAGTATTTATTTGTAAAGTAGTGATTTCGCTAACATAGAAATTCTGTTCCATCCAAAAAATGCACGCAAATTGTGGACACGATCACTGTAAGTATTCTTCCTCTGTTGATTTTGAATTTTTAAGAGCACTGTATTCCACGAGTATCATGCATCCTTTATTCGACTGTGCAAAAGCTTCGAATTACTCTTTAATGGCAGAGAGAAAACTAGGGAGAGAGTTTTCTAGAACTCAATTACTGATAATCTTGTATCCATATTTTATGAATATATGCTGCAGGAATTATATAAAGCGAATATCCTAGATGCTTTAGAAGTCATATAATCCTAAGAGTCTAGGATTACTTCAACTTCTCCTATCTTATCTCCAACATAGAGTAAGATAGGACTTTATAATAAATGGATCACCAGGTCATGCCCACATGGGCGACCCGATTTGGTCCCGGACCCGGCCCAAATTCCAACATATAGATAAGATAAAAAAAGTAACGAAGCCAATAGGGAGGGATAAAAACAATACCCGAAGCAGTGATTTCGCTAACATAATTCTTTTTGTCATCCCAAAAATGCACGCAAATTGTGGACACATTCACTGTAAGTATTCTTCCTCTGTTGATTTTGAATTTTGAAGAGCACTGTATTTGTAGACTCAGAATACTATTAGAGAGGAAACATTTTGTGAGGGATATTGTGTTCATATGATACAAAGTTCCACTCTTTCTTTTTGCATTCATCCTTTTCGGAATGTGTTTTCTTCTGATGCATGAAGCTTTTGAGGGTGAGTTTCCGAATGGATTTTATCAAAATTTGATAAAATCAAGCCTTGATTTTATCCATTTGGAAACTGAGTTGATAAAATCTTAGATTTTTGCATTAAAAAATCTAAGATTTTATCAACTCAGTTTCCGAATGGATAAAATCAAAGGCTTGATTTTATCAGATTTTGATAAAATCCATTCGGAAACTCACCCTGAAAGCGATTCACCCATGTTTTGGTAAAAAATGCTACTCAAAGAAAACTTCTTTGCATACCAACGGTTCCAACATTAGATATTCAAGGTGGTTTTATCAGGGTCGGCTCTGAGATTTAGGGGGCCTAAAGTAATTTTTTCCAAATTGGGCCCTCAATTCTTAATATATCATAGTTAAAACTTAAAATTACTTAGGAAAACAAAAACATTTCATAAATAAGTCACTTGAAAGCATAACTACTACATAGACATATAAATTGGAGGCCCCAAAAAATAATTCAAATTTGGGGGCCTAAAGCGATGGCTTTACGGGCTTTAGCCCAAAGCCGGCTCTGGGTTTTATATCCACTTGCTTTTGTCATTGCTTCCCAAGATGCGTGCGCTTACCTGATATGGTGATTTCCAAGACTTGTTGAATGTTTCTTCTAGTTTTATTCCAAGACTTTTCATTACCGCTTTTTTCCACAACTTCCTTCTAACATATGACTAAATCTTTGATCTCTATTTCATTGCACAGGTTACGTAATGTCTGTGTCCTTAATCATAGGTAAGACCTTATCCTTCCTATAAGCCTATCTTTGGTGAACCATATTCAAGACATCTATTAATATATATACCGATAATGATACAGAATAAATAAACCAAAAGGATCGAGTACCTGAAAGGCCAAATAAAACGATAAATCTATGGGTACCGAAAATATACAATGACACACAGGGCCCAATTTCGGGACCCACATGAATAATCTGAACCGTTCCATAATTTTTAAACAATTTTTCGAATGTCCTAGGCAAAATTCAAGTTTTCATCCAAAATTCAGGATCAACAAGTTACATATATCCAATTGAGCTGAATTTTAGCGAGGACCTTCAAATAATTATTTTAAAATTATCGAACGGTTTGAATTATTCATGTATGCTACGCTTGCCGCTGTACATTCTTGGTACCCTAGTCGGGTCCCAAAAAAAAATGTGACGTACAAATATACGAATATGTACCTCCAATATACACATCCATATATGTCTATGTATGTATAGGATTTTGCGAAATACAGGTTGAAGCACACTTACATGCACATAAGATAATTCCATGACTGCATAGAGTTTTTATATTTTTGCTTAATTTTCTTTGATTCCATTATGCAGGAGGGATCTTTGCAGCAAGGATTCTGTGTGTACCATGTGTGTTTGGTTTTTTAATCTATAAGTTTAGCATAAGACATTTATCCATGTTCGATAGCATAGAAGGTTTCTTACGAAGTCAGAACCACCTTGTACCAATTAGGTACTCCTACTCGGACATCAAGAAGATGACCAATGGCTTTAGGGACAAGTTGGGTGAAGGAGGCTATGGTTCTGTATACAAAGGAAAGCTTCGAAGTGGCCCTCTCGTTGCAGTTAAAATGCTAAGCAATCCCAAAGCTAATGGACAAGATTTCATCAACGAAGTTGCTACCATCGGAAAGATTCATGCATCATGTCAATGTTGTTGAGCTAATTGGATATTGCGCCGAGAGATATAAGCGTGCTCTTGTGTATGACTTTATGCCTAATGGGTCTCTTGACAAGCACATCTTTTCTCCAGAGGGGAAATTGTCCTTAAGTTGTATGAGATTTCTCTTGGAGTAGCTCGTGGCATTGGATATTTGCATCAAGGTTGTGACATGCAAATCTTGCATTTCGATATAAAGCCTCATAAAATTCTTCTTGATGAGAATCTCACCCCAAAAGTTTCTGATTTTGGCCTTGCAAAATTGTATCCAAGAGATGATAGCACTGTGACAATGACTGCAGTGAGAGGAACCTTGGCCTACATGGCTCCAGAGTTATTCTACAAAAATATAGGAGGAGTTTCCTATAAAGCTGACGTTTATAGTTTTGGAATGTTGTTGATGGAAATGGCAAGCAGGAGAAGGAATCGGAATTCATTAGCTTGTTCAAGCCAAACTTTTTTCCCTTCATGGGTTTATGACCAATTCGCAAAAGGAAGGAACTTACAAATTGGTGAGAGCACGGAGGAGGAGAGTGAGATGGTGAAGAAAATGATTTTAGTAGCTTTATGGTGTATACAAATGAAGCCTACTGACCGTCCTCCTATGAACAAAGTTGTTGAGATGCTTGAAGAAAACATAGAATTGCTTCACATGCCTCCAAAGCCTTTTTCGTATCCACAAGCTTTACCGACTGAGAATAATGGAATGAACATAAGGTCGTCGGACTTGTCAGGTGCTTGTTTGGATTCTATTACTCGCGATATAAGTGGACGATAAATTCTCAAGACAAAACCTCCTAGATATATGCTTAATGCTAATTCCCTATTATTTAGATTTGACGGTTTTGGAAGACATGACTATTATGATCAATTATTATATGGTCCAGGATCTACATAAATGTGTGATGGATAGAGGTGTTCAGAAACCACGTGGTGGTTCCCAAGACTATTGGATTATTACTTGACTATTAGCTACATGTATATGGTGGTATTTTTAAATTTTTTAGCATTCTTCATGGATTAGCATTTGTAGGCGACTTCTCTGTAGAACTTGTACCTTGGTTTAAATAAAAGAAAAGGGGGAAAAAAGGTAGTGTCTACGTTAAGTTCTCCGAGATACGTATCATTGCTTATAGGAAAATGCTAAATTCCACCCGTAGGGCAGAGGATAAGATGTATTGATATCCGGAAAAGTGTATTAATAACCGTCAAAGTATATTCACTTTGTTCACTTCACATTTCTAAAAAAAATTTCAAAAAGATTCCTTCCCCATCTCTCATCTCTCCAATCATTAATCATATTTCTCTCTCTACTCATATCCTTTCATCCAATCATTATTTTCATTTTTCTCTCTATCTCTCTCCAATCATTACACATCTCTCTAATTATTACTTTTTCCAAAAACTCATCCAAACACTATCTCAAAAAAATTCTCAAAAAATTTCTTCTCAAAACTCTCAATCAAACACATCCTTGTTATCCGTGAATGTCTATTGAAATTTGGACTCGTTTATCTTTATGGTCCTACTAATATTTGTCTACTAGGTAGAGACGGATCCGGGGTGAGTGCTATGCGGTAAATGTTGTGCGCCGTGTTGTGCGGCAAAACTACGTCGTTTTGCTTGATTTTTGTGCATACCTTCAAAGCTTCCAAGGGCCTTGTTTGGAGAAAGAAAAACCCACTACGAAATGCCAAAACCCAAAGTGCCGAAACCCTAAACCCGAAGTGCCTAAATCCAAGTGCCTAAACACACTATACCCTACCCCAAAGAGCCTAAATCCCCTAAAATTGAACCCCAAAATTAACTCTCCAAACAGGACCCTTGGATGTACCAAGAAGTATGAGCAAAACGACGTAGTTTTTCCGCACAGCGCCTCCCCCGATTCCGGAAGGGACGTTTTTGTTGTGCCCAAACGCGCACCTCTCGCACAGAAACAGTAAAATCAAGAGATAAACACGACACACAATATACGTGGTTCGGCCAAATCGGACCTAAATCCACGGGGAGGGGGGTTTCACTATAATCCGGAGAAAATCTGTGTTCTTGTGTTACACACTCACACTCTCTCACAATAATGAAATCCTCACCAGTTCTCTCGTGTATCTCTCTCTCCGGGAGAGCCACAACCGGCTCCCCCTCTCACACTATCTGCCTCTCTCTCTCTACATTGTGCTACCACTCTACATAAACTAGGCATCACAGAGTATTTATAGAGATACAAAAAAAAACCCTAAATCACTCCCTCGGGCCTAAGCCCAACAGCCCACACGGGGTGGACTCTCAACAATCAACCCCTCCAACCCGAGTGGGCAATGTCATCCGCAGCACCCCCATGTTGCCATCTCCAATCAGCTATCTCTAGCAAGCGTCTGTGTCACTAACCTATCGAACATCCATGCACCCCCAATCCAAAGTACAATAGCCCGAACGAGTGTATCCTTGCAAAACTAGACTCCGCAGCCAATCAGAAAATCCGAAAATTCGAGCACCGTACCCCCTCAACTGGAATGCCTTCGCCCGTCCGAGTACTGCACCCCCTCAACTAGGATGCCTCCACTCACGCACCTCAAACCCGAGATGTATGCGCTCGCACTCACCAACAGAAGTGCTCGCACCCCCTCAACTAGGGTGCCTGCATCCAAACCCGAATGCTCATGCCCAATCACAGGACATAATCCGTGACACCATCTCCCCACCCCATGCGGCTACATATCCTAGAGACGATCCAGTCACAAAATCACTGAAGAAAGAGAATACCCTAATGCATCATCTCATCTCCATCTCAATCTCTCTGTTTGGAGCTCCCGTGAACATATCCTGAACAACCAATTGCATCCCCATTGCTAGCTAGCATCTTGCACACTCCTTATTCGACTCCCGGCGCATCCAGTACCATCCGGTCATGACTCCAAAGTACACTCCAACGCCTATCCTGTGTGCATCGGTAACTGTGCTCATCCTGTCCACGTCACAAAACACCCATACTGCCTGACCATGCCTGACATCAACTCCATCTGTCACTGCACTCCCACAAGCCTGTATGGTGCCCCTTCATCCGTTAGACCGAAAATCACCATCCGATCAGCTCCTCCTGCAGCCCGAATCAAAACTGCATCTCCGGATGATAGGTATTTCCGATTGAACCAGACTGCTTCCGATCTCTGCCGACCACTCCGACCTATCACTCTAGTAAGCGCCTGTGTCATTACCAAACAAGTGTATCCGCACCCATCAACAAAGATGCAACACCTGAGAGAATGTATCCCTGCTCACTAGCTTCCCTGACTGATCACCACGGCTTCATCGCCGCGAATCTGCAATCATCCGATTGCCCCGGTCAACCTCTGATCTCTGCAAAGTCTGTCCAGTACTCCTGGTGTGTAGCTATCCAATTCTGCTCACCTATTTCGCCACCAATTCACCACTCCTGCCACTCTCCTAGTCTCCCGCCACTCTCTACCAGCTCTCCCGGAACTCATCCTGCCTCCTGGTTCACTTACGTTCCATACCCGGCTCTCCTAGCACCCCCAGAACTCCCATCGGATCTCCCAAAAATCACTGCTCCTGCAAGTGTCTGTTGTCACTAACCAGACGAGCCTCCATGCACCCCTAAACCAGAGTGCAATAACCCGAAAGAGTGTATCATTGCTTGCCAAACGCGACTGATCATCCCTGGTCTGCCTCCGACTCAACAACATCCCATCCGACTGACCTGACCACGTCCGATCCTCCTCAATCTCTCTGGATGTGTCTAGGACCGCAAAATCTGACTCGAATTACTCAAATCCAAGCCCACCAGTGAATCCGAAACCGTCCAATTAGCTAGGAACAGCCTCCTCACAACCCAAAACGCCTCCGAACGTCCAAATCCGGCTCAATCTAGCAATAACACATACTTCTGAGCCTCAACATGAAAAACAGAGCACGTGGTTGGATCCGAAACGAAAAACCGAGTTGGGAACCGGTCCGAACCGGCCATGAACCGGTCAAAATCTCACTGAACCGGTCAAAAAACATATTCTGATCTACCTCCAGACCGTTATCCGGTCTGGTCCGATCTGAACCTGGTCTGCATTTCCACTAAACCGTCGGTCTGAACCGGTTTGACCCCTTTGACCACCGGTCTGACCCCTTTGACCCCGTTGGCATGGACCCTTGACCTATTTGACCTTGAACCCTGACCCTTCTGAACCCTTTGAACCCAAGGTCTGACCCCTTGGTGACGTGGCAGCCACGTCAGCGTTGACCGACTGACGTGGCATTGACCGTCCGACGTGGCTCCTCCGTGGCGGTGACTCAGCGCTGACTAGGTCGTCTTCAACACTGTTCGGCGCGTGCGTCTCACCGCCGCGAGTAGATCTGACGCGCCTAGCTTCAGGCGGCCCGTCGGGCATTCTCCGGCGACCTTCCGACCATCCCAATGATCGTCTTTTCATGGGCCACAAAACCCTGTGCTCAAATCCGTAATCTGACCACTCCTGATAGGATCGATATTCAAACCCGACGCCGCCTCCACCCGCCACTGTTCAACCCGCTATTCCGACCCACTCCGGTGACCAAAATTGACTCTAAGCACTCTGTTGGACTCGTCTCTGAGAGTTGCACCTATCCCTCTGATCAAAAACAAGTTTCGTCACCTGTTTTGTCCGACCAAAGCTTCAAACAGTGCTCCAATGGCCTCCGAGTGATTTTCCGACTGCTCTGCCCTCTCCGGTGCTTTAACCCATGCTCTGATACCAGTTTGTTGTGTCCAAACGCGCACCTCTCGCACAGAAACAGTAAAATCAAGAGATAAACACGACACACAATATACGTGGTTCGGCCAAATCGGACCTACATCCACGGGGAGGGGGGTTTCACTATAATCCGGAGAAAATCCGTGTTCTTGTGTTACACACTCACACTCTCTCACAATAATGAAATCCTCACCAGTTCTCTCGTGTATCTCTCTCTCCAGGAGAGCCACAACCGGCTCCCCCTCTCACACTCTCTGCCTCTCTCTCTACATTGTGCTACCACTCTACATAAACTAGGCATCACAGAGTATTTATAAAGATACAAAAAAAAAACCCTAAATCACTCCCTCGGGCCTAAGCCCACACGGGGTGGACTCTCAACAGTTTTTGCTAATCACTGCACTATCTTTTACATCCAATGGGAGCTAAATGAAACGAAGTATTTTGACCAATGTGACGCATATTGATAACTATATACTCCCTCCGTCCCAAAATGTTGCTCCTTTCTTATTTTGGTTGTCCAAAATAAAGGGTCAATCCAAAAAGTTAACAAAGAAAAGTTGATACTTCTTTCATTTTTTGGGTACAATTATTTACTGTTCATAGAAAATAGATTCTGAAAGCAGGAGTAACAATTTGAGACGGAGGGAGCATAGCATAAAGTCACATGGAGGGATTTTATTGAACAACTAAAAAGCTATGAATATCTCCAATGTTGTATCAATGTTCTTGTTATTGCGAATTCTTTTCACTCAACCATGAAAATCGTCTAGCAAAAATCGGTGCTATGCCAGAAAGTTTTACCATGTCATATATACATCCATATGACAAATAAGTCAGAACTTAAGTAAAATATTTTGTCTTTTGCTAAAGTCAATAAAATTGTTTTTCGTTGATATAAAAAATAACACAATTGTATGTACCAATAATGTGAAGATTAGGTTTTCATTACAAAACTCTAGCATATGTATAGTTTCCAACAAGAAGGTATTCAAATGCCGGGATGAAAACGTAAATGCCTCTACAGGGAAGACTAATACTTAAATGCCCAACATTAGTCGAAAAAGTTTTAAAATATAGACAAAAGTTGAAAAAAAATTGAATAAGGATGACAAAAAAGACACTAGAAAACTTTTCTTTTCTCGAAAAAATTAATTTATAAACGAATGCTCCGAACAATAGGTATATGCGGTAACCAATGTTGTTTGTATAGAAGGGAGGAAACGAGGAAGGTTGAAGGGAAGGGTGAGGGTTTTTGTCGGCAATGGCGGTTGGGAGAAGAGAGAAAGGGAAGGGTAGACTTAGAGATCCGAGGAATGGGGTTGGAAAGGCGGTGATATAGTACTTATAACTAAAAACAGTTTTGAAAAACACAGTAGAAAAAAATTCAGTTCTTTAGAAAACAGAGAGTTTTGGTAATAAAAAAACAAAAAAAACGTCTTTTAATACTTTGCACAGAGAGAGAGCGCGCGCAGAAGAGAGATAAGATTTTTGTCATTATGTGTAATGATGAGTGTATTTTCTTTTTTTATCGGCGTAATGACGAGTGTATTTGATTGAGTAGACGTGGGATCCACTAAATTTGGATATTGACATAAGGTTGTTGGTTTTAGTTATCCATGGCCAATATTTGGTTAGTTGTTAAGAAGTTGGTAAGTTTGATTATTTTAATATGAGCACTTTTTTTAGAATAATGTTAGGGACACACCACTCTACCACACCACCAACCACACAAACTTACGTGACACATGATTAGTGGTTGCAAAGTAGTTTCAAAGTGATTGTTCTCTCTTTACCAATCATGCAGTGTCAAGTAAGCTTGCGCGGTTGATGGTGTGATTAAGTGGTGTGTCCCTACCATTATTGTTTTTTTAGCAAATACTCCATTGTTAACATTAGCAAACTTTTGGCCTTGGTTAAGCCACGCCACTGTGGATGCACACTCTGAAGATAATCAGGGAAATACACACACTCTGCACTTCCTGAATCGCATTTGAAGCAGAAACCGAGAGAGGGAGTGAGAGAGTGCGCAATGTTCAATCTCTCTCTACCATCTCCCAAAACCATAATGGAAAAATGTGCTAAGAATAATGAACGGTCCGGATCACTTGTTTGAGACCCAAAAGTGAATTCTGTGCATTTTCTGTGCATTCCTATATGTACATGTAGCATCCTCCAAACCATAAACCCATGGACAGTGATACGGGTACAGAACGGGAGGGACCGAAAATGTACCGATCGCGTTCGGGGACCCACTTTTGGGTCCCACACGAGTAATCCGAACCGTTCATTGTTCTTAGAACATTTTTCCGAGGGGCCCCACCAAATTTCAGCTCAATCGGACGGTTGGAAACGGTGGGACTTTGGTTGGAGCACTTCCAACCGTCCGATTGAGCTGAAATTTGGTGGGGCTCCTCGGAAAAATGTTCTAAGAACAATGAACGGTTCGGATCACTCGTGTGGGACCCAAAAGTGGGTCCCCGTGTGCGATCGGTTCATTTTCAGTCCCCTTTGTTCGGTACCCATATCTTTATCCTAAACCCATCCTACCAAAAGACATCACCAACCCAAACCCTAAAAGCCCCGAAGAACCGTCTGATCTATCAAGCTAATGTGGGCCACCTCCACCCGGCAATCTCGACCCTTGATCTCATGACCCAAAAAGGCCTCACCGCCGACCTCCTCAAATCCTGCATCAGAACGCGCCAATTCCATCTGGGAAACTTGTCCACGCCAAATTATCCGAGTCGGTTGCACTCAAGCCACTCATCAGCTTGTATTCGAAAGACAATGACTGGGTAACGGCCAATGCTATATTTGAAAACATGGGTGAGCGTAGAGACATGGTTTCTTGGAGTGCAATGATCTCGTGTTTTTCACATAACGATATGCAATCGAAAGCTATATCTACTTTTATTAACATGCTTGAATTTGGAGAATACCCGAATCAGTTTTTTTTTGCTGCAGTGATTCAGGAGTTTTCGAATGCCGTGAATGCTTGGATTGTGGATATAGTTTTTGGGGTCTGTGATAAAGCCTAGGAATTTTTAGTCTGATTCAGATGTGTGTGTTGGACATGCATTGATAGAGATGTTGGCAAAGGGAAGTGGTGACTTGGGTTCTGCAAATGAAGTGTTTGACAAAATGCCTAAAGGAAATTTAGTCTCTTGGACTTTGATGATCACTAGACATTCTCAGATGGATAAATAGGGAGGGCACTGAGATGTTTATCTAACATTTTAGAGAACAGTTATAGTTTCTGCATGTGCAGAGTGGGGGCTGCTATCATTCGAGCAGCAATTGCATGCTCTAATGGTCAAGTATGGGCTGGCTTTTGATGTTTCTGTTGGCTGTAGTTTGGTGGACAAGCATGCGAAATGTGCAGAAGATGGATCTATGTGTGGGTTATGCTCTTATTAGCATGTCTGCTCGATCTGGTAGGAAGTAGGATGGAATGGAAGAAGCTCGAAAGGTTTCAACTTTCTATTTGAGAAGAATTTGATTTCTTAATTCTTACAACTATATTGATGATGTATACACCAAAAATGTGGATTCTAATGAAGCCGTAGAAATGACCCTTCAAACTGAGGATACTGGGATCGTTCAATGCTTTCACATTCAGTAGTCTCTTGAGTATAGGTGCAGTTGCTAAGGATGAACAAATCCATGCTCAGTAGAGATTGCGGTACACGTCAAAACCTAAGCGTATTACGGTATTTAAGAATCTTCGCGTGTGTGGAGATTGCCACAATGCTATGAAGTACATATCGACTATGAAGGAGAGAGAAATTTTGTTGAGGGATTCTAACCGGTTTCACCATTTCAGAGATGGCAAGCTCCTACAATGATTACTAGTGATGATTTATTTACTGAGCTATGCAATTTCATTCTTTCAGTTTTGAAGGTCTCAGCAGCTGCTAAATTATAAACTGCAATCTTCTTCATAGTTTTGTTGTTGTTGATTTCGGAGTGTAAATCTACTCCATCATTATTCATTTTTGTCCCTCCGTTGATTGCAACCAAACTTGTTTTACTATTCAATGTCTTCATTTCCTTTCAATCCTGCTTATTGGGTGCTGGAAATTTGTTACCACAAATACTAAAGCAGGTTTGCAGATGTAGGATTTTCTCATATTTTGAGGCTTTTTCATGGCAATGAAGTAATTGATTTTGACTCTAGTTTTCATTTTTAGACTGCTAAAAGGAACTTTTTGACCCTCACACATATCCAGCGTTGCCACAATCAGCCCCAGGCCCTCGCCGAAACTGCTGTCCTCGGAATCTACCTACCATTGTTGCTGCAATCACTAACCCACCCTTCCGCGCTAACTCAATAACAATCTAGACCAGAAGAAAAGATTGATAGTCTGTCAACAAGTTTTCAAATCGAACTGATCAGTTAAAATCAAGCAAAACCAACACATTGAAATTTTGGGTGAAGTGTTTCTTTTTTGCTGTCTGGAGTTTAGGAGTTGAGGTTTAGGTTTCCGTTCTGATTGTTTGGTTGTCTTCTTATCAGCCCTCCAATCTTTTGGGTCTCGGTAGGCTTTCTTTCTTTTCTCTTGCCCTGTTTAATCTTGTATCTTTGATATTTGATTAATAAAATTCTTTTTTGCATTGCCAAAAAAAAAAAAAACACATTGAACTTGATGTGCGTTTGTGTGCGCGTGAGCGTGACAGAGAGAGAGAAATCAACTTCGTATAAGTCCATTGTTCGAAACCCCAACTCATGCAAGTTGTTTGGATAGTCAAAGTTGTACAAAATCCGATTATCCGGAAATTTTTGTTCTAACAAATTATATTTGTACGGATTACAACTGCCTTAACGACCTAAACTGTAACCTTTACAACTTGTTCAAAAACTAAAATCTAAACACTCATGATATGTTCGGAATAAAAAATCGAACAAGATTGGAGATTTGTTCGACAATTAATATCCAAACAATTGAGATTTATTCAATCCTATACTTCTGAACGAAATTTTATTTTTTTTAACACATCAAAAACTTTTGAACCGACATTAAATTGAAGTTTTTTGATAGTGAGGCAATAGTGGTTTGGGGTCCGGGTGGATATAATGGAATGTTCCAACCATAGAATAAGGGTGTTTATCAAGGGGAGAGGAGGTTTAATACAATTTTTATCTTGTAGTGAAAGGGAAGAGAGAGACAAATGTAGTGAAACTTGATAGGAAATTTATGGTGGTGGACCTGATGGTGGAGGTGAAGAGATCAGAAGGAGGGTGGAGGAGGGTTGGTCACCGGGGATTGGATTGGTTTTGACTTTTGGATGTCTATATTCCCTAGAGGAGATCTTCAGACCTGAACCAACGCTTCCTGTTTGTACGATTTGCTTCAAAGGAAGGAGGACTAAAAGCAATTAAAAAATGGAATAAAGTCTCTATCAGAAATCACAAACTCCTGGTGAAAATGGCAAGATTTGCAGGATCAAATTAATAGCAAGAATGCAAACAGACGTTACTCTAAGAGGGAGAACAGATAGAGAAATGCCACCATCAGAAAACTTGAGGCGAAAGGCCCCTCAAGCCAAGACTCGTATATAGGACAAATAACTGGGACTGGAAAGATTCAAACAAATCCTTCGGAGATGTGGTTCGAGACATTGGAGCGAATAAGCAACATAAAATGATTAGAGTAACGGAAGAATGGATTGAATGGCTTCAAAGGAGTACAGTTGCTAAATTATCAGTATCTCAATCTCTAGTTTTCTTACAGGATAAACTCCAGAGCCTAGGCTACATCAAGGTCCAAGTTCGTCCCATGGGAGGTGATCGTGTGGTACTAACTCCTCAAATCAACTCCAAAAGGAAAGAAAAAGAAGAAGTCCATCAAAGATATTTTTAGGATTCCAAATCAAACCAATTTAATCTTGGTGGAGGAAGAAAGAAGCATAAAAGTGTGGTATTTTACGGGAAGCTGCATAGCTACATGAACATGGAGGCTGAACTCTGGGGACTTGAAAATAGACTTGGATACATCCTAGGACAAGGATTGACTCAAGTGGAGATAGATTCGCTGCAAGTATTGAATCTAATTAAAAAAATCGCTTACTCATCAAAATACATGGGAATCGAACTGACGATTGCAAGATCATGATAGCTAGATAGCAGCATCAGCTCTATAAATCACACTCCAAGAAAGGGTTATTCTTGAGATGCCATGAGACATCCTGTTTGATTTCCGATTGACGAAATTAGTAAGAATAGCCTTAGTTGTGTCCCTTTAAAGTGTGAAGAACAAAATGTGTGGGCTATGTTTCCAGTCTCATCGTACTTCTGTAAATGCTGAATTTTGTACTTATTTAAATTTAGAAATGTATTGCTTTGGTGGTTGGCTCGAAATGTTTGACAACTTAGATTGAGTGAACGTTTGGAAAATGAAATTCGAGTAGAAATCCTAGTTCGATACTATCGTATTATTTCAGTTGCTATTAGCAATCACACTAATTGGAACTGCATTAGGTTTGGTTTCATAATTAGATGTTGTTAATTGTTTTTTTATTTTTTTGCGTTCATTGTTGGAATTGGTTGGATGAACCATTAGATTCCTATTGGAGGAAATTCATTTTGGGGAGATTGTGGAGTTTTTTGTGTTAAAAACGTGATGTGTTGTGCCTAAAAGGCATGGGAAATTACAACTAAAGGCACGCCAAAATGTATATTGGATCATATGAAAACCAACACAGAATAAAGTTATACTCCTTGTTAGTGTATGTTAATGAGTTTTTTTTGTTTCCCAGGAGTCATATATGACCCCACACCAATGGTTTTACAGTCACCCCATGGTTCAAAGATAAAAACCTTCTTTGGGATGTGTAATCGTTTGACATACTCTCTATTTGTGCAAACCTTTTGGCCCAAAGTAATTTTGGTAGGTCATGGGGTTTGGACGAAGGTGAAGATAGCAGCAGATGGATGGAGAGAGAAAATACAGATCACTCAGGGGAAATGTCTCATCCCCAGAATGAGGAAAGATACAAATAACTCAAATCAATTGGTTTCCGATATATGTAAAGGAGGTGGTAAGCCAACTATGAATCTACCACAATAATTATTTTTGTTCTAGTAGGAAATGTTTCTTAGCTACCATGGAGAACAAGCTAGGGTTACGACCCCATCAATTATCCACAAGGTGATTGTGAGAATAACATTATGAGTTCATCAGTACCATATGCTACAGAGTACGTACATTGGAAGTGAATAACCTATTTCAAAGCGTAATAAATGTTGTATTGCAGGCATACATTGGTAAATTTGTCACATGTCAATTAATGATATGGAGATTTTCTACTTAGGCTCAATGATAAAATAAATAGAGACTATATCTATTCACTCTGATTCAACGATAACTTCCAAATCACTCTTAAAAGGCTTTCCACTTGATTGTCCTGTGACCATTGTTGGATTTGTGGAGGCAAATGGATTGGGAGGTTTGACCAGAGTATCTCCATCTCCTTCAAGCATTTGAATCACAACATGCATTGAAGGCCTGTCAATTGGGTACCATTGAATGCACCAAAGTCCCACAATTGCTAACTTCTTCGCAATCTTGGCATCTCCTTCATCCTGAATATGGATTCCTAGCTCTTCCCCACTATCCAAACGATTGTAAATCCATTCGGGAAAGTAAATTTGGTTGGTGCTATTGACCATCACATCAAAATTCTCCTTCCCTCCTACCATTTCAAGCAACAACATTCCGAAACTGTAAATATCTGATTTGTATGACACATTCCCAAAGTTCCTTGAGAACACTTCCGGTGCAATATAGCCAAGGGTACCGCGAGCAGTAGTCATGGATACAACACTTTGTTCCTTCAAACACAACTTTGCTTGGCCAAAATCTGTTATCTTCGGATTCAAGTTCTCGTCCAACAAGATGTTATGTGGTTTAATATCGAAATGAAGGATTTGTTGGTCACACCCTTGGTGAAGATACTCAATTCCTTTAGCTATACCCATAGCAATATCTAGCAATTTCTTCCAACCAAGTAAATGCTTGTCGTGATCAGATGATGCAAACTTTTCCAGCGAATCATTCGGTAAGAACTCGCATATAAGAGCTCTCCTAAATCCATCAGCACAATATCCAACTAAGCGAACCACATTGACGTGGTGGATCTTACCAATTATTCCAACTTCGTTGATGAACTCTTCCCCATTTCCCTTAGTACTATTGAGGATTTTAACCGCGACATGAACATCACTTGAAAGTTGTCCCTTATACACTGTTCCGTATCCTCCTTGGCCTACTTTTTCCTTGAATTGATTTGTAATTTTCTTGATATCTGCATAAGAGTATCTTGCTGGCTTCAAAGCTCTATAATCCTCCAAGAACTTCTCAATCTTTTGATGATCCTTTTTCTTTATTTTCTTTTGTCTATGGAACCAATACATTGCAACGAGGATTACAAGAAGCAAAAATGAGCCTAAAGTCTCACCTGCAATTCTCAAGTCACCTGTGAAAGACAGAGAAGACTCGTTATATTTTTTTTGTGCTGAAAAGTGTATTCAAAATTTTAGCCCGGCTACTATCCAGGCCCGGCCGTTTGTTTGACGGCTGTGGCGGCGCCACGTACAGCTTGTGGGGAGTATTCAGTGGAATACCCTCAACTTTTATACACACTGTATATAATATTCAACACCAAAACTAAAATGTAGCTTAAACGCTCATCTCAATCTCAACCTTCATTTGTATCGGAGTAAAATATATTCCGGTAAAATGTATTATCCACATTTTTCCTTGTTTGATTGGATAAAAAATATAAAAATATATTTTACATGAAAAATTAACACCCATTTTCTTAGTATTTTACCGGAAGAATATCTTACATTGTAAAATGTTCAACGTCGAAACAAAAGGAACTTAATTATCATCATTGACCATGTTGATTCAATTATTTTCTCTCTCTTTTTTTGGTGCAACAGAAATTCGATTTAATTTATTTCACCGTATAATAAAAACCGTCTATTTAACTGCTTTCACCACAAATAATAGTAGATTGCTAGTTAGTAATTGTAATCGTAGACACATAATAGTAGATTGCTCGTTTTCAAATTAATTGTATTCGCAGAAGTTTAAGTTAAATTTTCCTTATAAATTCTGTAAGATTAAGATTTCTTCATTAAGTACTGTCAAGAAATTTTTTAAAGCCGCCACTGTTAATTAAGAATCTAAAAAGCCCACAGAATAACTAAAAGTCGGATTAATATTGCCACATCTCCCATGGTTGTGTTATATATCCCCAAGTTGTGAAGTTATATATTCGATGCATGTTTACGGTTTGGATTAAACATGCATCCAAAATAACTTCACAACTTTATATAACACTGGATATTTGTCAAATAAATGGCAATTCTCGCCTGTCATGTTAAATGTACCGTTAGTCCAAACCCATGACCTCCCACAAGGCCCTAGCCAAATGGGACACATGGTAACTTGAGAAAACTGCAATTGCTTTTTCTCATGTAGTTTTCAAGATCTTTGTCGTGGGTATGCAATGTTTATCTTAACTTACGTTGATTTGAGTTTGCAGATGAAAGGCCAAAGTTAAATACAGAACACATAGGGGAAAGTTGAGAAAGAGGGAACCCACAAAACTTGCCTTCTGCTCCGCGTTTCCCACAAAACCTTTTGGGCCATTTCAACTGCAGATCAGCTGTTTGATTAAAGGCCTCACCCGGAGCCGAAAAAGTATACATTTTTCTACAAGAAATCAGGGGCGTAGAGTAGATAACCCAGTTTCCATACGCTGCATAAACTTCATGACCATCGCCACCAAGGCAAGTGACGTTATACCGGAAATCCAGTTTCGAGAAATCCGGTTTCGCTGAAGGGCAGCTGAATAAACTAAAATCCTGCACGAAATCTGCAAATTGAAAGTGAGTGGTGGACAAGTTGAGGTTTTGAAGCTGTTATGGGAAGCAGCTGTTTGGGTCTTTGATGTGAATCAATCGGGATTTGTAATCGATGTGGGTGACTAGGACTTTGACTGGATTAGGGAGGTCGAGAACGGTGGTGGTGGTAGCGAGGTGGGTGGTGTTTGGAGAGCAAGAGAGGTCGAAGCCGGGATAACCACAGTGATGTGGGTGGTGATTCTTTAGCCGAAATGGGAAGCGAATTGTTGGACCGTCGGCTGCGATAAATGCAAGGAAATGGCTTCCTGCTTCGGGTATATATTCTGTGAATGGCGCTGACGTTTGCCGCGATTTTTGCTCCTCCTATATTATGCAGCATTTTCTTATTTTGTAAGAGCATCTCCAATAGGCTCTCTACATTGGTCCTGTTAGCTATTATACCTAGCCAAGAGCACATTTTCTTGTTCCAACAGGCTCTTTACTTTGCCTCAGAGCATTTTGGCTCTCTACTAGTAGAGAGGGAAGTTGCCTAGCCTCTCTACTCACCAAATGACACATCATCTTTTTTTGTACTTTTGGCTAGGTATTTTGTTGGAATGGAGAGTAGTGTTGGAATGGTAGAGTGAAAAAGTGAATATGCAAAATAGAGTTGGTACTTTTTTTGTACTTTTGACTAGGTATTTTGTTGAGATGTGTTGGAGATGCTCTAAGTAACCTTTCTAGATAGAAGATCTTCAGATCCCCTTCCTATCTTTGAATACCAGTTTTCTTAGTTGGTTAAGATTATTTGAATTACCCAAATTAATATATGTATTTAGAAATTTTAGGCAAATGCCACTTGTCACTCTCACACAAACACCCCCCTCCAATAGCTAACAAAAAAATCTTTACTTGATTTAGGCAATGTACACAAAAAATCTTTACTTGATTTAGGCAATGTACACAAAAAATCTTTACATTTGAGTAAGTAAACACGGCAAAAGTTGAATCATAACAAATAGATATTTACTTGATTTAAGTTTTAAGAATTTATCCATCATTTATTCACCAAAATTCAAACAAATTTCAATTGATCAAAATATCTCAAAATATTAACGTAACAAATAAGATTGGCATCATGTAAACCCCAAATAATTTACCATTTAATAGAATAAAGTTAACCTAATACTTGCGATTGGCATTATGTAAACCCCAAAATTCAAACAAAGTTAACCTGACCCCGTCTCATTTGTCACCATTCCTCCAATTAATATAGATAAGATCAAAAGTAATGAAGCCGGCCGATGGGAAAAATAATAATAATAATAGCAATGAAAATCATCACAAAGTGTAAAATTAGACTACTCAGTAGGCAGTACCGGTTCCGGATCCTCTATAAGGATTTCTCTGTGAGGATCTTGTGAGGGTTTTGTTGTGAGCTTGACAACATACCAAAAAGGAGATCCAATGGCTCACAACCCACTTCCTTGCTTTTAAATCAAAACGGCTTCGTTTTGATTGGAAAAAAATCAGACGGAAAATTGATATCTTCTTTTTTCGTTTATTTTTCTTTTGCCGTTAGTTTTAGTAAGCCACCACAAACCATGTTTTCTCTTCTTCTTCTTCCTCCTTCGTTATTTTCTTCCCCAAACTGTTCTTCTCTTCATAGCAAAGAAAGAAACCCCTTTATTCTCTTCTAACACCGAACAAGTTCCTCAATATTATACTTGGTGAGTTTTTTTATACTTCTAATGCCGAGCAATTTGGATACATGCCAAGTGCTAATCACTTTGGACAGTGGTAACTCAATAGTTGGAGAGTGGCCTTCATCGAACTTTTGATCTATGTGTGTTGGACATGAATTAGATTGTGAAACTTTGGAATTGCCCATGGTTGTCAAAAAAAAAATTTCCAGATTCTTGTTCAAACAATAAGAATGCAGTCACATGGGATATGTAATCCAATCTCATTTCCTGTTTCAGCTAGTGCTTTTTTTCTTTTATGGAGGCTTAGTGTGTCGTAATTTCAAGGGCAGATGTGAAGTCTAGTTTGTCGAAATTCCTACGTGGTATGGCTCATTCATGCTATGCACGAGTGTCATGGACATGATCGTTCAACTTTTTTCTTTCAAAATTCATTTAGTATTCAGGATTGAGGATCCTAAATTTTGAATGAAAAATTTGAAAATTAGATTTGTTGTTTACAATTATCTAAGTCAAATGATTTTTTATAAGACTAACCAAAAAATTGAGGTAAGAGATAATCTAACAATTTGGGAAAAAATTGAATAAAGGAAAAAAATTAAGCCAATTGAAATTTGAGCTAACAAAGAAGAACAAATTTGGGAAAAAATGAATAAAGGAAAAAAGCTTAAAAGCCACTTGAAATTTGAGTAATGGCAGAAGAAGATAGTCTGTTGAGCCATTGGGTAACACTAACGGCAAAAGAAAAATAAACGGCAGAAGAAGATATCAATTTTCCGTCAGATTTTTTTCCAATCAAAACGACACCGTTTTGATTTAAAAGCAATGAAGGGGGCAGTGAGCCATTGGATCTCTTTTTTGGTGTGTTGTCAAACCCACAACAAAACTCTCACAAGATCCTCACAGAGAAATCCTCATAGAGGATCCGGATACCAGTAGCGCTAAATCACATCAAACTTCAGCATGCCACGAATAGAAAAGGATAAAACAATGCCAAACTGCATTGTTTTTTAGTTTTTCTAGAGGATATCGATTCTCTGCACCTTGCCAGAGAACTTCGCCCTTGCTGTTGGGCATTTTCCGTCCACGTTTCTGATTCCATTCATATTGTAGATCTCGTCGAAATACTTACATATGGTTTGAAGTCATGTAAATTGAATACCAAAGTACTTCTATCGGAATAGAAAATAACTCAAAATTTGGTTATGCGCACAAACCCAGCGAAATTGAGTTTTATGTATTATATCCAGATTACATATTGATTGGTATCTAGTTAACATATTTTGAACCATGCTTAAGTGTTTCGTCGAGATTTACAACATCAACGGATTTGAGTATTGAATGAAGTCTAACGAGGAGCCCAAAAAAAGCGAGTGCAATTTTGTTCACCTTCCTTAAAAGAGGGTGAACAAAACTCTCTCTCTTATTGGTTGAATTGGTGTGGGTCCCACCACAAAACTACTGACAATCCATTTCCTTTCTATATATATATTCAATGCTCTTCTTGGGGAAAAAATTATTTATCCGTACATCTACCATTGTTTGATTTAGTGTAGTACTATTACATGGAGTTGTTTTTTATGAGTCTCCGGGATTAATAGTTTGAATTATTATTGTGGGCTCAAATGCTCACAAAATATAAATTTAGAAGCGTGTGGAAAGACGGGAATTGGAGATGAGCTGGTCGGGATCGAGAATTGACTGCTTAGCATTTTCTATTGATTTGACCTTAGACTCCCTATTCTTATTGTTAATTATCCTTACAGATCAAAACTGCAATAAACTAATCCCTCTGTAATTTTATATTAGTAGTTTCGTCCTAAATTTCTCTTTGTCTAAATGGAAAAACCAGGTTCCAAATTCCTTCGATAATTTAAATTAATAACTATTCCAGCATCTGGCTCTGGTCACCAACTTCTTTTGGAATTTTTTTAAATAAATCTTGAGGTTAGAGAATATGGAACTTTCATTTCTTTATAGTGGTATTTTAGTCACAGTTTCCAACATGTGTTTTTCATTTTAGTGTTGAAGAAAATGATGGGTTCTTTGTAATCCCATGTGATATGGGTCCATATTTTTTTAGTGTGTGGAAATCTCTACCTCACTTTTAGGGACAAAATAATAACTCTGTACCCCACCTTCAATTTATATAAATAAATAAAAAATTGTGAAAAGACAGTTTTTTTTTCTTTTTTGTGGTTATCCATCAAAATGAATTCTACTAGGAATTTCGTTGTTCTTTTTGTGTGTGTTTAATACTCTAGGCAAAATCTACTTTCCGCCCAATGGGCGGACAATAAGACACATTATGACCGGTCATAATGCCTTTTTGCAGGTTACTTGTACCTGTAAAAAGGCATTATGACAGGTCATAAACACATTATGACCGGTCATAATGTGTTTTTATTGTCCGCCCCAATGGGTGGACAGTAGAAAGATCCATTACTCTATTATCGACGTTATGTTTTTTCACTCTAAAATTTCAAGAATACGTAAGAAATTTTCCTTTTCCAAGGGGGTGTGCAAGGTAAAATGCCATTCCACGTCATCAATAGAGATAATGAATAGTAAAGCATCAGATTCCTATTTCCTTTCTGTGCTTTATTTTTTTGCCAAAGCACCCCCATTGTTTTTTGAGTTTTTCTATAGGATATGTATTGTCGGCAGTTTGCCGGAGAACTCCACCACTTGCAGTTCAGGCATTTTCCGGCCACTTTTTTTGATTTCGTCCAATCATCGATTTCATTTATATAGTACTCGTTATGGTTCAAAGTCATGTTAATATTCTATCAGAATATAAAATCAATCAAAATTTGGTTATGCCCACAAACCCAGCAATTTTCAGTTTAAGTAATATTGTATTCAGATTACATTTTGATTGCTACTAGTTAACATAATTTTAAACCATACTTAAGTGTTTCGTCGAGATTTACAATATTTATAGCAAAATTTGATCTCTCTCTCTCTCTCTAATCAGCCAGCCCTAGCTCTCTCCCTCTCTTACTCCCAGATCTGGGAGGCTTGCTTGAGTTGCCCCATCGTCCGTTAGAAGTGTCGATCCAGAGTACAGTATAGTTTCGACGTGGTGGAGCCGTCGAGGGGTAGTCCGGTGCGGCAGTTTGCGGTGGGGCAATAAGGTGGGGTTTGAACAGAGTTTTTTCCCTGTGGTTCTCGTTTGGATTTCAAAACCGGTCTGATTTCCTAAGATTCGGTGGGTGTTGGTGGTGGGGCAATAACCTTCACACCTTTAACCTAGTGCTTATCGGCCTGACTCAACTCGACACAGTGATGGGCGAACTGGTGACTCAATTGTGTTGTGTTTTTCATTAGTTTTTTTTTAGAGGTGGCAAATGGGTGGGTTGGGTTGGATTTGAGTGGGTTGATATGGGTTATGGGTTAAATATGGGCAAGTTGAATATGGGCCAATAGTAGATGGGTTGAATATGAGTAGATCGAATATGGGTTGAGTCAAACCCAAACCAACCCAACCCAACCCGTTTTATTCCCATGGTTTGGGATTGAAACTGAAAATGGTCTCTCTCTGTCTCTCTCTCTCTCTAACAATTAACCATTAATAAAAAATTATTAACTAAACCAAAATTTTTGTGAATAAAGACAAATAATTCAATAATCCACAAATATTTGGGTTATTTTTGTCTTTAGCGAATTTTTTAAATATTTTTATAATTTTATGACTTTTTAGATTCCTCTCGTCGTGACAGACCAATAATCCAAAAAAAAAAAAATCGACGCAAAATCAGCAAATGCAATTTTTTAATAAAGACAAAACAATTAACTACTTAGTTTATTTAATCCAAAGCCTTACTATACTTTTTAATAATCATATGGCGTCGACTTTTTTTTTGTTGAACAAATAGAATAAAACCACGATTGCAAAGGTAATTTTGTAACCTCGTCCCTCGTGTATTCCAACAGGTTCCTTTTATTTTTATTTGTCTCCAACCCATTTGCAACCCACTTTCAACCCAACCAACCCATATAAATATGAGTTAATATGGGTTCAACCCATATCAACCTATATTACAAAATGGGTGGGTTGGGTTGGATTATAAGTAGGCAAGTTGAGTTGGGTTCATGAGTTGGGTTGTCAATTGCCACCTCTAGTTTTTTTAGGCTGTTAATTTTTCTCCTTAGTTTGCTGTTTTCTTTTTGTTGCCCTTGATTTGTCTTTGTGCTCATTGTAGTCTCGTGGATTGCTGGCTACCGGCCTTGTTTCCTGTGGCAAGAGGTTGTCGTGTCAGCGTAGTCTCGTCCCGGAATGTTGTCCGGCGCTCCACCCCGTGGTAATGAGAGCTCATTTGCGAGTACTTAGTGCCACGTTGGACCGACGTTAGCCTATACAAAACAAATTATGGAAGAGGTTTTCCTTTGTTGCTCAATAGTCAATACTATCTTGCAAGAATTTCAGCTAGCCGGGGGCATTGGTTGTCTTAATTGCTACTCCTCGTGCCCCGCACCTTTGAGTCAGTGAGAAGACAGTCATTAATATGACTTGTGTTTGCATTTTGACATTAATTTGCCCTTTTATTTAGCATTATAGGTTCTATATCCGTTGGAAATCTTTGTAAGCGCTGAATGATTTTATTGAAATACAAGTTTCTGATGATAAAAAAAAAAAAAAGCGGATCCGATTATTGAACGGAGTCAGACTGACGAGTGACGAGGAGCCAAAAAAAAAATAGCCGGATTGCATACTGCCGACAATCCATTTCCTTTCTAGACATATTCAATGAATTTTATACATATTTAATTTTGTGTTATAAAAAAATGATATTCTTTTTTTGTGTGCTTTTACCCCTCAAAATGAATTCTATTAGGAATTTTATTGTTCTTTTTGTGTGTAGGAGTGTGTGTCATTCGTCATTCTTAATCTATTACATGGGGAAGGGGAAATGGAACTCGAAGCAGTATTAGTCATTCGTCGTCTCTAATCTATTACATGGGGGAGGAGAAATGGGACTCGATCCCGGGATGCAGTGTGGGAATCCAGTGATTCCTATTGCCTTTCTGTGTATTCTTTTTGAATTTATTTTTCTAGTCAGCAGTTTGCCGGAGAACTCCACCCCTTGCAGTTCGGCATTTTCCGGTCACTTTTTTGGATTTCGTCCAATCATAGATTCCATTCATATGTAAGATCTCGTTATGGTTCAAAGTCATGTTAAATACAGAATCGGGGTTGTAGTGAGTAAGCTCACTACACCATTGTAGTGAGCAATCACGGCCGTCCGTTCGGCAATCAACGGTCCGAATTATCTTATACTTATAAAATATAAGTGTCCTACATGTAGGATATTTGCATATAAGATATATAAAATAGAAGTGTCTTACATATAGGATAATTGCATATAATCGGGACCGTTGATTGCCAAACGGACGACCGTGATTGCTCAATACAGGGGGTATAGTGAGCTTACTCACTACAAAACCCCCGAATATTGATTCAGATTACATATTGATTGGTACTAGTTAACATAGTTTTAAACCATGCTTAAGCGTTTCGTCAAGATTTACAATATAGCAAAATTTGATCTGTTTCTCTCTCTAAAATCAACTGGCCCTAGCTCTCTCCCTCTCTTACTCCCAGATCTGGGAGGCTCGCCTGAGTTGCCCCATCGTCTGTCGGAAGTGTCGATCCAGAGTACGATATAGTTTTGACGTGGTGGAGCCGTCGAGGGGTGGTTTGGTGCGGCAGTTTGCGATGGGGCATTAAGGTGGGGTTTGAACAAAGGGGTTTTTTTTTCCGGCGGTTCTCGTTCGGATTTCAGAACCGATCTGGTTTCCTCAAATTCGGTGGGTGTTGGTGGTGGGGCAATAACCTTCTCATCTTTAACCCAGTGCTTCTAGGCCTGACTCGACTCGACTCAACTCAGTGATGGAAGAACTGGTGACTCAATTGTGTAGGGTTTTTGATTAGTTTGTTTAGGCTGCTAATTTTTCTCCTCAGTTTGTTGTTTTCTTTTTGTGGCCCTTGATTTATCTTTGTGCTCGTTGTGGTCTCGTGGATTGCTGGTTGCTGGCCTTATTTCCCGTGGCCAGAGGTTGTTGTGCTATCGTAGTCTCGTCACGGAGTGTCGTCCAGCGCTCCACGCCATGGTAATGAGAGCTCGTTTGCGTGTACTTAGTGCCACATTGGATCGACGTTAGCTTATACAAAAATAATTTAGAAAGAAGTTTTCCTTTGTGCTCAATGCTTTCCTTGTCTAGAATTTCTGCTAGCTTGGGGGATTGGTTGCCTTAATTGCAACTCCTCGTGTCCCGCACCTATGAGTCGGTGAGAAGGGAGTCATTAATATGACTCGTGTCTGCATTTTGGCATTAATCTACCCTTTTATTTAGTATTGTAGGGTCTGTATCCGTTGGAAATCTTTGTAAGCGCCGGATGATTTTATTGAAATACAAATTTCTCATAAAAAAAAAAGCGGATCCGATTATTGAACGGAGTCTGACTGCCGAGTGACGAGGAGCCAAAAAAAAAAAGCCTGATTGCATACTGCGGACAATCCATTTCCATTCTATGCATATTCAATGATCAAAACTTCAAATCCTATATATTTTCAATATCCAAATTGAGTAAGAAAACGACTCACTTGCCTTTTCTAAGAAATCCGAATCACTGCAGTTTGTCAGAAACTCTAACAATTTTTATGCCATTTGGTCCCCATCAGTATTGGATAATCATGAAGTAATCAAAGCATGCGTTGCAAACCCATTTTTCAAAAGCCAAGGTGACTTTTGTTTCACCAATTGGACGAAAAAGCCAACCCGATGCACAGTGCCGGCTTATTAGTTTTGGAAGTCTAAAACAGAATTATTAGATGATGCCCACCATATATTTTGCATAATAAAAATTTTCAATACATATCTTTATAAAAAAAAAACATTACAATGTTTGGGGTCCGAAACAGTGACTTCATTAATTTATGCCATGAGCCGACCATGCTGTTGCAGTTTCTAGATACCCCACATGACAAAATCAACATAATAGTAATAAATCATGTGGGTGTATATTTATGGTCATAAATGGACTAATAAGGATTTCCATTTGCTCAACTTTTCCAACCATTGGACTATATGGTCACCTTTAGCAATGGCTGCGATACCTCTTGCCGTTTGCTCCTCCTTCGGCCTCCATTTTTTCCGCCGGTCACTTTGTTGGGAGTGATCGGTCTACGCTTAACGGCAATGGTTTTTCGGTGGCTGACTATGTTGGTCGCTGTTTTCTAGGATCTCCTCTCATCTCCTTTGGTTCTCCATTTTGCTCCTTCTCTCGCCGGTCACATTGTTGGGTGTTTCCGGTTCTATGGCTTAACGGCAAGGAATGTTTTGTGGTTTGATGGTTGGACGCAGGTGGTGTGGCCTTGGTTTTCTCAGGCGGAGGCTGTGGTGGTTGTCGGGCGGCTGAGTGTTATCGGCAGCTATCGCTTTGCTTTTAGGGTTTTGTTCTTTTGAGATGATTTGGGCTCAGCCCATAGGATGTTTTGGGCTTTGCCCATACTGATGTTTCTTTTTCTTTTATTCAACCCTTTGTTGGATTCCTCTTCCCTCCCTCAACTTGATGTACCATTTTCAAGTTTTCCCTTAATAAATCTTCTTTTACTGAGCAAAAAAAAAAAAAAAACACTGGATATTTGTCAAATAAATGGCCCTTCTCAGTTCTCACCTTCTGAGTACATGCAATTCTCGCCCGTCATGTTAAATGTACCTTAGTCCAAACCCATGACCTCCCACAAGGCCCTAGCCAAATGGGACAATGGTAACTTGAGAAAACTGCAATTGCTTTTTCTCATGTAGTTTTCAAGATCTTTGTCGTGGGTATTCAAAGTTTGTCTTAAACTTACATTGATTTGAGTTTGCAGATGAAAGGCCAAAGTTAAATACAGAACACATAGGGGAAAGTAGAGAAAGAGGGAACCCACAAAACTTGCCTTCTGCTCCGCGTTTCCCACAAAGCCTTTTGGGCCATTTCAACTGCAGATCAGCTGTTTGATTAAATACCTCACTCGGAGCCGAAAAAGTATACATTTTTCTACAAGAAATCCGGGGCGTAGAGTAGATAACCCAGTTTCCATACGCTGTATAAACTTCATGACCATCGCCACCAAGGCAAGTGACGTTATACCCGGAAATCCAGTTTCGAGAATCCGGTTTCGCTGAAGGGCAGCTGAATAAACTAAAATCCTGCACGAAATCTGTAAATTGAAAGTGAGTGGTGGACAAGTTGAGGTTTTGAAGCTATTATGGGAAGCAGCTGTTTGGGTCTTTGATGTGAATCAATCGGTATTTGTAATCGATGTGGGTGACTAGGACTTTGACTGAATTAGGGAGGTCGAGAACGGTGGTGGTGGTAGCGAGGTGGGTGGTGTTGGAGAGCAAGAGAGGTCGAAACCGGGATAACCACATGAAATTGAGTTTTAAGTATTATATTCAGATTACATATTGATTGGTATCTAGTTAACATAATTTTGAACCATGCTTAAGTGTTTCATCGAGATTTGCAATATCAACGGATTTGATTATTGAATGAAGTCTGACGAGGAGCCAAAAAAAAGCCGGATTGCAATGGGTGCAGTTTTCCAGCAAAACTGCTGGCAATCCATTTCCTTTCACTATATATTCAATGCTCTTCTTGGGAAAAAAATATTTTTCCGTACATCTACCATTGTTTGATTTAGTGTAGTACTATTACATGGAGTTGTTTTTTACAAGTCTACGGGATTAACAGTTTGAATCATTATTGTGGACTCAAATGCTCACAAAATATAAATTTAGAAGCGTATGGAAAGATGGGAATTGGAGATGAGCTGGTCGGGATCGAGAATTGACTACTTAGCATTTTCTATTGATTTGACCTTAGACTCCCTATTCTTATTCTTAATTATCCTTACAGATCAAAACTGCAATAAACTAATCCCTCTGTTATTCTATATTAGTAGTTTCGTCCTAAATTTCTCTTTGTCTAAATGGAAAAACCAGGTTCCAAATTCCTTCGATAATTTAAATTAATAACTATTCCAGCATCTGGCTCTGGTCACCAACTTCTTTTGGAATTTTTTTAAATAAATCTTGAGGTTAGAGAATATGGAACTTTCATTTCTTTATAGTGGTATTTTAGTCATAGTTTCCAACATGTGTTTTTCATTTTAGTGTTGAAGAAAATGATGGGTTCTTTGTAATCCCATGTGATATGGGTCCATATTTTTTTAGTTTGTGGAAATCTCTACCTCACTTTTAGGAGAAAATTTTGGGTGCGTGTAGGGCAGGGTACACGTGGTGCCCTTGCACTGCATCCGAGCCGTCCAAAAATGCAACGGACGGCTCGGATTGAAACCCATTTTTCATTTTCTTTTTTCTTTTTTTTTAAATCCGTCCGGCACTTTCAATCCGAGCCGTCCGTAACATTTTTGGACGGCTCGGATGCAGTGCAAGGGCACCACGTGGTACCCCATTTGCACCCAAAATTTTCTCCACTTTTAGGGACAAAAAAAAACTCTGTACCCCCACCTTCAATTTATATAAATAAAAAAAAATTGTAAAAAGACAGTTTTTTTTTCTTTTTTGTGGTTATCCATCAAAATGAATTCTACTAGGAATTTCGTTGTTCTTTTTGTGTGTGTTTATTACTCTAGGCAAAATCTACTGTCCGCCCAATGGGCAGACAATAAGACACATTATGACCGGTCATAATGTGTTTTTATTGTCCGCCCCAATAGGTGGACAGTAGAAAGATCCATTACTCTATTATCGACGTTATGTTTTTTCACTCTAAAATTTCAAGAATACGTAAGAAATTTTCCTTTTCCAAGGGGGTGCAAGATAAAGTAAAATGCCATTCCACGTCATCAATAGAGATAATGAATAGTAAAGCATCAGATTCCTATTTCCTTTCTGTGCTTTATTTTTTGCCAAAGCACCCCCATTGTTTTTGAGTTTTTCTATAGGATATGTATTGTCGGCAGTTTGCCGGAGAACTCCACCCCTTGCAGTTCAGGCATTTTCCGGCCACTTTTTTGGATTTCGTCCAATCATCGATTTCATTTATATAGTAGATCTCGTTATGGTTCAAAGTCATGTTAATATTCTATCAGAATATAAAATCAATCAAAATTTGGTTATGCCCACAAACCCAGCAATTTTCAGTTTAAGAGCATCTCCACTCCTACACCAAATTTTTACTCAAATTTGAGTAAAAATTTGGTCAAAAACTTGATTTGATATCACCCCTTCCAATGGAAAACCACATTTTAACCAAATTCTAGTTAAAATTTTGTCAAAAACTGTTTTTTTTTTGTCATTTTGGCTCCAAAACTTTCCCACCATTTTGTCAAAAACAGTTTTTTTTCGTTTCTTTTTTTCATTTTGTCAATTCATTTTCATCCTCTTCTTCCTCTTCTTCGGAAACAAGAAACAAGTCTTCAATGGAACAAATAGAGCCGTTGCCTATTTGGTGAAAGATTTGGTGTTGATCAAATTTGGTGTTGAGCAAATTTGGTGAAGGAGTGGAGTGGGTTTTTAGGTGATTTTTACTCAAATTTAAATTTGGTGAAATATTTGGTCCAAGAGTGGAGATGCTCTAAGTAATATTGTATTCAGATTACATTTTGATTGCTACTAGTTAACATAATTTTAAACCATACTTAAGTGTTTCGTCGAGATTTACAATTAATATTTATAGCAAAATTTGATCTTTCTCTCTCTCTCTCTAATCAACCAGCCCTAGCTTTCTCCCACTCTTACTCCCAGATCTGGGAGGCTTGCTTGAGTTGCCCCATCGTCCGTTAGAAGTGTCGATCCAAAGTACAGTATAGTTTCAACGTGGTGGAGCCGTCGAGGGGTGGTCCGGTGCGGCAGTTTGCGGTGGGGCAATAAGGTGGGGTTTGAACAGAGTTTTTTCCCGGTGGTTCTCGTTTGGATTTCAAAACCGGTCTTGTTTCCTAAGATTCGGTGGGTGTTGGTGGTGGGGCAATAACCTTGTCACCTTTAACCCAGTGCTTATCGGCCTAACTCAACTCGACACAGTGATGGGCGAACTGGTGACTCAATTGTGTTGTGTTTTTCATTAGTTTTTTTTTAGAGGTGGCAAATGGGTGGGTTGGGTTGGATTTGAGTGGGTTGAATGGGTTATGGGTTAAATATGGGCAAGTTGAATATGGGCCAATAGTAGATGGGTTGAATATAGGTAGATCGAATATGGGTTGAGTCAAACCCAAACCAATCCAACCCAACCCGTTTTATTCCCATGGTTTGGGATTGAAACTGAAAATGGTCTCTCTCTCTCTCTCTCTCTCTCTCTCTCTCTCTCTCTAACAATTAACCATTAATAAAAAAATTATTAACTAAACCAAAATTTTTGTGAATAAAGACAAATAATTCAATAATCCACAAATATTTGGGTTATTTTTGTCTTTAGCGAATTTTTTAAATATTTTTATAATTTTTATGACTTTTTAGATTCCTCTCGTCGTGACAGACCAATAATCCAAAAAAAAAAATCGACGCAAAATCAACAAATGCAATTTTTTAATAAAGACAAAACAATTAACTACTTAGTTTATTTAATCCAAAGCCTTAATATACTTTTTAATAATCATATGGCGTCGACTTTTTTTTTGTTGAACAAATAGAATAAAACCACGATTGCAAAGGTAATTCTGTTACCTCGTCCCTCGTGTATTCCAACAGGTTCCTTTTATTTTTATTTGTCTCCAACCCATTTGCAACCCACTTTCAACCCAACCAACCCATATAAATATGAGTTAATATGGGTTCAACCCATATCAACCTATATTACAAAATGGGTGGGTTGGGTTGGATTATAAGTAGGCAAGTTGAGTTGGGTTCATGAGTTGGGTTGTCAATTGCCACCTCTAGTTTTTTTAGGCTGTTAATTTTTCTCCTTAGTTTGCTGTTTTCTTTTTGTTGCCCTTGATTTGTCTTTGTGCTCATTGTAGTCTCGTGGATTGCTGGCTACCGGCCTTGTTTCCTGTGGCAAGAGGTTGTCGTGTCAGCGTAGTCTCGTCCCGGAATGTTGTCCGGCGCTCCACCCCGTGGTAATGAGAGCTCATTTGCGAGTACTTAGTGCCACGTTGGACCGACGTTAGCTTACACAAAACAAATTAAGGAAGAGGTTTTCCTTTGTTGCTCAATACTATCTTGCAAGAATTTCAGCTAGCCGGGGGTATTGGTTGTCTTAATTGCTACTCCTCGTGCCCCGCACCTTTGAGTCAGTGAGAAGACAGTCATTAATATGACTTGTGTTTGCATTTTGGCATTAATTTGCCCTTTTATTTAGCATTATAGGTTCTATATCCGTTGGAAATCTTTGTAAGCGCCGAATGATTTTATTGAAATACAAGTTTCTGATGATAAAAAAAAAAAAAAAAAAGCGGATCCGATTATTGAACGGAGTCAGACTGACGAGTGACGAGGAGCCAAAAAAAAAAATAGCCGGATTGCATACTGCCGACAATCCATTTCCTTTCTAGACATATTCAATGAATTTTATACATATTTAATTTTGTGTTATATTGTGTGGTCTCTACCTCACTTTCAAGTTATAAAAAAAAAAATGATATTCTTTTTTTAAAAAAAAATTCTATGATATTCTTTTTTGTGTGCTTTTACCCCTAAAATGAATTCTATTAGGAATTTTATTGTTCTTT
>CM029280.1:27717324-27727774 GCA_016920895.1 Vaccinium myrtillus | reverse complement strand
CATTTTCCATAGAAAGCCGTTTCTTTCAAACTCCCTTTGTCAACTAGTACACACCCAAACGTAAGATATTTTCCCTTATATATAGAGCTCCCCACAAACCGTTCAATACCCACAGACAACATTTGCTTGTACACCCAGCAGCAGCACCTCCAACCAAACAAAAGCCAAAATATTTCATATCTTGGAAAAAATTCCTTAACTCAGCCCTTCTAGTATTTCATTGTCTTTTCTCTATCTCACTCCCTAAATATCTATGGCAGAGGGGCAGAAATCAGGGTATGATGGCCACCCATTGGCACCCACCCACGGTTACGCCCGAAGCGACGCGGAGGCTGCTACTGCTCATGATGCACAGGAGCTCCGCCGCCAAAAGCGCAAGAAATGGTTGCTATATGGCATAGCTTTTGTCATCTTCCAAACAGCCATCATAGTGTTGTTTTCCCTAACCGTGATGAAAGTAAAAACTCCCAAATTCCGTGTTCGATCTTCTTCGTTTAACACCGTCGATGTCCAGCCAACGAACACTTCATTTACCCTGAACATGAATGCTCAATTCGGGGTCAAGAACACCAATTTCGGTCCCTATAAGTACGATAGCACCACCGTCTACTTCTACTACAATGACATTCCAGTTGGGAGTGCTTTTATTCCCAAGTCCAAAGCCAGTTTCCTATCAACCAAAAAGATCAACGTTGCAGTGGACCTCACATCCGCTAATATTACGGGCAATGCTAATTTGGCAGGTGATATAAATTCTGGGATCTTGCCTCTGAGGAGCACGTCGAGACTGAACGGAAAGGTGGAGCTGATGCTCATCTTCAAGAAAAAGAAAGCCGTCAATATGAATTGCACCATGAATGTCAATACCAGGACTAGCAAGCTCCAGAATGTCGTGTGCAAATGATAGTCTTTTATGCCATGTTTTTGGAATTTTTTCATTTATTTTTTTATTTACTATATGTATTTTAATTTTTCATAAAGCACACCCCTGCTATGGAAATTCTTTGTATTTAACAGATATATGATTAATACATTTGTGCTTCAGAGTTTATTCTTTTTGGTTTTTAAATAACATATATCTATTAGAAATTTTGATTCAGATATGCCTGCAGATACACAGAAGAAGCAGGTTGTGAATGGACCATTAGGATTGATGATTACTAGTACTACTTTTGGAAAAGATAATTAGATAAGGAAGTTTATTTTGCTTCCAAATAAGTTAGAAAAAGATGTAGGACTTGACCTGGGATTGGAACCAAGAACGTCTAGCTTGACAAAAAATTTAACTCAAAAGTTATGGGGACTTTCCAAACCAAAGGTCTGAAAATGGGGACTTCGTCATTAATGTTTAACGACAATTCACAAATAGACTTCGAGCTATTTTCTCAAGATCTCCTATACATTGCCCTTTGTTTGAATGAATTATGAAACGAAAATGGATGAATTCCTCATCATGGTAGACAGGGGCGGAGGCAAATAGAGACAACTGGGGTCACTTGACCTATCTGAACCCAAAATTTCTGTAGGGATGTTACAAGTATATATGACAAAATTGCTAATTGACCCTGCTTTTATTTTTATTTTATTTTTTTGCCCTGGCTTATGTTACATATTTGGTAAAAAAATGTGTTGGAAATAAAACTCTTCCTTCATTGAGTGAGAAATCTCACCTGTTCATTCTTCCACCAAATGTTCTCTCTCTTGGGCTCTGGCAAAGCCTGGTGAAAATCGTGAAATCCGACAGCAACACCATGGTTGGACTAGTAACTCCTCTCTCGTCCCCTCTCCCTCTCCCTCGGTGAAACCAATCTAACGTTTCCCCTTTTTTTTCTCAATGCTTCGAGAGTTTTGAAGCAGATTCAGAAAATAGGAACAAGACAACGGGGGACCATGTTTGGTTTTGGTTTTCCAAAACCAGTTTTCACTTTTTCGGTGGGGCCCACATGGCAGCTCCCTTTTTTCTCTCTCATCTTCATTTCTATAAATACTTATCTAGTTCATACCTTGTGCGAGATGGATCCGTGGGTTCCACTTCAAAGACCCAAACAAATGATCCAAGTTGTCCTTAGTTCTAAAATTATTCTTTGAGTCATCCAGAAAAAAATTAGGTCAGTCATATAATTTTAAGTACTTGATCCAGTTGTGTATCTTTCTTTCCAACTCCTACCAAAATTCAGGATCCTAAATTGTGAATGAATAATTAGAAGACGTATCAACCACTTATAATTTTTCGAATAAGTTGATTTTTTAGGAGTGACTAAAACATATTTTAAAAATTAATGAACGGCTCGGATCATTAAGGTAATCAAGAAGGACAAAACTCCTGAGATGAGCTGTACCATGGTTGTTAATTTAGTGGATAAAGCTGTTAAGGAGTTGAAGTGTGTGATTAAAAGTTCCCTAGCGTAAAATATTATGGGGGAGAGGTACAATATCGAGAAATATCTCGAATTGGAACGGGGGAGATTTCTTATATGGAGATTGGTGTTTTTGATGATTTGGAGGAAGGTGCTTCCCTTTCGATGGAGTTTTGAGCTTTTTGTTCTTGCTTGGGATCTTTCTATTGCATTCTATGGTTGTTTTCTGCAGTAGGTTGTCTCTCGGTTGTTTGGTGTTTGCTTCTTCAGTTTTTTATTTTTTCAGATGGCTTTTCGGCTTTGAGTTGGTGTTTGAGATTGGTTGGTTTGGGTCGTGTTTTTTGTTTTTGTTTTTTTTTTTTCCGGTGCTCGGTTTTAGGAGAGCTTTTGTTTTGGTTGTTTCTTTGCTTGTTTTTATTTTGCGGGGTTGTAGTTCATTTGGTTTTGGTGTTTGTGGCTTCTGTGTTTTGAGGTTGGTTGTTGCGCTTGGATGATGTGTTTGCTGGGGTTTTGTGGTGTGCTATGTCGGGTTCTAGTTCGCTTGGTGCTAGAGTTCGAGACTTTTTGGGTTTCTTTTTTTCTTTCTCTGTCCTTGGTGTTTGGGTGCTTTTGTTAGGCTCGGGTGGTAGTGTTTGGTCTTGTTGTGCGTGGTTGCGTGTGTGTTCTCTTTTCTTTTGTTGGTATCTTGCCAACATCTCTCTTTGGGACTCGGGTAGCTCTTGTTTGCCCTTGTTCCCTTTAATCTCTGTTTCTTTTTCAAAGAAAGATTAATAAAATTTCTTTTACTGAGAAAAAAAAAGTTCACTAGTGGTTAAGGCTCGGTTTGTGGAAGAGTATTATCTTTTGTTAGAGCATCTCCACTCCTACACCAAATTTTTAAGTCCAGATAAATTAGAAACCGTGATAGCGGCCTTGTTCGGTTTGGATTTTGAATTTTGAATTTGGATTTTGAGTGGATAGAGAAATAAAAACAATAATTGGAAATAGATGTGATGATTGGAGGGGATAGAGAGAGAAATAAAAATAATAATAGAAAATAGGGATAATGATTAGAAGGAAATAGAGATAATGATTGAGTAATAATTTAAAAACTGGGTCTTGAGACCCAAACCAAACAAGGTGGATTATTTCATAAGGGTACCACGGGTATTGAATGTATGGCCAATCAAACCGGCTGATTTAATTTCACAATATAAATTTTGTTGTTTTTCTAAGTGTTTTGCTAATAGAGAGAGATTATCTTCTTTACGAATGTGGCGCAAGCCATGGGGTTTAAGCCACCCATTGTAGGCCCCATCGTGCGATCATTGAAATAATCTAAACCGTTCATCCTGTAGAGTCCGCAAAATAATGTATCCACGCAAAAAAAAAACTAGCTTGATCGGACATCGATATGTATGTCAAAAGTTGAATTTTGGATTAAAAAGCGGACGGCCATAGACATTTTAACTTAAAAAGTATTGACAGAATCCAGACCGTCCGTTTTTTAAACCAAAATTCAACTTTTGACGTAACTATCGATGTATGATGAAGCAGATTTTTTGCGTAGATATATTATTAGATTTTGCAGGTCCAACAAGATCAATGATTTAGATTATTGCAATGTACCCTCGGTGGGGCCCACAAAAACCGGTGGTGCCACATCCGTAAAGAAGATAATCTCAAAAAAAAAAGTCTAGATAAAAGATTTATGGTCTATGCCATATGCCTTTTGATGACAGTATCCCATGCTCGCATAGATGATCTTTGATCCCTGTTTGACGGCATGCAAAAAGGGAATTAGTCCCTTATCCTAAATGGCCATGCTGTATGCGGAGTGTGTTTAGATGGCCTCACTTTACACAATTGGGTCGGTGCACTCACAAGCTACTGATAGATCTCGATTAGTTTTATAAAACAACATTTATAAAATTACATAAAACATTATAAATTATAAGATATAATCATTTAAACAGAGACACAAACTCCCAAAATAGATTGACAAATCCGAACGCTAGCGACTGATGATGTTCAGTTCAGGCTCTGCTAAATTTCAATATGAAACTTATCCAGTTTTCCGGGGAAAGAAAAAAAAACTCGGCATAACTTTGGCAACAAGAAGGTATGGACATGTGACTTCGTCAAAAGCAAAAACGTACAGACTAAACCAACAGAAGTCCACAATAGAGGGAAAAATCCGTTACAAGGCAGATTTGTGCCACTATAGGAAAAAGCTAGGAAGGGAACATAGCATGAGTTGGATAAGTAATCACATCATTTAGAACCGTTGTATAGGTACCGATCGTTCGGCACCGATCACGCTGGAGACCCCCTTGTAGGTCCCAATCGGTCGATCCGAGCCGTCCATTCACTCCAGAATCGAATTCCGAGGGGGGCTACACAGAAATCACCTCAATCTAATGCTCCTAAGTGCTCGATCCAAAATCACTCCATTTTGTGCCGGTCGGTGAGTGGTCAGTACCAGGTGGTCGGTACCCCTGGATTTTCCGTATCATTTAGGCTCTGTTTGTTTTGAAGTAAAATATTTTACAGTAAAACATTTTACTCAATTTCCGTTGTTTGGTTGCATAAAGGGGGAGTAAATTAATTTCCACGTAAAATGTTTTTCAGGATGCGGGCACAAATGTTTTTTCACCACACATCCCGCCAACGGGGCCCCTTTTTGTAGCACAATACATTATATAAAAAATCATTAAAAACCAATTTATTTAAAAAAAAACAAAGTTAGTGGAACACCCCTAAATTTTCAAATTGAAATCTACTTTTAAGGTTTTAATAAAATGTATCAACTTTTATCGACTGACTTTATAAAATGGGCACTAATTAAGAAACAACCCAAAATGAAATACTGAATTCTTAAAAAGGGACGGAGATTATATAAAGAAATAATAAGTGAGCAATCAAGCTAAGAGTCGAACTTGTACAACACAAATGCTAGAAATTGGCTATACTCCGGGGGTACTGAAATAATTAGGGGGTGTTCCACTCACAAAAAATTATTTTTTCAAAAATTGAGACATGTCATTCTCTCACAATATATCACATAAAAAAATTATAAAAAATCAATTTATTTAAAAAAAACTAATTTAGGGGAACACCCCTTACTATGGATAATGGGGCGTACCTCTAGAAGAGTGGAAGACTTATTACCAACCTGTTTTGACTTTTGACTTTGTACTGAATCGCCACACAAGATGGCCGTGTTGTGAGCCTAGAAAAAGGGGAAAAAAATCCCATAGGCAACCTTTCCTTTTTCATTGGGGAGCATCGAAGGTTCTATTCCACATTTCCACCACACCAAATTTTATATCGAACCCATCTACCCGCGCCGATAAAGGTGCACCGACATGTACCGATAGCGTCGGGACGCCGTTGTGGGTTCCAACCGATCAATCCGAACCGTTCATCCTTCTCAAAATCGAATTCCGAGTGGACTTACGCGGGAATCGAGGCAATCAGACGGCTTTATGAGCTCGATCCAAAATCACCCCCATTTCATTCAAAAAAATTTAATGAAATGTGGGTGATTTTGGATCGAGCTCATAAAGATTTTCATATCTTAGAGAGGAACCTTAACTCAGCCCTTCTAGTATTTCATTATCTTAATTTTCACCATTCACTCTCTAGATATCTATGGCAGATGGGCCATAAATCAGGGTATGATGGCCACCCATTGGCACCCGCCAACGGTTACGCAAATGATAGTCTTTTATGCTATGTTTTTGGAATTTTTTTCATTTAATTTTTTTAATTTACTATATGTATTTTCATTTTTCATAAAGCACACCCCTGCTATGGAAATTATTTGTATTTAAACAGACATATGTATTATTACATTTGTTTGTCTTTGTGCTTCAGAGTTGATTCTTTTTTGTTTTTAAATAACATATTCTCCCTCCTTTTCTTTAAAAGAACAATTAAAAGGGAGTGGGTTTTGATATTTTCCTAAATTTGAAAAATTGAAAAATTAGTGGAAATTTTTTTTAAATAAAATAAATTCTCTTTGAAATGATGATTTTTTAATTTTTTCATCGGATAAAATTAAATTTGATTTTAAATTTTAAGGAAACATATTTATCAAAAATCATCATGTGTCAAAAATGGGTAATGATAAAATCTCGATTTTTTGGCAACCCCAATTTGATAAAATCAAAACCGAGATTTTATCAACCATTTGATAAAATTAAAACGGATTTTATTAAAAGACTTTGGTTCATGCTCGACCCCCAAAAAATCCCAAACGAGTGATCCAAACCATTTGATTGAAAACGGGACTTTGGTTCAAGAACTTCTAAAATGTTTTAAGAATAATGAAATTTGTGGGGCTCCTCCATGTTTTAAGAATAATGAACAAAATTGGATCACCGTGTGGGAGGCAAAAGTGGGTCCCCGAGCATGTTCCGTACATTTTCTGGACATTTCAGTCGGTACATGTAGTCGGGTCCTTCATCAAATCTGGATAAAATCAAATAAGAAACTCAACCTAAGCTAAAAAAAAGTTATTACTGCTAATAATAGGAATTCAAGAAGGGGGACTTTTGTTTTGAGAAAGGCTGAGGGGAGAGTCAGTAATCATGAGATGAATGTTCTGCGTTGTTTTTTCACCTGGGCCTCCACCCACCTCATTATTTTTCTCTCTACATCAATAAAATATGGAGTATTTCCTCAAGAGAGGAAAAGGAAGCAGTCTAATGTGACCAGAATAAATGGCGAGGCCTGATTAAAAAAAAAAAAAAAAAAATAAATGGTGAGGAGAAGAGAGAGGAAGAAGTAATAATAAAATATTGGCATAGGGTGAACAGTACCTCGTTGGTACCTACCTCGTTGGATTAGGCGAGGTACCAACGAGGTACTGTAACAAGATGTAAATTGATGAGGTGAGTACTATTACGGCTGTTGTGGGTAGGTTTTGTGGGTTTCGACTTGGTAAAATGACTAAATATTGGTTTTGCATAGGCTATTGCACTTGTTCTAAGCCAAATACTATACCTCCTCCGTCCCAAAATGAAAGTGATCTAAGTAGTTCGCAAAACGATAAATTAAAAATTATACATTTTTTAAAGAAAAATTCATATGTTTTTTAGCAATTTACTAGTAGATATTAATGAAATCTTTTAATTCATGAAAAAAGTTTGATCGTTTTCTTCACACAAAAAAAAGTACTACGTACTTATTTTTAATTTATCGTTTGCAAACTAGACTATCATTTTAGAACGGAAGGACTAATATTTCGGCAGACATAGGAGGCACCTTTCAACAAAATATTAACAATTTGTAGATAGGATCGATCAATGCATGGTCAGCTCTAGTTGTTTTTAAATTTTTTTTTTTTTTTTTGATTGTTGGCCTGAGAAACTTGTACGGAGTGAATGTAAAGAATAGTCCAATTAAATTTGTTTCTAACTAAATTCTATAGTTGAACAAAATCTACAGTAAATCCAACCAAAAAGTTTTACAAATCAAGGTTAGAGATTAGAAGAAATAGATAACATGAGTCACCAAGATAGAGTGTTGGGAGGCAGCCGTGGCCATGGGGCTTGGGTCGATTTAGGGGTGTAGCGGCAGTGTTTGTGGTAGTTTAGGGGTATCTAAGCGGTGGCCGGTCGGTTGGAATCAGTTCAGGTTTTGCCCACAGAGCTTTTTCTTGGCGTCATGGTGATTTTTCGGCATTTTTATGTGCAGCTGTGCATGGGTTCTTTCAGGTGACAAGCTGCGGCAATAAGGTGTTGGGCAAGGTGTTTTGTTTTGTTTTTATTTTGTTCTTTGTTCTTTGTATTTTCTTTTTCTTTTTTCTTTTTAGACAGTGCACTGTTTTATGTTTTGTTGGTTTTTTGTCAACTTTTTTTTAAAAAAATTCTTCTATCCTCTCTCGTGTAATGTTTTATTGTTATCAATGAAATCAATACAAGAAAAATGATTCTTAATGACGAAAATCTACTCACGAAAATGTATTTCCGCGCCAAATGCCTACCTCTTCGTGAGGAAGTTTTTGTCCACAAAATGGTACTTTTGGCAATAAATTTGAATTTCCTAGCCCAAAAGGTACCCTTTTTGTCGACTTTTGGGCAACAAATCGTGTTTTTCTTCGCCAAAAATGATTATTTGGCGAGGAAATTCAAATTTCGTCACCGAAAAGTTTCTTTTTTGTGTCAAACTGATGGGCTTGTACATATACATCAGTATGGGCTTGCTTGTCTATTGGGCTTGGTTAACTAAACGGACTGATGTATGTGCACATGAGCTAAGCCTAATTTTCTAAACGGACGGGGGTCAAATTTCTAGTGTCATGGTCAGCCTAAAAAATGGGTATATATCTAGAAGGAATCCAGGGTATTGGGCACGGTGTTGCGCACTCCTCGACCATCCGATTATATTTTTTGACGGTCTAATTGTGCTTTGATTTTTTACCGATAAAAATAAATCAAAATTACCGAACACATCCGAACCGTTCAAAACACGATCGGACGGCCGAGGGGTGCATAGCACCAACCTCATGAGGAGTTGTATTGAAGACATTTTCTGCATGGAAGGTTCTATCACCATTTTCAACTACTCCAAAATATAAATAATAAATAATAATACCTCCAAAGTCCAAAGTCAATATTCAAAGCTGCCCCACAAAACACGTTTCTTAACTTTAAAACAATCGTTACCCTCTCTCTACTCTCTCTCCTCAAATCCTTTCTCCATCGCAAAACAGTTTGTTTTGCCAACATCTTGTACACACTTAAATGTATGATATTTTCTTCTATAAATAGAGCCTTATAACAAACCTGTTAATACCCACAAAACGACATTTGCTTCTATACCCAAAAACTACTACTGAACAAGCCGAAAAACACCTCACTGCAAAATCTTTAATTTACTCAACCCTTCCATCTCTCTCTCTCTCTCTCTAGATATCTATGGCAGAGGGGCATAAATCAGGGTATGATGGCCACCCATTGGCACCCGTCAACGGTTACGCCCGAAGTGACACGGAGGCGGCTCCTGCTCATGATGCACAGGAGCTCCGCCGCCAAAAGCACAAGAAATGGTTGCTATATGGCATAGCTTTTGTTGTCTTCCAAACAGCCATCATAGTCCTGTTTTCTTTAACCGTGATGAAAGTAAAAACTCCCAAATTCCGGGTTCGATCTTCTTCGTTTAACACCGCCGATGTCCAACCAACGAACTCTTCATTTTCCCTGAACATGAATGCTCAATTCGAGGTCAAGAACACCAATTTTGGCCCGTATAAGTACGATAGCACCACCGTCTACTTCTACTACAATGATATCCAAGTTGGAAGTGCCTTTATTCCCAAATCGAAAGCCAGTTTCCTATCTACCAAAAAAATCAACGTTAATATTACGGGCAATGCTAATTTGGCAGGTGATATAAATTCTGGGATCTTGCCTCTGACGAGCACGTCGAGACTGAACGGAAAGGTGGAGCTGATGCTCATCTTCAAGAAAAAGAAAGCCGTCAATATGAATTGCACCATGAATGTCAATACCACGACTAGGGAGCTCCAGAATGTCGTGTGCAAATGATAGATTCGTACTTTCTTACGATGTGCTTTGGGGATTTTTATTTTTTGATTGTTATTTTTTACTCCTATATACGATATGTATTTTTGTTTCTCAGTGGGGCCAGTTCATGTTTGATAGTATATTATCAGCTGTAGCATCCCTGCTAGGGCAATTCTTTGTATTGTTCTTTTGGTTATTGAATGGAACTTAAGATTGGATCAGATTACTATTTTTGGAAAACAAGATGTAGGACTTGGACTGGGATTGGGATAAGGAGTCAAGGAATGTATGGACAAAAATATTAACTTAAAAAGTCATGGGGACTTTCCAAACAAAAGGGCTGAAAATGGGGTCTTCATCAGATATGGATGATGAGGTGGTGCGGATGGCGGCTGCAGCGGCGTCTTGTTCTTCTCGGCTGCCAGATCTCTTGCTGTTTTGGGGAGCCATTTTGGTGGCTCCACAGCGGCTTTCCCGGAGTCTGGCAGCTCGTTTAGGACATGGTGGCGTAGGCTGTCCTTCCTAGGTTGGTGGTGGCGATGGCGGCGCCTATGGGCCTGATCTCTTTCTCTCCTCAGC
>CM029280.1:27459125-27716324 GCA_016920895.1 Vaccinium myrtillus | reverse complement strand
TCGTGTCCAGATAATAGAACGGGGAAAAATTCGGGTTCTTAACGGCGTAAACAGCGTCGGAACTGACGTTGAATGAGGGCGAGGAGGAAGTAGTAGTGTAGGTGAAACTAAGATGGTTAATCGTGACGGTGCTGAGACGGAATTTGGGGGTTTTGGCACGGAGGATTGTTAGGTCGAGGGCGACGATAACGGAGACGGTGACGATAATGGAGAAACAGATTAGGGCTGCGAATTTGATGCGTTTCTTGCGCCGGAGCTGTTTGGAGTGATCAACTGTGGCTGATTCTAGATCAGCTTCGGCGGTGGAAGATGGTTGAACCGCTTGATTTTTCTGATCCGACATTTGTTAGGTTGGTTCCATTTGGTGGTTTTTGAAATGGTTTTGAATGCAAACATTGGTGCAAGTTGCTGAGTGGATCATGATTAGGAATGACACTACCTATATTCAAGATTGGGGGGTTGTAGAGGGACCGGCTGCTATTGGTACCGATTTCTAAATTATTTAATTTAGGGCAGAGAGAGAGAGAGAGAGAGAGAGAGAGAGAGAGGGGACGGAAGGTTTTCCTTCAATTAGTAAAGCTGAGTTTTTCAAATAATTTTAAGAAATGAGTTGAATGGCTTGGATTTTTTTTTTTTTTCCCAAACTGCTCCAAAAATCAAACGAAAAACCCACTTTGTTTCAGCCTTTTACCGGAGAGAGCGAGAGAGAGAGAGAGAGAGAGAGAGAGAGAGAAAGAGAGAGAGAGTTACTTTTATGGAAAAACAATGGGGACAGATGGTTTTGTTACAGATGGAGTGCCTAAACACAAACTGTCTGTACATATGTATCTGTACATATAGAAAGGTTCTTATTTTTATTCAATATGTGTGTTTTGGCTTCAAACACATGGACCTGAAAAATGGGTCTCGGTGTGGATTGGGTTACAGCATGGATGGGCTGTTTTAAAAATAAAAATTAAAAATTGGGTAGACGATTTTTTTCTTTTTTGGGTTGCCATGGCCTAGGGGAGTTGTTCGAGCCCAGAGGCTTGTTGGGCTTACCCCTTGGCCGGCCCTAGCCTCCAATACACATCAAAACTAACCTAACTTAGGATTAGAGGGGAAGGTATATCTACCTTTGGTCCGAAAGAAAAGTTTGGTGTGTGTGTGTTTGGACAAAAACTCAATAATTTCGACAATTCTTGGGTCTAAAACAAAGTGGTCGAACCGTTACAGCTTTGACGAAAAAGTCTAAGCCCAAAAAATAGAGATTTACATAGATTGACTGTGCTACCTAAAAATATTGCAGTAGAAACTTCGGGCTGCAATATCGGGGTCGTTTCTCGACCATTTTGGTTGATTCTTATACCAAAAACGAAGAGCTTGAAGCTTTCTACAACTTTGATCAAGGTAAGCTTAAAAACTATGGAAGCAGGAGAAAAATGAAGATTTGTAGAGGAACAATGAGCTATTTGAAAAATAAAACGCCATATTCGAACCGGAATTTTGGGTAGGAATATCAGGATCATTTTTTAAACCTTTTAGAGTGGTTATTGTATCCAAATCGAAGATCTCTAGACCCTCTACAAATTTCATGATGAAGCCTAAGCTTAAAAACAACTCAAAGTAAGAGAAAAAATTGCGATTTACAAAGGTTGTACGAGTTGTCTTCTCTAAAATGGGTTTTTCTTTCACAATTGATGGCCTTGCAAAATGATTTGGACGAGTTCATGAAAGAGCACATGTGTAGGTTTTAAGGGTGAAAAAAAAACCGGCGGGACCCGAACCGAACCGAAAACCGAAATTTCGGTCCGGTTTTCGGTCGGTCCATACTGAAATAAAACCGAAAAAACCGACCGAAAAAACCGAAATATATTATCGGTTCGGTTTCGGTTATTTGGAATTACCCCCGAACCGAACCGAACCGAACCGAATTATAAACCTAATCTACACCGTCCGTATCCTTTGATCTACACCGTCCATATATGAACTATAAAACCAAAACCCTATTCTCTGATCTCTCCCATCACTCAGTACAGGAGCCCACCGACCTCTCTTCTCCTCTTCTTCTCCCTCTCTCCATAAACACACACAAACCCACTTCCACCAAAACAGAAGCGAAAACCCACTTCCTAATCCTTCCAGAAAAAACAAAAAGAGAGAAAAGATGTTTCGTCTTAGCAACAACTTGATCGGAATCCTAAACTTCTTCACCTGATCGGGATCCTAGTCCTCTTCTTCTTCACCATCTTCGCTTTCGTTGTCACCAACAAGGGCGCCGGTGAGGTTTTGTCTGGGAAAGGGTATAAGGAGTACCGGCTTGGGGATTACTCGCATTGGTTGCAGAAACGGGTGAACATCTCCAGTACTGGACAATTGCTTTCAATCTGTTTTTATTTCCATTGGGTTCATTGATTGGATGTCCCAAGTTGTTTGATTTGTTCTTACATATGCTTAAGCAAGATTTGTAATTAGTTTTGCACAATTTCTGTTGCTTTTGTTGCTCAAGTGGCCCAGACTGAAAAAACCGAATACCCCGAAATCTCAGACCGAACCGAGACACCCCGAACCGAGATCGGTTCCTTCTTCAAATCGGTCGGGGTCGGTTTAGAGAAGTGCTACCCCGAACCGATTCGGTCCAAGTACGAGGCACCCCGAACCGACCGAACCCAAACCGATTTCACTCCTAGTAGGTTTTGTGATGGGACCAAGCACAACAATGCTATGTAAAATGGATGTAAAATATCTAGTAAAAAGTTTACAATTTTCATTTAGCTAGTATTTAATCTTTTCAAAAGTACAATCCCCTTCTTTATTCTAACTATCCAATAAAATATGGTAATTGATATTCACACCCCATAAATTGTTATCAATACCCCCTTTTTGTCTTTTAGTGAGATTTTTACACATGAAAATTTCACTAAAAGACAAAAAAGGGGGTGTAGATAATAATTTGAGAGGTGTGGAAATCACTCCCCTAAAATATTCATATTTCACTATCAAAAAGTGAAAGATTGAAGAACCCAATAGGAATAAAACACGTGTGAGAGAGAGAGAGAGAGAGAAATTAATTAAAAAAAGGATTGGTGGGTGTACAGTAACTAGGTAAATCTACTAGACTTATTGAGGTATTATTCATTGGGGTAGCTTATTGAGGCTTTTATTGAGGGTTTTTTTTTTCTACTTTGGGCTAGCTATGATAGATAAAATTTGATTTGAAATGTTCAGCTTGCAGAGTATACTGTTTAATTAGAGAACTTATGTTTGCATATAGTAAATAAAATCACATATTTTTATTAATAAAATTTGGTATATTACAAATGAGAACTACGTACAAACAAAGGATATTAGAGCTAATAAGAGACGATTACATCTGATCTCCTAAAACGAACCAAAAAATAACACACCACACAAACAGAGCCTTAAACATGACTTACGACTAATCACACTTCAAATCCTGAACAACATCATCCACCAAATTAACAACCATGGCACAGCTCATCTCTGGAGTCTTGTTCTTCTTTACCACCTCAAGCAATTCCACGTGTCCTCTCAATTCGGATCCAACACTCAGCCCCAACATACCCGACCTAATATCCCGACCCAAATTTTTTGTGGATAAGGCACGTGAATTCAAACTCACTTTGAAGCCCACCTCCTTTGTGGACAAAGCCTTGGCCTTACCCTCATTAACCCGACCCACTCCAACCCGTTTCCCTCTGTACCAGAAGGTAATGTAAGTGTCCGGGTAATGAAACGGGGCGAAATTCGGGTTCTTGACGGCGTAAACGGCGTCCAAACTGATGTAAAACGAGGGTGAAGTGGTTGAGTTGGTGAAACTGAGATCGTTAACCGTGACGGAGGTCAGACGGAATTTGGGGGTTTTTGAGCGGAGAACTATCAGGTCGAGGGCGACGGTAAGGGCGACGCAGACGCAGACGAGGATGACGAGACCGATTATGGCATAGCGTTTGCACGGATTCTTTTTCGCCATTTTTTGTTTGTTTCTTTCGTTCTCTTTGGTGGGTATTTTTATTCGGATGGATTTGGAACAATTGGTGGATTCAGCTTACATATATATAAGAAGAAGATTATGTGATGGGTTTGGAAGTGAGTGGAGGAATAACTGTATTGGTGATTAGTGGAGCAATAACTAATGATTAGGAATGAGACCAAACTATTTTGAACATGTGGGCTGAAAGAAGACAGGATGTTGGACCTTTCTTCCATGTTTTGACTTTTTAATAAGTCAGTTTATTACTACTAGTAATTTCTGAGGACACAAACATACGGCCGATCGGACTGCTGACGAATCGAGCTGTTCTAAATTTTGCTTGTCTTGTTCAGCAATCGAGACGAGCTCGGGTTAGAATTTTAGACTCGTGTAGTAACGAGCAAAGTTCAATATTTTAGAATTTGGCTCAGTCCGAAATAACTCAACTTGTTTGTATAATAGTATAAGCCTTGTTCGTTTATAATGACTCGTTTAGTAAATGGATCGAGCAAGGTTCTTTGAGAGACGGATCTTTGGGGCTTGGACACTTGACGTTTGCTCCTTTTCTTATTGTTTTGGTAGAAAATTAAGGATCAGTTGATTCCACGACGAACCATTGATTTTAAGAAAGAGGGACTACATCCAATAATATAATTTTCCAAAGTACCCTTGGATTGACATCTTATGCCCAAAGAGTGTTCCAACATTGATTGTGATTAAAAAACAAAGGGCAAAATAAGAAATGAACTCGAACATGATTATTGAAAAGTAAAAAAAGACATACATTTTCGGATAACAAAATGGGACAGAGGGAGTAATAGAAGATGTCAGAAGCACAAAGGATAAAACGTAATTTTACCTCATGCTCATCCGTACAGGTAAATAAGTAATGACTACATCTTTTTTTTTTGAACTAGAAAACTTAAACTTACATTAAATCATAAGGAATTACAAAGGCAACTCCGCGCAAGATTATGAGCATTCTTAACATCTTGGCGGGTGGCTTTAACTGCATTCACATAGGATGTTCTCCATCCCCAAGAGCATCCCACCTTGGTCCTCACCGTTAACAAACCGTCCTTCTTACAGTACTTACCCAACAAAACCTTAGCCAACAAACTATCTTTATTCTTCCACAACCTCCAAGTTGTTTTAGCTAAACAAAACCCAATTTTGTCCAATATCATTCTAAACAGCTCCCGTTTACTTCTAGTAAAATCCAATTCTGCCCCCAAATAAATCCCCGGCTTATCAACGATTCTAATCCTTAACACCTCAACTAACACATCTTTGACATCAGATTGCATATTCGGACTAACAAAAATTTCACACTTACGAAAATTCACTTTTTGCCCCGCTAATCTGCAATACTCATCCAACATCCATTTAAAACACTTCACATGCACCTCCTTAAACTCCATATAGAAAAAACTGTCATCAACGAACAACAAGTTTGATACTTTGGGCGATGTAGAGCTCACTGCAATTCCTCTACAAATCTGATGCAAGTTCAAAAAAGCAAGCGATGACGATAAACTTGGCTCACCAAAATGAAAAGGTAAGGGGACAACGGATCTCCTTGCCTTAACCCACATGCTGGCCTGAATATTTCGGACCTCCCGCCATTTACTAAAACCTCAAAAGAAATCGTTGAAACACATTGAAAATTAACCTCCGCCCATTTAGGACTAAAACCCAACTTACGCAACACCTCTACTAGGAACAACCAATTAATTGTATCCTATGCCTTATTCATGTCTAACTTGAGAGAAAACAAAGTCTTACGACCCAACTTCCTATGCCTGATGAATTCCATAATCTCATGGGCCGATAAAATATTATCAGAGATATGGCTCCTTGGAATATTAACTTGCCTAACACCCCCCTTAAACGATTCACCAGAGAAAAAGGACCGAGAGAGAGAGAGAGAGAGAGAGAGAGGCGGCAGGAGAATCCTCCCTTTGTTTTGCCCGACGGCCGTCACACTCCCCCTCCCCCCCCACCCCCTTCCATCTTCTTCCTCCTCCACTCCTACTTCCCCCACTTGGTTTCCGGTGACTCCCCATGAAATTCGACCCCCTCTCCTCTTTGCATGGGCGGCCAGAACCGATTTTTGGGTAGGGGGAGCCGAATTTGAGGTTTCCAGATCCGTATTCCCGACATCGGTGGCGGCGACGGTGGCGTGACAACTCCGGCAATGGCTCCGGCGATCTTCCCTTTTTTTTTTTAACGTATTTTATGTTTTTCTTTTTTCCTGTATTTTTTCTGTCTTTTTTCAGTTTCTTTGTTCGTTTTGATAGATTGTTTTAGGGTTTTTTGATTAATGGATTTTTCTACCTCTTCAGCTTAAAAAAAAAAAAAAAAAACACCCCCCTTAAACGATTCACCAGCACGCTTGCAATAATTTTATAAATCACATTGCATAAACTAATTGGTCGGAAATCATTAACCGTCACCGGATTAGGTATCTTAGGAATAAGAGTATGATTAATTTCCTTAAGCATATCTCCCGAATGGAGAAATGATAAAACCACTCGAGATACCTCCTTTCTAATGGTACGATAACATATTGATTGTCTCTCTCTAGCGGGAGCTTCTCTCTCCTAGTGAGAGTTACCTAGGGTTTTTTTTATCCCTAACCTACCTTCCACCGCCGCCGCTTCCTCCCATCCGCCACCGCCACACCCTCTCATTCTTCCATTTCCTCTTCTTCCTCTCCCCCTCCCTCCCTCCCTCCCTCCACAGTTTGTTTCCTGGGGAGGTGAGGCGGCCGCCTCTCGGCCTCACCTCCCCCTCCCGTCCCCGCCGCCCCGCCACCCCTTTTCACTTCCCCGCCTGATCAAACCCAACCACCACAGCCTCCCTCCACCCACTGCAGTAACCTTCCGTCCGTCACCCACCACTGCCCCTTCCATATCTCGTCTGACCTCAAATCTACAGTTCTCAGACCGCTTTCGCCCCTCCTTTCCTTTCCGCCCCTCCACAGTGGGTTTGTTTTGACGTCGTGGTGAACTAGGGTGGCCCGGGCCCCTCCGGCGAATAAAGGCTCCAGATCCCGAAGGCGGCGGCTATGGAATCTTGTGTCCCTCTCCCGGAGCTGCGACTCGACATTTCTTCAAAGCTTTTGATGGCTCGGTGAGAATCTTGGGTTGACTCGGTGCGACTCTTGGTTAACTCGATGAATCATATGTTTTGAGATGTCCTGTTGTTTTGTTTTCTTTTTGTTTCTTTTCTTGTTCTGGTGTTAACCAGCTGAGTAGGTCCTGTAATTTCTTCGATTTCATCTTGTGTTTAACGTTAGGTTTTGAGCTGTTATCCTTTGGGATTTCTATTATCGGAATGATGACTGGTTCTTAGCCCAACCTAGTTGTTGGTCTGCCTTTGGCAGGGGTACCACTGAGCGTACTAGTGTACGTGCTCGCGTCTAGATTTTGATAGTTTTAGTTCATTCCTATTTTGGTGATGAAATCTGTACTGCCCTCGGGCTTTTATTGGAATGGAATTGACTTTGAATCAAAAAAAAAAAAAAAAAAAACCAAGTCCCAATTTTTTTGATAAGAATCCGCTATGAGAAACAGCCACCTGATCCATTTGAGAAACAGCCACCTGATCCTCCCTCTCTTGAAAAGGTTGATCAAGATTAGCTCTATCACGATCAGAGAGCCGAACGTTCAGTTTAGATATGAATAGTGATACATACACACACACTCAACCACACACACTTACATGTGGTGGATCCCACCGCATGTGAGTGTGTGTGTGGTTGAGTGTGTGTGTCACAATCATTTTCGCTTAGATATCAAGTCAAAGTGCAATTCGTTGACTCCCCCACTTACATTCGTCCCCTGATGATGTAAATAACTATGCTTAAGTGTGTAGGGTCTTACACTCTTGTTGTGATGTCGTTTTTCTCGTTCCTTTAATCTCTTGTATTTTTTAATTTGATTAATAAAATTTCTTTTGCCGTTAAAAAAAAAAGAAAGAAAAGTAAATAACTATGCTCAACACTTACCTTTCAAACATTCTTCCCCAAAAATAAGAACTACAAACAAATTAAACATTTGATCTCCTATAACCAACCAAAAAATAACACACCACACAAACAGAGCCTTAAACATGACTTGCGACTAATCACACTTCAAATCCTGAACAACATCATCCACCAAATTAACAACCATGGCACAGCTCATCTCAGGAGTCTTCTTCTTCTTGATCACCTTAAGTAATTCCACGTGTCCTAGCAATTCGGATCCAACACTCAGCCCCACCACACCCGACCCAATATCCCGACCCAAATTCTTCGTGGATAAAGCCCGTGAACTCAAACTCACTTTGAAGCCCACCACCTTTGTGGACAAAGCCTTGGCCTTTCCCTCATTAACCCGACCCTCTCCCACGAGTTTCCCTCTGTACCAGAACGTAATGTAAGTGTCCGGGTAATGAAACGGGGCGGAATTCGGGTTCTTGACTGCGTAAACGGCGTCCAAACTGATGTAAAACGAGGGTGAAGTGGTTGAGTTGGTGAAACTGAGATCGTTAACCGTGACGGAGGTCAGACGGAATTTGGGGGTTTTGGAGCGGAGGACTATCAGGTCGAGGATAACGGTAACGAAGACGACGACGCAGATGAGAACGACGAGACCGATTATGGCATAGCGTTTGAACCCACTCTTTTTCTCCTTAGGGGGTTCAGGAAGAGAGCCTAGGGCCGATTCGAGAATGGCGAGAGCTACTTGAACCGCTTGGTTTTTCTGATCCGCCATTGTTGTTTGTTCTTTCGTTTCTTTTGGTGGGTTTTCTTTTATTCAGATGGATTTGGAAGAAACGGTGGATTCAGCTTAGATATATATATAAGAAGAAGAGATTATGGGATGGGTTTGGAAGTGAGTGGAGTAATGACTGTATTGATGTTTGGTGAGTACGTAGTGGAGTAATAACTAATGATTAGGAATTAAACCAAACTATTTTTGAACATGTGGGTTGAAAGAAGACCGGATGTTGGACCTTTCTTCCTTGTTTTGACTTTTTAGTAAGTCAGATTATTTATATTTTTTGAGGATGCAAATACTGTACTAATGTCTGCGATTTTGTTGACAACCGGGAAGGTACTGCGTAGCCCTGTGCTATGCAGTTTATTTCGGTGTTGCGTCACCACCGTTTTAACGATTGGAGACTTTCATTGATCGTGTATAGTTCGTCGAGTATTACAAACATGCCAAAAATCAACTAGATCGGCTATCGTTAAGTTCCCTATCGGAACAAAAATAAGTTGAAAAAAATTGGCTCACATTTCTTGAAACACTGGATGAAAACCATTGAAACCATTTTTTTTCAACTTATTTGTGTTCTGATGAGTCACTTAACGATATTCGATTAAGTTGATTTTTGGTACACTTACAGTACTCGACGAGCTCTATGCGGTGGACGTCTCCGATCGTCGGAACGGTTCCGGCGCGGCGCCAAAATGAGCCCGCAGAACACGCTGCGCGGCACGGGGCTATTCAGCACCCCCCTGTTCTGGATTTTGTTGACCTTCTTATTGGTTGAAATGGTGTCTCATCCATACAATATTTTTTTTAGTAAAGATGACATCACTTTTTGTGGGACCACACTCCCAACTAATAGTAAAGATGGTGAACAATCGACGGTGAAAACAATTTTTGTGAGACCACACTCCCAACTAATAAGAGGGAGGGTAATGAAGAAGGTGAACAATCGACGGTGAACAAAATTAAATTCATGACTAATGTATGGACACACTTGATTGTCGAACTGTGTTTTAGTAGGTTTGAATGAGTAGTCATTTCTTTTAGTAGCTTTTTTGTCTTCAAACTACAACAGACAAAGGTCACATGTTTTTATGCTATTTAGGTTTTTTAGTTAACGTTTGTGTGGATAGCGACTTGTATTGGAATATGTGAAAATTAGAAAAAAGACAAAAAAAAAAAAAAAAAAAAACCAAAAAGCCAATTAGTGGAACTAGAATAATAAATAAGGTTATATAAAGTAAGTAGTTAATTGTATTGTGTTTTATTTGGATTGGTGAAATGGTGAGATACTCATTTTTAGTTTCACATGACAAACGTAGACTAACTAAACATGGAGAAGTATGAGATCCCATATTTGCTTATACTATAGATTCTGGATTGCATTATCGACATCAAACTTTCCCTTAATTTGACAAGGCATTTGTGGAACTTACGTGCATCAAACCCATAGTATGTGTCCTTACTCCTTACCGCCGACACATTCAAACACTATGTTAATGTCAAAATAAAATAGAAAAGAAAAAAAAAATACAAGAAAAACACCTATGTCAAAGTTTGTCTTTGTAACATTTTCCACTTTATCTCCAATATTATTATCTTTGACTTTGATTAGGTATATAACCATATATTTTAATGTCTCCTGCAATGGTTTTGAGTTCAACATGGAGTTCGGCGATACCTACAATTTCTATCATCACATTTTGAAGTTTGAACGCATGCTGTTGGTTGGCAAGTCTGACCTAGTGGGTCAACTAGTCCAAGTGTCTAACTAGAATGAATTTGGGCTAGGCCCATAAACCCATTCTTCTTTCAACTGACCCTCTGTCCATGGGCCGTTGTTGAGACTTCAAAGTCCAGTTTATTCCATGTAACCCAATTGCGCGAAATGTATAATGACTTGCAGAGTAGTTTGGTCTAATTATCGAGGCCTTCTGAAGCACAGCAACGTGGTGTTTCTAAACACCTCAACACAATAAATTTTTGTAGGACTTACGATTAAGTATATGGATCCTAGATAAATATGTAATGTTAGAGTGATCTGAAACACTACGTGACTGTGCTTCGAAACTGCTGAATAATTACTTGTAGTTTGGGCTCACACATTCCTCCACACTTGTTTGGCAGGAAATGTGCATGAGTTGAGATCGTGAACAGAAGCAGAGTCTATTTTATGGGTGTAAATGTAGTAACCGTGGTAAGGAATGTGCCTGCAAAAATTCAGACCACATGCAGCAACATACAAGCTTTTGATCTTTATAAGATCAGAAACATTGATACTCCCTCCGTCCCTTTTTAATGTTTTCCTTTGGAATGTAATGGATCGAACAAATTAACACATCCACGCACAAGAAATTGAAAACTAGATCACAAGCTCACAAACGATTTTACGTGGTTCGGCCCCAATGCATACTCCACAGGAGAGAACAATTTTCACTATATTTAATGAGTTACAATGGGATAAAAATATCCAACCCATGCCCACGCTCACTTGTATTTTTATCTCTTATACACTTGATCACCAATATTCTCACAATTTTCTCTCTCATGCTCTACAATTTTTCTTCCTTTCTCTCTTTTTTTTTCACTCTGCCGTATCTCTCTCACCTTACACATACATACTGCACACATGCATGCCTTAAATACAAAGCATGGGAAAAAAATTAATATGCACACAACAAATCATCAACATTTTTCAATAGCATTTGACTTGGGAAAATCCTAACATGGAAGTTAAATATTTGAAGACAAAGGTAAAAGAGTAAAATTGACACAATTTATTCATTGTCATTCAAATATGGACAAACTTTAAAGAACGAAAAAAGTACATTCAAATATGGACAAATTTTAAGGTAAGAAAAAAGTACGTTTATGGACTAACAAAATGGACGGAGGGAGTATATAGTCAGGGTCGGCTCTGAGATTTAGGGGGCCTAAAGCGATTTTCTTCAAATTGTGCTCTCAACTCTCAATATATTGTAGTTAAAACTTAAAACTACTTAGGAAAACAAAAAACTTTCATAAAAAATGTCATTTGAAAGCATAACTACTATACAGACATATAAAATTGGACAAAAATTAGTAAAATTTGAAAAAGCGTTTTTATGGGCTTTAGCTCAAAGCCGGCTCTGTATATAGTTATATCTACTGTATAGCATATGTATACACGCTTTGTAAAGGGTAATTGATTCTCTCTCTCCCTTTTTTTTTTTTTCATGTAGACTAATTGAATAACTAAGCAATATTATATATGGTGATTATGTTTAGTTATCAAATATTTGTGATGCGTTATCAATATTATATTGGTGATTATGTTTAGTTATAAATATATAATGAACACATTCTTTTACCAATATGTTTTCATAAATATATAATAAACACTTAAATACATTGGTAATGCATCACATATCACTTAAAATGTGGTCTGCAAACATGATCGTCAGAATGGTTATAAAAAAAAAAAAAAACATGATCGTCGGAACATTATTGTGAATAATCTTTATTGTACATGCTGTTTTATTTGTGGAAGTATTGCATGAGGCTGCACTTGACGACGACGGGCTTGCATTAAAATGGGGATGACCGTCCGTGATTGACTTCGTCCACTTGCGCAACCAACTGTGAGCTACTTATTCGCATGAATGTGTGAGAGAGAGAGAGAGAGAGAGAGAGAGAGAGAGAGAACAATGAACTTGTGAACAATTGAGGATAATTTGCTTTTGTTTCAATTTTTAAAGTTCAATTCATCTAATACTGCATGTTTTTTTTTTTCGTTATTCTTAATCTATTACATGGGAGGGGATAATGAGACTCGATTTCGGGATGTAGTGCGGGCCATTCAAGAGCTCTACTGCATGAGCTAGCCACCACTTGCTGGCATGCTTGTTTATAAGGCCATGTTTCCCTAGTTTTTTAAACTGGTTAAAGTTAGAAAAACACGGAATTCAAAACAACTTATTCTATTAACATACATCATATATTTAAAAGTTTAAATAGCGGAAACAACTTGTCTGAACTCAATAAGTTGTAAATGAACTTTTTATGAGAAACTCACTCTAAAGAACAAGAAATATGAATGGAATTCGCTCATGTTTTCTAGAAAAAGTCATAAGAGAAATATTGTTGACGTATATATTATCTATTTATCATTTACTTTAAGTACTAACGAGATTTTTTATCAACAAACAACTACTCCGTTTGTCCAAAAATCATACTCCCTCCATCCCAATTTGTTTGCCCCTTTTGGGGAAGTGAGTTTTTAAGGGGAATGAAAATTTTGTATTTTTTTTTATGTTTTTCCCTAAGTCCAGTCAATATTACTGTGGCCAATTTTGTGAGGCTAATTTTTATATGAAACTCAAAACATATGCAATATGAATCTTATTTGATAGATATCAATTAGTAGTTTTATTATACAAAGTTTTCAAAATCATAAGAACCGTTATAAAATAAAAGATAATGGACATGCCAATTGAGATGGAAAAAGTACTTTTTAAGGGTAAAACTGGAAAGTCACCTTGTTTTGATGGATGTTTTTAGAACGAGACAAATATTTTGGGATATCCCAAAATGGAAAGAAGGACCAGCAATTTGGGACGGAGGGAGTACATCCTCTGTCCCAAAAGGCTGACCCATCAAACAATCGTGTAATTTTGATACCAAAAAATAAGGAATTTTTGTACATTATTTTTTGAAGTTCTTTGCAACGTATTAAAGTTCTCATCGACTACTTTAATTTGATGTAAAGAAAATAAAAGAAAAAGACAGACAAAAGTATTTTATTTTCTGATTCAAAAATTACACGATTTTTCTTAGAGGGTGAACAATTTGGGACAGAGGGAGTAGTTCCTTACGAAAACGTGCAATTTTGAGATTAAAAAAAGTACTTTTGTATATGATTTTTTCTAGTTTTTTTGCACCAAATTAAAGATGTCATTTTTTTTTTTAATTTGGTACAAAAAATTCTTTCATTTGGTACAAAAAAAAATTCACAAAATTATGAATGAAAGTACTTTATTTTTTTTTAAAAATGGTAACCTCTGGTGAAAGATAATGTGTAAAAATTATATTGATATGCGAGAAAAATGTATTAATATTCATGAAAATATATTGTTATCCATGAAATGTGTATTGAAATCAACTCATTTATTTTTATGTACCTATTATCCTCTATCTATTGGGCGTAGGTTAACAATACCTTATTTTTTTTACTCCCACCGTTTCAAATTGCTTGTCCCTATTTTGGGATGTTCTAAATTGTTAGTTCTCTTTGAAAAGTCAAAATAAATTTTATTTAATTTTCCAAAATAATCCATTTAACAACAACAATTATTTTATTCAAAAGTTGAAATATAAAGGTTTTTTTAGAAATTAATGAATCTATGTAAATGTACTAGCAATTGGGAACGGAGTATTGCACATCTTTTCAAAGACTATATTTTTGGACAAAAAAATAATTAGTTGATCTACTCATGGTCTAATTATTAGGGCACAAAAAGTGTATTAACCTCGTGAACGTGTGATGCTGTAATAATGGAAACCACTGGTGGTGTGCACGAAACTACTAGTAACTTTTTAATTCTTGAAACCTCTTACCAACATTACCATAATACTCCACAAATTCTACTCATGGAGACATTCACCAAGTTCCAACACATCTCATCCTTTCATTCTCTCCTCTCTTTCCTTCAGCCTGTCTCCCTTCTCCCACCCCCACCGCCTCCTCCATGGAACAACCCTCACCGCCGCCGCTGCCACCACCTCAAAACACAAAAACCTACACGATAACAGCCTCTAAAATCTCCTACACCAAATCCACCACCACCTCTCCCACCAGCACCTTTCTCTTCAAACCCTGCCTTGCACCACCACCCACCTACATCCTCCGCGATGTCTCTCTCTCCGCCCACCCCTCCCAAATACTGGCCATCGTCGGTCCAAGCGGTGCCGGGAAATCCACCTTACTCGACATCCTAGCCGCCAAAACATCCCCATCAAGTGGCTCTCTGCTCCTCAACTCCTCCCCTCTCCTCCCTTCCTCGTTCCGAAAAATCTCGGCTTACGTCCCTCAACATGATGCCTGTCTCCCTCTCCTCACCGTCTTCGAAACCTTCGCCTTTTCAGCCACCCTCCTAAACCCTAAAAATCCTAGCATCTCCTCCATTGTTTCCTCCCTCCTCTCCGAGCTACGACTAACCCACCTGGCCCACACAAGGCTGGCCCATGGGCTTTCCGGCGGTGAACTCCGCCGGGTTTCGATTGGACTTAGTCTATTAAACGACCCTGGGGTTTTACTCCTAGATGAGCCCACATCAGGGCTTGATAGTGCTTCGGCATTCAATGTGATCCACACCCTCCGGTCAGTCGCTGACTCGCGTCACCGCACCATGATTCTATCCATCCACCAGCCAAGCTTCAAGATTCTTTCCATTATTGACAGAATTCTCCTTCTCTCAAAAGGAACCGTTGTGCACCATGGTGCAGTTCCCTCACTGAAGGGTTCTTGCTCTCCAAGGGAAAAACCGTCCCTCCTCAACTCAATGCCTTGGAATATGCCATGGAAATACTTAACCAAATACAAGATATTGAGCCAAAACCCATTTCATCAATTTCACCACCACCACAACCATCACCTCCTTCTGAAATTACAAATTCCTCCTCTATCAGATATAAGAGCTCAAGGGTTCATGAGATCCTCACTCTATACAGTAGGTTTTGCAAGATAATTTTCAGAACAAAACAGCTATTGTGGACAAACACATTGGAAGCTCTTGTGGTGGGTCTTGTTTTAGGCACCATATACATAGATATTGGGTATGACAAGGAAAGTATTGAGAAGAGACTAGGCCTATTTGCATTCACTCTCACTTTCCTTCTATCTTCAACAACTGAAACCCTCCCAATTTTCCTCAATGAGAGGCCAATTCTCCTTAGAGAAACCTCAAGTGGGGTCTACAGACTATCCTCATACCTCATTGCCAACACACTTGTTTTCATGCCTTATTTGCTAGCCATAGCTGTTTTGTATTCGGTTTCGGTTTATTTCCTGGTGGGTCTTTGTTCTACTTGGTTATCTTTTGCTTACTTTGTTTTGGTGATTTGGGTTATTGTTCTAATGGCCAACTCATTTGTTCTCTTCTTGAGCTCTCTCGCTCCGAACTACATCGCCGGGACTTCGCTTCTTACCATACTTCTCGGCTGCTTCTTTTTATTTTCCGGTTACTTCATATCGACGGCGAGTTTGCCTAAGTACTGGCTCTTCATGCATTATTTGTCAATGTACAAGTATGCCCTTGATGCTCTCTTGATTAACGAGTACTCTTGTCTTGTGTCAAAGTGTTTAGTCTGGATCGATGAGAACAAGACATGCATGGTCAGTGGACGTGATGTGTTGGAAAAGAGAGGGCTTCATGGAGGGCAGAGATGGAAAAATATTTATATCTTGATTGGGTTTTTTGTGTTCTATCGTGTCCTTTGGTTGTTGGTTTTGATGAGAAGGGTTTCGACATCCAAGAAGTGAAGGGGTTTCGGATGATTGTTGTTAATACCATTTTCATATTGTATTTTTTTTTTTTTTTTACCTTTTTGTTTGATATGTTAATAAGGTTGTAAAGATCATGTAGTGGTGGTGTTTTATTTGGCTGTTCCAATCAATAAAGGTCTTGTGGAAGTGTGATAAATACGTAAAACAAACATGGTTTTATCCAACGATTTGATGTCTTTTTCATGATTTGTGGACTGGGATATGGATTTATAAGTCCTTTTCATTTAAAAAGACAACTCAGTTTGTAGGAAAAATTTGTGGAACACGCCACCTTCAAAAGAGGCGGTACACCCCATTACGTATGGTTTTGGTAATTAAAGTTATGTATAATTTTGGTGATTGTTGCGTATTTTTTGATAGATTTCTGTGAATAGTAATGCGAACTCGTGAAATTTTTTAAAACCCATAAAGGGTCATAACAAGTATCAAAACTATACGTAACAAGGTTATCAAAAACAGTTACGTGAATAGTAAATCCATAATGTTATGTAAGTTGACCAAAACCATATGTTATATGCAACAAGTACTAAAATGATACAACAACTATTTTTGTTTGGTCTACTTTTGGAATTTTTATACCTCAAAATATTTGTATCTATATGAGTTTGAAAGGTCCAAACATAAAGTCGTACTAATAAAAATACTATTTCATCCATCCCAAATTGTTGGTCATTCTTTTCTTTTTTGTTGTCCCAAAATAAGCTGCCAGTTCAAAAAGTTAACAAATAAAAATATGTACTTCTTTTCTTTTTTGGTATAATTCACAAAAAGTTGGATTCTTAAAGCAGGACTAAGAATTTGGGACGAAGAAATATATTTTTAAACTTCTCTTCCTCTGGTTTGGAGTGACAAGTGCAATTTATACTGTGGTTTATTTTAGAAAGTTAGTAAAACTTTTCCAAGCACAGTAATTATGTCTCTTTGAGTTAAGGTTTCTAATTAGGGCTTGGGTCGTGTTTTCTTTTGTCATCATGGGTTTGGCCTTTTGTCTTCCTTTGTTTTTTTTGTCTCGGGTGTGTGGCGTTTGTTGTTGTGTCCTTGATTCGTTTAATCTTTTTATCCATTTGCAAGATAGCAGACCATTTTGGGCTCAAAAAATTCAACAATAGTAGACCTATCAGTTATTTCCTTTTGGGTCCGTGGTGACATATGATTGTCCCTTGGACAGTTGGACGGGTGTCAACTTTAAGTTGGGATGTCTCTTTGTATTGTGATACGGTTTTTCTTGAATCCATTTAATCTTTGTAATTCGTATATAAAAATTAATAAAATATTTTTTGCCGTTCAAAAAAGAAAAAGCTAATCTGACACATGATTAGCACTCAATCTTTTGTTCCATTTCACATTTTTTTATTATAATTTTTTTTTTTGCATTTGAAATTATCAAACTATCTCAACTTCTTAATTCAGTATTTGCAGATGAAAGTTAATTTTTAATTTACCATGAATGAAAAAATACAAAAGTGATAAAAGTGCGAATAATGCGAGGGTGGAATAGTATGGTTGTCTTGGCCCTCTTGGGTTGTACCGAAAACTCCAAAAATGCATGCTGGGATATTGGATTGGTTCAACCTTTTTCTTTCAGTTTGTTTGCTAGCTAGAGTACTAGTGTACCTATTTTGCTATTTATCTTCACGGGTTCCAACTTTTAGATTTGTTGGTCCATGTGAATTGTCTTTGCAAGATCATGAAAAAGTGTGTACCTCAAGGTAACATTATTTTGGCACAATTTTTTTTTTTTTTTGTTATTTTCTCTTAATTTTTATTAAACTTGGATAAAATTTTTATACCACATTACACGTCTTGATGAGAGTAATCAGAAAAGTATAAAAATATAGACTTTTTTTTTTATCACCAAAATTATGCCCGAAAGGGCTACAAGAGGGAAGCAGACTCTCTACATAAACAAGAAAGAACAAGACTCGAAGGGGACGAAATCCTGTGCAGTAAGTCTGGGTGGCTCGAAAGGGGACCCAGAATTGACTCCGAAAGTGTAAATCAACGGCCCAGATTCACTTGGCCATTGATTTTCAAATTTTGGGTAAATTTTGGTGTGTTTTATGTGTATGTAGCACTTCTGAATCCTATTAACCGGAAGATTTCCCCTAACAGCACCAGAGGCACCACATGTGCAAGTTCAGCAAGAAGAAGATATAGCTGGTTAGAATTGGATGGTTTCTTCTGGAGCTTTGTTGCTTTGTTGCTTTGTATATAATAGTCTTGGTCGGAATTCTTCACGGGTTCCCCTATCAGTGCTTTTGCTAGTACGAGAGTATCTTCACGGGTTCCATCTTTTGGCTACCCTCTCACGTGAATTCATTCTTCACGGGTTCCCCTATCAGTGTTTTCTCTTTCATCTTTTGTGTCACATTTCTTGCACCAAAATAAGCAATGGACCGGATTCAATTCGATTCCAATAAGAAAAAAATTCAATCCGGTATTCGATAATCCAAATAATAATAGGGTCAGATTCAAATATGTGAAATCTAATTCGGTAAATATGTGAATCTGAATTCTTTTTTTTACTAAGAAAACAAAATATATTGACCCCTCTCTCGATCTCGCTATCTATCTATCTATCTATCTATCTATCTGGTTAGTACCACTCTTCTCTCATCTCACGATTCTAGGGCCCACTTTCTCGTCCTGTCGTCCAGCAGCAAGGGTTTCAGATTTTTTTTTTTTTTTTTTTTGGGGGTGGGGGTGGGTGCCCCTCCTCCCTTACATCTCCCTCTACGGTTCTTTCCCTCCCATTGGCCTCATTTGTCAAGTGTTGCTGCCTTGAAACTTTTCGGTTTGGCTTCGGTCCCCTTTGGCGGTCTCTGGCGGAGGAGTTGATTCGGCTCCACGGAATCAAACTGGCAGGGTGCAGATGCAGCGTGGTGGTTAGGTGAAGGGAAGCCGACGACGGTGTGGCAAATAACAGGTGAGGTTGAAAGATTGACATTTTTTCGTTTTTAGTTTGTCGGTTGTTTTTTGTTTTGTTTTTTTTGTTTTGTAATCTCTTCCACCGCTGGGTCTCCCCCAGTTCTGCTATTTCTGGTCCCGGTCTGGCTCCCTAGATTGGGTGGGTTGTGGTGGTGGGTGAATAATTTTTTTTAGGTGTTTTTAGTGTTTATGGAGACCTCAGTGGTTTGGTTCCAGATTCCATCTATACTTATATATTATACACAAGCTACATTGCATCTCTCTCTCTCTCTCTCTCTCTCTCTCTCTCTCTCCTCCTCTATGATTTTTGTTAAGTAATGGTTTGTCAATGTATTTTATTAGCGGAAGTAGAGCCAGCAATCCAGACTAAATTGCCTGGGTAAAGCCAATGGCATATCTCAGATGTTCTAGGAGAGATGTTCAAAGTGGCGAAAGAGACACGCTGAGGATCCCATCTTGAGGTGTCTCTATTGCAAACTGCAATTGCTTGGCTGTTTAGCTTTTCATCACAGGATCTACCAAGGTTACGCGATTAAGCTGAATGACCACACTTGAATGGCATATTTATGTCTTGAAAGGTAGAAAGATATCATGACAATACTATCATGCTTGCCATCTGATTGTAAACTGTGACATGCATATATTAAGTTGCATTCGGTTGCTGGTTTATTATTACTATTATTTCATAATGACTTTTTGAATCTTTTTGTGCCATCAAAAATTGGTGACTATCTTCTTGTATGACTAAAAGTTGATCTGTTTTGGCAACTATCAAAGAAGAGTCATAGGTTTTTGAAAGTATGAGGGGGGATACAATTTTTTGTGTAAGTTTGGAAGGGAATAGTTTTTGGCTTTGGGAAGGAAGGCTCGGGATGGTTTGTCAGCATGGGATGGTGCCTGAGAATTTGAATAGCAGTAGTACTAAGCTGTAAGCTTGGAATGGTAAATGCCCATTGTCTTTTTTGGTTGCAGCATGGGCTAGCCGTTAATGAATTGTTCAAGTATAACACTCCCTTCCAAATGATAGCCCGGTTCGCAAAACTTTAATTAGCTCTTTTAATTCATGAATAAAGTTTGAAAATTTTCAAGAGTGCATTATTTTTAGGGTAGTGATAATGTCAAAACTGATTTTGATGGTGCCAAAACTCCAATGCATAAAAGGTATGTACATTGCACATAAGTACAATTATTTTATGCTTTGGAGTTTTGGTACGATTAAAAACAGTTTTGGCATTAACATTTGCCTATTTTTAACGTATTAATTTTGACAAAGTCAAACTTGGTTATTGGTATGGACAGTGTTTGAAAAATAGCACCTTTTTTTTTTTTTTTCTACTGGGTTATCCCAGCTAGCTTATTCAGACCTTGACTAATTTCTTTTCTTGTCTGGTTAAAGACAACTAGACAAGCCATTTTGCGGCTCAATCTCAAGAATCAATCCCTTATTAATGAGTAATAGATTCATCAAACTTGGTATAAATTATAATATTTTAATATAAACAAGAACTAATTTGTTAAAATAGCCATCAACAGACCCAATATTAGCCCAACTCGAATAGCTTGATTCATTAGCAAAAGTGCTTCCAAGGCCTAGTACATTCAAATCAATGAACTAATTGAAGCAAGACGTGCATATGATCTGCAAAAAGGGGACCCGTTTAACATGGGGTGCAAAAACTTTCAAATAAAAGGCAGCCAAGACCAAAAAACAAAAAATAAAAAAAAATAAAAAGGAAGAGACTGTATTTGAAAATTGTGGTAAGAAAGAAAGGGAAGGGAGGTCACTGAGGCCAGCTTTTCCCTTTGCCTCGTCACTTCAATTCTATGACATACATGTTGAGACATAAACTTTTTGTTTTTATTATAATTGAGGAATAGCCCGGAATAGCCCTAGAGCAGGATATTAATTGGTCCACTGTACAACCCAAATCTTGGAGAGAGCTGGCGCAACCTACACTAATCACGGCCCCTACTTAGCACAGATACTCACCCTACAAGTAATCGAACTCTTGACTAAGAGGATTACTCCCAAAATTAGGCACTCGCCCTAGCTAACCGCTGGGCAACCCATGTACCATTTTTCTTCCCATAAGGACTCTTTCATTTATGTTCAGCAGAAGCCTTGATCAATATATTAGATGTTGTCGAAATGTTGGGAAAAGCGATTAGATTTTCAAGTAATTTTGAATAAAAAATTTTAGACACGCCTGAAAAGGAATAGAAATTTAAAAAAGGAACAGTACCAAGGAAAGAACGCTCTCTCTCTCTCTCTCTAAATTTGCTCCACCTCTCTACCAAAAACTCCCAATCAGCTAGGGTTTCCCTCCGTTTCTCTCTCTATCCTTCCTTGTTCCTCCCCATTTCTGCCTCCTCCTCCGCCCTATCTCTCTCTCCTCGCCTTTCACTTCTTCATTTTTTTCTTAGTTTTTGCAGGTGTGGCCTAGGTCGCAATGGTGGATGGTGTTGATGGCTTACGATGGGGTTTTGGAATCTTGACTGTCGGCTCTCTTGGCCGTTTGTGAGGACCGATATGACGGTTTCTCGGCGACCATTTATTGACGAGTCCGATCGCTTATTTTCTCCGGTTTGCGCGGCGTGGACTTTCTTCTCCATTGACGGTTTTGTAAAAACCACATTTGTATTTTCATATTATTTTCGGAAATAAAATTGGGGAAAAAAATGAGAAACTAATTAAAATGCTTTGTCGATTAAGTGTTGTGTGGGATTGGACCTATTTGCATTACACAAACCACATTTGGGCTTGGGTGTAATTACATGATATATATATATATATATGTGTGTGTGGTGTGCTAAGTGTTAAAGATCTTCTTGTCCAACATCTTCTCTCTCTCTCTCTCTCTCCATGGCTCTCAAAATCTCTCTCTTCAAAATCTAACCAAAACTCTCCTCCCCAGCTCCAAACTTAGTCCCTTCACAAAAAGCTTCTCCAAATCTGGTTTTAGGTTGCGTTCATGTGCTTGTTTCACAATATGGTGTTTGAAGAATTTTCCTTGGATCTTGAAGCTAGGGCTTGGGTTTTGCTTCTTGGAGGTGTTACAAATCTCTTCATTTGAGGTAGGAAAATTTCTAACTCTTTTAAGTGTAAATGTTGTATATATGTGTGTATGAACAATTGATTGCATAGTTTTCTACTTGTCTTGTTGATTCTTGAGAAAAATCATTTTTTCCTCTTATATCTTAGTTAATCACTTAGCAAGTATGCTTTCTAGTCACTCTCTCTTGAAAGGGTGTTTGTTATTTAGTCTCTCATGTGATCCCTTTGCTAATTTGTTAGCCATGGTGCTCAATCTCCCATTCATGTTTTGTTTGGTTGCTCCAAATTTGGGGAAAACTCTTAAATCTCGTAGAGTGATGGTATGTTTTGTTGCTATGTTGTTTGAACTTCATTTACATCATAATATGTTCATTTGGAACCAAGGAAATGCCCAAAAGAAGCCCAATTGATCATTTCATTGCTTGAAAAATTTTGGTTCTGCTGCTGTCCTATGGATAGGACTCCACGTCCTATCCATAGGAGTGTGTCTCCTTGCGTTTTGGTCTAATCTGTGACCCTCTATCCATAGAACTTTTCCCCTATCCATAGGGCGTCGATGATCCATAGGACTTTTCTCCTATCCATGGTTTGGGCCTTTTTCTTTGTGGCCACTACGATCTCGGTTTTATCCATAATGACCTCCTATCCATAACCCCTTTAGTTCATGAAAATTTGGACCTTATTTCACTTATCAAGTCTTGTTCATTCGATTTATTGGTTGTATAACCCTATTCGGAAGGGTCATGGAGACTACCTTTGACACTCGGGTTGAAATGTCCTTATTGGCACGTTCGGGTTATACGAAACACTATGTTGGCGTGAAACTAACATTTGAAACTAAGGTGATGGGACATGTGGATATTGAAATGATATTAACGAGCATGAAATGAAGTACAAATGTGGTATTAATGGCACGGGGCCCGAAAGGGTATGCCCGGAGTGACACGGGGCGTTTATGGCATGCCCGGAGTGACACGGGGCCTTTATGGCATGCCCGGAGTGACACGGGGCCTATATGGCATGCCCGGAAAATGATCAAATGTCTGGAAATGAATGAGATGGATATGGATATTGTGTGAAACATATGAGACGTGTTGTGTGTGCTCGGGCACTAGTTGTGCCCGAATGACGGGGTAAATGAAATCTAACGATTATGTGCTTTCTTTCAAGTTCTTTGACTATTCGAACTCCCTTTAAACACTTGTTACATGACTTATGCTATCTTGTCTATCACCCAAGTATATTTCATTTCATTTAGAATTGTTAGAAATTTCTCTACTGGGCTAGTGAGCTCAACCTTACAAATTTCATCTTACCAAGGAGCATGACATGGAGTGCTTGGAGTGCATGCATGCATTGTTTTGAAAGCCACTGGAGGAGTTATATTATCACCTTAGAATTTGTACTTTGTTAAGAGGATTTTGTCACTTAATTAAATTTCTCGTTTTGACATTGGGGTTGTAATAACTATACATTTGTTTTTTTTTCATTTTGAAAACCTGTATCCATCGACTTTGTATATTTGGACGTAAACTTTGACTATTCTATTTAGATTTTGATGTGGCACGTGGACTTGTTGACCTTCCACGTGGACTATCTTAATGAATTATGCTTTTAAATTTTGAGGGCGTGACAACAGTGGTTCGATACGTGTTTGCATGGGAGCTTTGGTCATCTCTCTCCTCCTCTCCCCGACCTTCGGTGCGAAAGAAATTATGTGCTTCATGGGTACTTATGGTTGCATGAGGTTTTTACCAATTATTGGGTGAGTGAAACCAATTTCGGAAACGGCGCTAGGCGGGTTGGGTGCTAAGTGTTAAAGACTTGGCGTAAAATGTATTATTTTCAAATGTATTTCAACATTACTAAACTTATTAAAGCCACCCAATTAAGTTAATAAATTCTAGGGGCTAACCTATTACTAATTGGTTTAAGGTTGGACCCCTCCAAGAATCTAATATGGTATCGAGCTTTTGTCTTTTCATCTTTTCTTCAATCTTCTTTCCACCCGAGTCACTTTTGTCTTAATATATGGAAAACGATTGGGCTTTATGTGTGGGGAAACGTTAAAGACTTGTCCCAATTGCCTATCTAGGCCACCCAAGCTTAATTAATAAATTCATTTAGGGAGTTCATTTATCAATTGGTTTTATTGGACCCTAAGAAATCTTAGCGAGTGTGGTCACTTGGTCACCTCCATTTCTCCGTTATGACAACTTTGGTTCTCCGTCGGTCTTCAATGTTTGTTATGATCGGTTTGGCCTAATGGCAAGCGAGCTTTGTTTGTTGGTGGTCTAGTAATCTTTGACGGTGGTCGGTAATAATGATTGATGATGCCTAGGTTTCTTTTGTGTATGGTTTGGGCCTTTTATCTTTGGACTACGACCAAGTTTTCCAAATGATAAAATCAAACTTTTGATAAAATCAACTATTAATTTTATCAAATTTTGATTTAATCATTTTTCTCCTTAATTAACTAAATGACAACTTTTATAAATGCACATATGACATTACCACATCAATTATTCAATACTAACATCCACTAAACGAGTGTCACATGGATTTAATCAATATCTTTTGAAATTCAAACATTTTCTCTAATCATTTTATCATTTGGGAAACTTGGCCTACATTGTATGATTGTAATATTTGGTTAAATAATACTCATTGGACACTTTTAGTCCCCAGTGTTGTGGGCTTGGCCAACTTTAAAATCTTGGGCTTGTCCACATCATCAGGTGTTTTAATTCCTTCAACCATTGATTGAGTCTCTTCCTCTTTTTTTAATAATCTTAATGTAACATTTGTCAAGATTTCACTAATAAATTTTTTTGCTTATAAAAAAAAATGATCTCTCGACTTGCATTCATGGGTGCTCCCAGATTTCTCTCATCCTTGATCCATCGCAATTTAGAAACAATTTCCACAAGATTTGGACAGAGACAACTGTGACTTCCTCAATAAAAATACTGAACTCTAGTTAAATCAGACACAATCCCAACTAAATGAGTGCTGCTTGGTTACTTGTGTAATTAAGTTCCCAAAAATGATAGATGTCATTACAATAATCTTCAATCATTTTTCCATTATTTGGAGCCAACTCTGCCAAGGCAAGTCGAGAAGTGTTTGGAGACTAAAACTTTTTGTTGACGTATCATTGTTGTTAAGTTCCTAACAGTGCAAAGAAATATGAGTGCTACTTGGATAAACAAGTTATTGGGACATGATGTTTTTACCAATTATATAGTCGCAAAATGCGCGTGTATGAGCGGAGTATGAACGTGAACGTTAAAATGCATTAATTTCAAATGTATTTCAAATTACTAAACTTATTAAAGCCAGAATTAAGAGTTTCTAGGGAAAATTACGTGACTAATGGGATGTTCCACAAAGCTTTTAGCTTTTGTTTTTTGTTTTTTGTCTTTTTGACGTTTTGAGTTAATATATGGAAAAAGATTGGTTTATTTCATAAAACGTAAAAATCCAAAAAGCTTAATAATAATTCATTTAGGGAGTTCATTTAGTAGAATGATGCCTAAGTTTTAGCGAATGGGTTTGCAAGAACCACTAGGCCTAACACAATCTAACGAAATCTACGTTCGTATACTTTCCTTTCTCATTTTTCTCTTACGTAACGACAGGAATAATTTATAACATTGAGTATTATTTTTCTCCTTAAATGACAACTTTTATAATCTACGTGTACACATTATTCACTAACATTCTTGTTTAATCACATATCTTTTGAAATTCAAACATTTACTATTAATTAGCTCTACATAAATGTGTATTAAATAATACTCATTGGACACCACATGGTAGTCCCCAGTGATCACCGTATATTTTTTTTTATTAATAAAATCTTGATTCCGTGCCGGTTTCTTTCTCCAAAGTTGTTACAATTAAATCCTCAATCTTTGTTTTTTTTTTTTTTTGTAAAATTACTAATCCTTTTTAAATAAACTAAATTCTTAAATCCTTTCTAAATTCACTAAATATTCTTTATTTGGGAAAAAACAAAAATGCACAAAAAGTCTAAATTGGATAAATAAACACCTCTAAAAATTTATATGAAAGTTATCTTTTATTAAAAAAATTATAGTTTTTTTAAACCCCCTATAATAGAAAGTGCATAAAATCCTATGAAAATGTAAATCTATAAAAATGTCTAAAATCATACTAAAAGTTCTACCCTGTCTAAACTAAAAAAAAATGTACCCTATAACTAAATTAAATAAAATGTTTTAAAAAAATGTATGAAATTCAAAAAAATTATAAAATGTACATTTTAAATGACCTTAATGGTAATTAAAAAATAATCTTTGAATTCTTTAATGGTAATAAATGACTTTGTTTTGTGACCTGGTAATAAAAGCTCTTTCCCAAACCGTTTTATTTCACCCCTTTCCATAGAAAAAAACGAGTCCATCAACTTGACTTTAATGGTAATAAATATCCATTTTGTGCTCATCTTTCCCTTCGCTCACCCCTTTCCCACCCGCCGAGTCCATCAACTCTCTCACTCGCTTCTCCAACTCATCGGCGCTCACAAACCCGCCTTTCGACTCTTCCAATGCTAGAGCCACCTTCATTTCCTCCCACCAAAAAAATCCTATTCAACCTCTGCTCCGCATACAACGGCCACCCCACCATCGGCACACCAACACTCATTGCTTCCAGTATTGAGTTCCACTCGCAGTGAGTCACAAACCCACCTACTGAGTCGTGATTTAGCACAGCCACTTGCGGCGCCCAATTCGTAACCACCATTCCCCTGCCTCTAGTTCTATCTAAAAACCCATTTGACAACAACACGTCCAAATCCGGCTCCGGTTTCGCTAAAATGTTGTTGGTTTCCCGCGGCGGGTGGACTACGGACTACCCTTAAAAACCTTTGGCCACTTTTTTCCCACCCAATTGCCATTTCCATCAATTGCTCGGCTTTGAACGAACCCATACTACCAAAACTGAGAAACACGACACTTTGACTCGGTTGCGAGTCGAGCCATCTCAAACACTCATATTCGTGATCATCACCGTTGTTCGCAATTATTGGTCCTATACAATATACCAACGGAGTTGGCAAATTCGGAATGCATAGCCCATCGGATATCGCTTTGACAGCTCTAGGTTTGAATTCAAGACAAGTGTTGTTTAAAAGACCTGATGATTTTGGCATGTTGATTGCGGTGCTAAAGAAGCTCTTAAATGCAACTCCCGACTGATCAACTAAAGGTGCAGGCAAATCAGGAATAGGGATTGGCGGAACTCCTGGGAATTCCATAGATGTGTATGGATCTTTGATTTTTTCCATAATAATTTGATGTGTTGTTGGAAGTGATAGGAGTACAGAGAGGCTACCAGCGCCGGAGGGGTAGAAGTAGAAAGTGGGTATGTCGAGGCTAGTGAAGACTTCAAAGCTGGGATTGCAAAAGAAGTCAATTATAGAAGCTTTGAGTCTTATTTTTGGGATATGAGTGTTTGAAGGGCGTGGCGGAGGTTTGGGTTGTAAAGGTGAGGAAGTTGGAAGGAGAGATCAACCATATTGGCCGAGGAGGTGGTGGAAGGTGGAGAGATGGCGGGGAGGTGGTGGAAGTGGATGGAAAGAGTGGTGGTGGAGACACGGCTGATGTAAGGGGAGGTGGAGCCAGTGTCGAATGGCAAGGGGGTGATGAGGATTGTGATGGAGAATGAAGGGTTATGGGTTAGTATGAGCTTTCCTAGCTCCACCATTGGAACTAGGTGGCTTATTCCCGGAGATGGATATAAGACAATGGTGTTTTCCATGGGGGGAAGAGAACAACAATATGCGTAATTCGTAACAAAAAATCTACGTGCACGCACGTTTGTGTACAAAAACGTACTACACCATTGTAAAAATATTTATAGGCCCAAAGAAATGTCTTCTTCCAATTTTTTTTTTTTCCCTAAAATAATATTTTAAAATTTATGATATTTTTTTGAATTTTTTTGGGGCCCGCAGAGGGCCCCCCAAGTGGTGTGGTGTGCATGATCCGTTTGTGCATGTTATTCGACCTAAATCAATTTTTTAATCAACATGTCATCCGGAAACAATTACATCGAACGATTAATGAAGCCATCAATGCTAATTAATGAGATGCTCTGAATGAAAGAAGGATCGTAATGAGTACAAAAAAATTGATTTAGGTCTCTGCGCTTTCCTCCCTAATATACTTGGCAAGAGAAAAAGTCACATGTATATCGGTTTCCTTTTACGTATTGGTCTGTTTCCAATTCTTAGGCCATTCAAGGCCGTTACGACCGATACTTTACCGTTATGAGTGATTTTGGCACTTTAAAAAAAAAAAAATCTCTCTAAGATGATTTTTACAAATTCACGACTGCACAACCGATCTGCTTACGTATTTCTATCTATTTTCTCGCGGTTGTTTGTTCAAATGATGTAATGGTAAGATTTGTCATATACGTAAATTGTTTGATGTTTCTATCAATTTTCTGCGGTTGTTTGTTCAGCTGATGTAATGGTAAGATTTGTCATATGCAATCTCGTTTGGTTCATAAATTCATATATCGATACAACAAGTGGACATGGGGCAAACACGTAAATGAATATTAAAACACAAACTAAGTGATGGTGGATGCTTGTGTGAAGTGTACAATGCGATTACAGAATGATATAAACAAGGAAAATGACAATGAAGGAGAAAAATAGAACTTAAAACACCATTTTGAACAAAGTTATTTATCTTTCCGACACTATTTGCATGTTTTGGAGGGTTTTGATATAGAAATGAGAAAAACATAAAACTACAAAGTTGTAGCCCTTCAAATTATCTACGTTTTGATATATAATATGTTGAAAACGGAGTTCGGAGTAAAAAGTTATGGCTGAAACACTGTGACTGACTTTCTGTTGGGGTTTGAGCGCTCAAAGTGGATTGAGCGCTCAAGGTTAAGGCCTTGAGCGCTCAAGCCCTTCCCAGATTGTCAAATTCTGCTATTTTGTGATACTTTTTAGACCTTGTAGGCTCATTTCAAGTATGAGGAACTTGAATGAACCCACGGTCTCCTCAAAGAAGACCAAAACAGTGATTTTCACATGGTTTTAACTACCTTTTGGCTTGATCAAGGCTTGAACTTGAATTTGGGCTTGATGGTGGTTGATTCTAGAGGTTTTGGTTGGTATTCTAGGTGAATGAGACAGTGTATATGGTTAATTGATGATCAATGGTCGGATTTGAAGCTTGAGAGGTGGTTTTTGCAAGTGGTTTGGGTGGTGAATGGGTGGTTTTGTAGAGAGAGAGAGAGGATAGTTTTGAGGAATTGAGAGAGTGGAGTAGGAATTGGTAACTTTGAAATCGGTGGGCAATGGGTGGTTTATATAGAAGGGAGAGTGGGAGGGAAGTGTAGAGAGAGAGAGTGTGGGTTTTGTATTTGGAATGGGTTAGGAGTAGTTTTAGGAGTAGAATAGGGCAATGTAGAATGTATTATACGTGTACAAGACGTATTCAATCGATTAGACGCTCCCCCAAAGAAATCTCATGATGAGATACTCTGCAGATTCTTCACTGTTCGAGAGTTGAGCGCTCAAAGCCATGGGCTTGAGCGCTCATGGTGGGATTTTTGGGTTTGAGCGCTCAGGTCGAGGCCTGAGCGCTCAAGGCCTGATTTTGAGTTTGAGCGCTCAAGGTCTGGGCTTGAGCGCTCAAGGTACCGTGGCTCAAAAGGTAAAACTTTGCGGGGCGCCCGGGTGCTACCGAACTCCGTTTTGTGCGTGGTTTGAAGTGTTGGAAAGCTTGTCAGTGTACTTTCTAACCCAAGTGGTTTGAACCCAAGATAATTTGTACATCCAAGTATGTGACCATTTTACCCTCAGAAGGTCGGGAAAACAAGTCATTTTGGTAAAACGGACACATCTCCCTCATTTCAAAATGGATTGAGACGTATTATATATCAATAAATAGGGTTTTGAATGTACTAGAAGATGGTGTAGGCTTGGGTTTGTTTTGAAATGGTTTATGGATGGTTTGAAGGGTATTTTGGTCATTTTGGTTGGTTTAAGGTTATTCTAGGAGGGTTTAAAATGGTTTAGGGTGGTTCGGTGAGTTCAAGCCTTGTTCTTAGCCTCGAGGTATGCACGATTGGTCTATTTCATCATCGGGAATGCTCGAGCGCATCCTGGGTTCAAAATCGGGGTGTCTACAGTTGCCCCTCTTGGACGAGACTCGATGCCATTGATTTGGTATGAGTGACGTCCAAGACATAGACAACCCGACTCATTCCCCGCGATACATCTCAAGTCACAAAGGAAAACTTTAAAGATCAATCGGTCGTGCCACTCAGGCTGCCTACGTACCCCATTGTAGGGATCAGACCGGCGTAGTTCCTGGGGGCATATGCAAACAAATGCAACGGGTTCTCCTGTCCCTCAGGACGATTGATTAAAAAGTTTGGTCCCTCAGGACGATTGATTTAAAAAGTTTTGTCCCTCAGGATGATTGATTTAAAAAGTTTTGTCCCTCAGGACGATTGATTTAAAAAGTTTTGTCCCTCAGGACGATTGATATAAAAAGTTTTGTCCCTCAGGACGATTGATATAATGCGAATCGACGAGCCTTCCCGGGTCGTGAAACGCCAAACAAACGAATTATGCAAATCAACGAGCCTTCCCGGGTCGTGAAATGCCAAACAATTATGCGAATCAACGAGCCTTCCCGGGTCGTGAAACACCAAACAAACGAATTATGCAAATCAACGAGCCTTCCCGGGTCGTGAAATGCCAAACAATTATGCGAATCAACGAGCCTTCCCGGGTCGTGAAACGCCAAACAAACGAATTATGCAAATCAACGAGCCTTCCCGGGTCGTGAAATGCCAAACAATTATGCGAATCAACGAGCCTTCCCGGGTCGTGAAACGCCAAACAAACGAATTATGCAAATCAACGAGCCTTCCCGGGTCGTGAAATGCCAAACAATTATGCGAATCAACGAGCCTTCCCGAGTCGTGAAACGCCAAACAAATGAATTATGCAAATCAACGATCCTTCCTGGGTCGTGAAACGCCAAACAAACGAATTATGCAAATCAACGAGCCTTCCCGGGTCGTGAAATGCCAAACAAATGAATTATGATTTTACGTGAATCGTCAAGCCTTCCCGAGTCGAAACACTAAAAGCAAATGATGGTGATTATGATTGTGATTGTGATTGTGATTGTGATTGAGTGTAGCTACCCTCTGAACAACGGGGAGGCTAAATTTAATGGGGCTATCCCTTGAGCAACAAGATAACCAATGATAAGATGATTGTCTACTGAGCAACGAGACAATCGAGGAAATGTGATTGCTTACTGAGCAAAGAGGCAATCAATACACTTTTGAACCAAACACATAAATGTGATGGTCTTAGCGGCACAATGGTTCATCAACAACAAATTCTCAGAACAACTGATTAAATGCACTAACTGGTTAAACAAATATACTCAAACAACTTGACATGATTGATGTACACAATAAATGATTGATTGATTGAATGCACTAGCTAGGCGGCTTTTCAATGATTATCCCAAATGACTTGACCATGCTGGTTTTGAAATTAATTTTGAAAAAGGTGACCATTTCTGGTCTTGAAATTAATTTTGAAAAGGTGACCATTTCTGGTCTTGAAATTAATTTTGAAAAGGTGACCATTTCTGGTCTTGAAATTGATTGAAAAAGTTGTCCCTCAGGATGATTGGTTGAAAACTGCCCCTCAGGACGATTGATTGATTTAAAACTTGTCCCTCAGGATGATTGGTTGAAAACTGTCCCTCAGGACGATTGATTGATTTAAAACTTGTCCCTCAGGATCATTGACTTAAAAGTTGTCCCTTAGGACCATTGATTTAAAAGTTGTCCCTCAGGACGATTGATTTAAAAGTTGTCCCTCAGGACGATTGAGGACGATTGATTGAAAACTGTCCCGCAGGACGATTGCATGCGACTCGTGCATCGACACTCGACGACAACAACGACAACATTCCTTCTTTAAAAAAATAGGAGGCTCAATGGGTGGCTCTTTTGCTTTACTGTCTTTCCCTTGAGGCCAAGGTTTGGGTTGGAGCTTAGCAAAACTTGGGTTTTGGATTGGTTTGAGGCTTTTAGGCTTCTATGCCCCAGTCCTGGATTTGGGTGTATGCTTCCCCCAGAAATGGCATTAGGCTGACATGCCCCATAGATGATGATCCTCAATTCTGATTTTCTTTCTCGGCTCTGCTGATGGTTTTGACAACCAATTGACCATGTACCCAAACACGGGTTCTTTGATGCATTGAAATCGTTTCCACGAGTCAAGGATAGACAAGATTAAGACTACATGATTGACTGTTTGACAAAGAGGTGGATTTTTACAAGGCCGAGGAATTTGATCGGCTTTTTGGACAAAAGGATGGACATTGATGAGACCGACAAGGCCAAGGAATTTGATCGGCCTTTTTGACAAGGGGTGGACATTGATGAGACCGACAAGGCCAAGGAATTTGATCGGCCTTTTTGACAAAAGGATGGACATTGATAAGACAGACAAGGCCAAGCAATTTGATCGACCTTTTTGTCATTTTTTCTAGCTCCCTAGGCCTGCAGCCGACGAAGAAAGAGACCATCTCGACCTCTCCAACACCGAACAACCGCCAGCAAGCAATCGGCCAGCCGTCGGAGTCGGACCACCGTTAACCACAGCCCCTTGACATTGAGGGAAACCCCTCTTTTTTCTTCGCTGTGAATCGGCCGAAATCAGGTTGAAGCTTTTGATCAACTGCCGTGATTCGGCTGAACCACCGATATGTATAGTACTATAGTACTGGATACATCAACAAAACTTTACAATTTGGTGAGCTAGCTAGCGCCATATAGCAGGTTCGGCTGCACCTTATGGTATGGATGGTCACATGACCACCAAAAAAAAAAAAATCCTTTAGAATACATGTAGAAATTTTTGAATAGTCCATTGTTGAACACCCTACCCAAACTAAATTGAACATCCAAGCCCTAATAAATTGAACATCTTACCCAATAAAAAAGACCAAGTATTGAACACTTCGGCCAATAAAAAAGTCCAAATTCAATTCAAATTGAAACTCAAAAAACTATTGGGAGTTTGTTTGTCTCTACACACTTACCAAGCTTTGCCCTAAAAAGTAAGACCATTAGGCCCCGATTGGATGCGGGATACGTTTTGGTGGGATTAAATAGTAAGGGGGGATAAGATAGTAAGGGGTATTATTTAGTAAGGGTGGACCCACAATGATGTGACATTTAGGAAGGGGAGATTAAATAGTTAATAGTATGTGGTTTGGATGAATTTGTGATAAAGGGGGATAAAGTTGGGTGGATGATATAAAAACTTGATAAATGACTTATTTGCCCTTGTACAGTCATATTAGATTTTATGATAAAATAAATACATAAAAACAATACTAATTAAATTAATTATACTTTTCAATAAATAATTCCTTTTATTAGTTATATCTAAAATTAAAATATTTAGTTATTATTTTTTATTATTCATTTTAATAATATTTTGAAGTTTAATTTTTTGCTTTTTTTTCCTTTCTAATTGTATGTTTTTAATAATTAACTAATTAGTAATTTTTATGGTATTCCCCAACAATGTCAAATTCTAAAGTATAAAAAATTTTAAATTTTTTGGTATCAAATTAAAGATCTCAATTTGTAGTTTAATTTGGTGAAAAAAAGTAAAAAAATTAATGTGAAAATACTTTATTTTTTTATCCGAAGGATATTGCAAAGCAAGCCAACAATGTCAAATTCTAAAGTATAAAATTTTTCAAACTTTTTTGTATCAAATTAAAGATCTCAATTAGTAGTTTAATTTGGTGCAAAAAAAGGTAAAAAAATTAATGTGAAAATACTTTATTTTTTTATCCGAAAGATATTACAAAGCAAGCCAACAATGTCAAATTCTAAAGTATAAAATTTTTCAAACTTTTTTGTATCAAATTAAAGATCTCAATTAGTAGTTTAATTTGGTGCAAACAAATTTTAAAAATTATGCACAAAAGTACTTCATTTTTTATCCGAAGGAAATCTTCTAAAGCATTAAAATGCATTCCTTTTTGTTTTTGCAAACATTTATAAGGGAGGGTGAATTTTGTAGGTAATTATAAATTAGTAATATGTTATTAATTAGTGATTTTTAAAAGGGTGGGGTATTACTTAATCTGGGTTCCATTTTTTTCTCAAACCAAGGATTATTGTGTTTTAATACCCCCTCTAATGTCAAATCGATTGAATTATTCCTTGTTATTTTAAGTGATTAGGTAATTTAGATTATATATTTGTGATTTTATGTGCTACTCTATTGTGTTTTGCGAAAGATTGATTACATTTACAATATAGGATGACGAGTGTCTTGCCCGTGCCTGAAGGCACTTGATGAAGTTCGAAAGCCATACAAAATGCACTCATCTCGTCATTGATTATGCCGGCTAATGCTATGCTAGCACCTCTATCATGATTGTTAAGTGAAACTAAAAATAAAAAAAGAAAAACCAATTAATTGGTCAATTCACGCTTTCTACAATATAAGAGGGCAAAAAAAATTGAACAAAAATCATTTACCATTTAAAAATCAACTAACCAAGGAATGAATAGATTTGATGAACACTTCTCTCCCACGTATTTTGGAAGCTTTTAAAAATGCACAAACTTTCTGAGACATCCCAACATGGAATATTTGACAACCTTTACAAAAGGGAATGAGTAATTAAACCCAGCGATTCATGCAGAACAAAAATTATATAATTTTTTTGCTCAGCAAAGAAGAATTTATAGAAAAGAGAGAGGATACAAAAAGAGAAAAAGGGGGGGACAAGGGCCAAAATGGCATTACAGTGGGGAGAGATGATTAAAACCCACACAAAAAAGATGCCCCCTAGATAAAAATTACCCTAGTACACTTTCTCATGACAAACCAAAAATACAACCACCAAAATTCAGCAAGAAAACAGGAGCAGCAAAAACTGAAATGCAGTCAAGAGGACCAGAGAAAACCAGCAGCAACAGTGAGATATTAGCAATCAAGAGGCATATCAAATGTAGTGGGATCGCAAACCAGACCAAGATTATGCATCCAATCTTCTGGGGATTTTAAGAGAAATGATGGAAGAAAAATTTCTCTTAAAATCATCCACAGTGTAGACCTGGAGATCGTAGTTAGCTTTAATCCATAGAGCCACTCTTGTCTTAATGAGATCAATAAGGTCTTCAGGAATCAGAGCTTTGTTGTTGAAGATCTTATCATTTCTTGCTAACCATATGGACCATATGGAAGCATAAAAGCATGAGAGCCAGCAAGCATGTTTGAGAGAATTAGGTTTGGAATTTCCTTGAAGCCACCAGTAGATAAGGCCAATGATAGAACCAGGGCTAGCCCATTTAAGATTCCACCACTGAATGATTCCAAACCAAATCTCCCAAGAGATTTCACAGAATAAGAGAAGGTGAGGTGCAGATTCCAATACAAAGCCACAAAGAGGACAAAGACCATCGAAGTCTTCATCAATAGTTTTGATATTACGTCTGACCAGTTCAGATTTCTCTCTTCCTTTCCCAAACTCTCTATTTCTCTTTCTTCCTTTCCCTTTTCTCTCTCTTCTCTTCTTTTCTTTCCTACCGCAAACATGATTTGGTCACACCTTCTCTTTTTGGCCCACAAAATACACTCTAGATTACTCTCCAAAGCTAAACAACTTCCTAAACTGCTTTATGTAGTGATGTCCCTAAAGTGCTCCACTGCTTAGCCAACTTCCTAAACTGCTTTATGTAGTGATATCCTTAAGGAGCCGATTGGATGGATGATTAATTTCGGAGGGGATAAGATAAGAGGGGTATTATTTTTGAAGGGTTGGCCCACATTGATGTGATATTTATGGAAGGGGGATAAAAAAGTAAATGGTTTGGATGCAGGGGATCAAATATGACTTGGTTTAGATGTAGGGGGATAAAATATGACTTGGTTTGGATGTTTAATAAAATGGGGGGATAAGAGGGGGTGGATAATAAAATGGGAGGTAAAGGGGATAAGGAGGGGTGAAATCGTCAAAAAACTGTCCCTTTACAACCGGATAAGTTTTGGGAGGCCAAAGGGTGCCCAAAAGTTATCCCCCTTAAGCCCTCACAGAGGGATAACTTTAGAGGGGGTGAAATCTTATCGCCTGGTTTTTCGTTTTTGCCAAACGATAGATATAAGGTGGGGCCAGGGATAAGAGGGGGCGAAATGTTATCCCCCTTCTATATCCCCCATCCAAGCAGGGCCTAAAGTGCTCAAATGATGCTGGGCTGGGGATCAGGTTACTAGATGATCAACAACAGGTTTTTGTCTATATTTGGGACCTAATCTCATATCATTGTGTGCTAAACAACAGCATCCCATAGCTAGATCTTCCACTGAAGCATAGTACAGAGCACTAGCTCAATGTGCTGCAGAAATCATCAACTGTTACTCGATTTGCAGGTTACTCCTCGTGTGCCTCATACTCTGTGGTGTGATTATCGATCTGCAATTGCATTAACCTCCACTCCAATCTTTCATGCTCGAACAAAGCACTTGGAAGTGGACTATCATTTTATTCGAGAAAAGGTCGTAAGTAGCTAATTTTTGTGCATCATGTTGTTTTTCAGTCTCAAATTGTAGATATATTCACTAAATCATTGATTGTTGCTCAATTCAACTGTCTCAAAGCCAAACTCATGGTTGTTGACGCACACATGAGTTTGAGGGGGACCGTAAGGCAGACCCATTAAAGGGTGCTCAAGCGTAATTTTCTGTTGTAATTTCAAGTGTAATCTGTTGAGATAGCTTTCTGTTAGTCAGAGTAGAGGGGAGCCATTTTCTGTTTAGTGAGTGTTGAGGTAGTTACAGCTGTATAAAACTCAAGAGGGGACTTCAGTACGTCGTAAGTAATGAAAATCAGAAAGAAATATATATATATATAATGAAAATCAGAAAGAAAGAGAGAGAGAAAGTTCTTGGTTTCTTGTTCTTCAATTTTAGATTCTTCTTCAGAACTACGACAAATGTTCTTGAATTTCTTGTTTTATTTGGACATTCTTCTTCACCAACTACGTACAAATTCTTGGTTGAATTTCTTGTTTTATTTGGATTCATGAACAGCAGAACAGGTATCACTTCTTGCCCACAAATTGTTCGTACAATGTTTTTATAAACATCTATGAGTAAATTGTTCAGATTCTTATTGCATGTCCAATGTGGGAGAAAATATGATTGTTTGTAGGATGTTAATCTCTTTTGTACTTTTGAAATTGGGTATGCGTTAACCTGGCTCATTGGCTCTATTTCATGCTCGTAATGTGCTTCTCGATTTGGGTTTCAAGATACAAATCCGAACTTGGGATTGATGGGAAAAAGGACGGGGTACTTTTTAAAGTTCTTACAATAAGGATATTTTGATTACTAGTTTAGTAATTTTTCGTGTCAGCCAAACAATAAAAATGTTTTGGTCTTTTTTTTTTTTTGGGAAATAGAGAGAAAATCCATTAATAATGGATAATACAATTGTGCTATCGCCGTTATATAGAAGAGATCGCCGTTATAAATAGAAGATTCTTACGCAGGCGATTACATTTATGCCAATATAAAATAACATGTCATAGATTATTTTCTAGCCTAAGGAGCAAAACGGAGTGATTAATGACACAAACTATGGCCGATCAAAAAAAAAAAACATTTATTACTTGACTCTACAGACACAAACTATGATATCCTCAGAGAAGATAGAATATAAATCTTGATTCCTTGCGGCTTTCCTTCGGAGTTGGAGTTGCAAATTTTCTCCAAATCACTTATTCACTAGCATTCTTATTCAATCCTTTTTCCATGACTCGACCAACTCGGCCAAGGCGAGTCGAGAAGTGCCTTCCTCACCCAAAGCAGTCTTGGCGCAATCTCTCATTTCCATAACACGTTCTCTCACCCGTTTCCCACTCGCTGAGTCCATAAACTCTCTCACTCGCTTCTCCAACTCGTCGGCACTCACAAACCCTCCTTCGGACTCTTCCAACGGAAGAGCCACCTTCATTTCCTCCACCAAAAAAACCCTATTAAACCTGATCTGCTCTGCATACAACGGCCACCCCACCATCGGCACCCCAGCACTAACCGCTTCCAGTACTGAGTTCCACCCGCAGTGAGTCACAAAACCACCCACTGAGTTGTGACTCAGCACAGCCGCTTGGGGCGCCCATTTCGTGACCACCAATCCCCTCCCTCTAGTTCTATCCAAAAACCCATTTGGCAACAAAACATCCAAGTCTGGCTCTGGCTTCGCTGAAATGCTCTTGGTTTCCCCATCTGCGAGTGGACTACGCAATACCCATAAAAACCTGTGGCCACTTTTTTCCAACCCAATTGCTATTTCCATCAACTGCTCTGCTTTGAACAAACCCGTACTACCGAAACACAGAAACACAACACTTTGACTCGGTTGCGAGTCGAGCCATCTCAAACACCCATGTTCGTGATCCTCGCCGTTGTTCGCAATTATTGGTCCTATACAATATACCAACGGAGTTGGCAAATTCGGAGTGCATAGCTCATCGGATATCGCTTTGACAGCTCTGGGTTCGAATTCAAGACAAGTGTTGGTTAAAAGACCTGATGATTTTGGCATGTTGATTGCTGTTCTAAAGAAGTTCTTATATGCAATTCCCTCAAGATCAAAGAAAGTTCCAGGCAAATCAGGAATAAGGATTGGCGGAACTCCAGGGAATTCAATAGATGTGTTTGGATCTTTGATTTTTTCCTTGATAATTTGATGAGTTGTTGGAAGTGATAGGAGTGCAGAAAGGCTACCAGCACTGGAGGGGGAGAAGTAGTAAGTGGGTATGTCAAGGCTAGTGAAGACTTCAAAGCTGGGATTGCAAAAGAAGTCGATTATAGAAGCTTTGGGTCTTGATTTTTCAGAGATGAGTGTTTGAAGGGCGTGGCGGAGGTTTGGGTTGTTAAGGCGAGGAAGTTCAAAGGCGAGATCAGCCATATTGGCGGAGGAGGTGGTGGAAAGAGGAAAGATGGCGGGGAGGTGGTGGAAGCGGATGGAAGGAGTGGTGGTGGAGACGCAACTGATGTAAGTGGCGGCTGAGGCGCCAGTGTCGAATGGCAAGGGGGTGATGAGGATTGTGATGGAGAATGAAGGGTTGTGGGTTAGTATGAGCTTTCCTAGCTCCACCATTGGAACTAGGTGGCTCATTCCTGGAGATGGGTATAAGACAATGGTGTTTTCCATTGGGAGAGTAGAGAGACTAGGCTTGAAGTTTACAGTATTGTTTTGAGGTTCGCAGTACGTGTAATTTGTACCCAACACTATCAATTATAAAAAATATTTATTGGCCCAATGAACTGTCAAGTTGTGCAGGTTATGGGTCCAATGGTCGGGCAAAGTCAGGGATGCACATGTGTGGTATCATACCACTGGTATCCATTGTTACTTTTGAAACATAAGGTCGAAATTTCATGAGAAATAAACAAGGACAACAAAATTTGATAGGTCATTTTCGTACTATAAATATAACTTGTAAAAGATAAGGATTTAACAATTATTCCGTAGAACAATAGTTAAGTTCGGAATTGTCCACGAGAAATAAAAAACTAAATTACTATAGATTCAATTAATTTTTAATTTAATTTGGAGAGAAACAGAAGTTTGGATTTGAATTATTAAACTAAGGTTAACTCAAATGATGCTTCTCATCTCTTCCAATGGGAGATACTCAGTTCTGTCCAAAAATCTGCTACTTAAGGTATTCCCCTTGAAGCTGCTGCTGCTAATGGTAGTGCCATCATCTTCTGCTCGGACATTCAAATACTTATCCCATTATGGAGTTCCTGTCATGGATGCTTCTCACCTCTCCCAATGGGATATCTCAGTTGTACATCCTGTCATTGTCCAAATTCTACTACTTGTGGTGTTCCCCTTGAACCTGCAGCTGCTAATGGTGTCAATTTCATACTGCTGTGGTGTACTACCTTCATTTTTTTTTTTTTTTGAAAAGGCAAAAGAAAGATTTAAGAATCATTGTCCATACGAGCACATTACAATGATTAAAAGAGTCGAGAAAAAAGGCACAAAAACGCAAGAGAGCATCCCAACTATGTTGGTACCCAAACTCATATGCCACCACGACACAAACTACAAAGGCTTACAAGAAATGGACCAGGGTAGGAAAGTGGAACTACGAAGCTAATGAAGATAATGAAGACTACTCTTGACAGCATTCCCAGAGAAGCAACATTAGATCACCCAGAGATGATATCAGAATCAGAAATGAAAAAAATCCCATGTTCCCCATTGACACCTCTGATGAAACGCCTTAGTTTGTCAACATGAGCATGTTGAATTCCAGGACCAAAAAAGAAGTACCAATCCCATAACTTGAAAATCATCGAAAACAAAAAGACCTAGAGAATGTATTCTGCATATATCTCTCAAACACTTTGGATGTTGCAAAATGTATTCTGAACATTTCTCTCCATCAACATACCAGATTCGAAATACATTCTGACCATAATCCCAAAAGCAAAAAATTAAACAGGAAAAGCTGAAAATGAGAGTTCAAACACATCCTAAGATTTTGAGTTTTTCAATTAATGTATATAAAGGAATGACTTGCTTAGTAAATCGTTAAAATCCAAAAAGCTCAATAATCGGATTTTTTCCTAAAATCTTGATTCCTTGTTGGTTTCTTCTCTTCTATGGAGTTGGAGTTACACGATTTGATCATGACTGAAATCCAAGTCGACCAACTCATGAATCCTTTCTTATTCAATCCTTTTCCCATGACTCGACCAACTCGGCCAAAGCGAGTCGAGAACTGCCTCCCTCACACAAAGCAGCCTTGGCGCAATCTCTCATTTCCCTGACCCGTTCTCTCACCCCTATCCCACTCGCCGAGTCCATCAACTCTCTCACTCGCTTCTCCAACTCGTTGGCGCTCACAAACCCGCCTTGCAACTCTTCCAATGCCAGAGCCACCTTCATTTCCTCCACCAAAAAAACCCTATTAAACCTCTGCTCCGCATACAACGGCCACCCCACCATCGGCACACCAGCACTCACTGCTTCTAGTATTGAGTTCCACCCGCAATGAGTCACAAACCCACCTACTGATTCGTGACTCAGCACGGCCACTTGCGGAGCCCAATTCGTAACCACCAATCCCCTGCCTCTAGTTCTATCTAAAAACCCATGTGGCAACCAGACGTCCAAATCCGGCTCCGGTTTCGCTAAAATTTTGTTGGTTTCCCCAGCTGCGGGTGGACTACGGATTACCCATAAAAACCTGTGGCCACTTTTTTCCAACCCAATTGCCATTTCCATCAACTGCTCTGCTTTGAAAGAACCCATACTACCAAAACTGAGAAACACAACACTGTGACTTGGTTGCGAGTCAAGCCATCTCAAACACTCGTGTTCGTGATCCTCCCCATTGTTCGCAATCATTGGTCCTATACAATAAACCGACGGAGTTGGCAAATTCGGAGTGCATAGCCCATCAGATATCACTCTGACGGCTCTGGGTTCGAATTCACGACAAGTGTTGGTTAAAAGACCTGATGATTTTGTCATGTTGATTGCGGTGCTAAAGAAGCTCTTATATGCAATTCCCTTGTGATAAAAAAAATGGTATAGGCAAATCAGGAATAGGGATTGGCGGAACTCCTGGGATATCAATGGATGTGTTTGGATCTTTGATTTTTTCTATCATAAGTTGATGAATTGTTGGAAGTGATAGAATTGCGGAGAGGCTACCAGCGCCGCAGGGGGAGAAGTAGTAAGTGGGTATGTCGAGGCTAGTGAAGACTTCAAAGCTGGGATTGCAAAAGAAGTCGATTATAGAAGCTTTGGGTCTTGATTTTTGGGAGATGAGTGTTTGAAGGGCGTGGATGAGGTTTGGGTTGTAAAGGCGAGAAGGTTCGAAGACGAGATCAGCTATATTGGGCGAGGAGGTGGTGGAAGGTGGAGAGAGTGTGGGGAGGTGGTGGAAGTGGATGGAAGGAGTGGTGGTGGAGACGCAGCTGATGTAAGGGGAGGTGGAGCCAGTGTCGAATGGCAAGGGGGTGATGAGGATTGTGATGGAGAATGAAGGGTTATGGGTTAGTATGAGCTTTCCTAGCTCCACCATTGGAACTAGGTGGCTTAAACCCTGCTCCTCTACGGTCTTCTAGCTCGGGGTTTGCGTGTTTCGGCCTTGGAAAGTCATTTTAGAGGATTTCAAGCTTAGAGATGTTAGTGTTTCTTGTTCAAAGCTTGTGGGAGCTCATAATCCTTGAGGTAGGGGTTTCTTACACTTTTTACTATGTAGTTGTGGTATTTATGTACTCCCTCCGTCCCTTTTTAAATGTGTTGCTTCGTAAATCCAACTTATTAAAAAAACATCATCATTACACCTTTCACATCAACTTTTTCACTTTTCACATCAACTTTTACCTCCACTTTCCAAAATTATCCTTCACCCTTACCCATTAACTTTTTACCCACTAAATTTTCAAAAGGGCAAAATGATAATTCTACAAACTTCTACCCATTAACTTTTCAAAACACACACTTATTAAGGGACAGCCCAAAATGGAAATGTCAACACTTAAAAAGGGACGGAGGGAGTAGTATAAATCCCTAAACTTGAGCTTAGTTCTTAAAAATTGATGAAAACCCATTTTATATGGTTTGTATGAGAGATCTTGTTAAATCCTTGGTAGAATGTTCAATCCCCCTTTGTTTGATAGAGATTCATCTCTATGTAGTTGTATTTTGGTAGTTAATGCCTTAAATTTCTAAATTTGGATCTATCTTGGTGAGTTTGGGAAAAATACCAAAATTTTGCAGGTTTTCTGTGTTTTTCATAACTTGCAGAAATACTAGTCCGGACGGCTTTGCTGCAACTTCATCGTTCGTTCTTTTGTAGTCTTGGCCCTCCATTGATACTCGTTTAACTCCCGTTTGCATGATTCATCGTAATTCTGTGATTCCAACTTGAAAACTTGTCTAACACACATGCTTGACTTGAGTTATTGGTTGTTAATGCAGTATCATGAAATGACACTTGTCGGAGATTTGTGAACACGTGGTAGCTTGGTACGACGGGTACATTCAATCCAATTGAAACGATGTGAATGACACTTAGTAAATCAAATGATATGTGAAGTCAAATGACAAAATGGTAATGTGAATTCACTAGGACCACCAATCGGTGTGTCACTAGAAAGGGCTCCACGAGGCCCAAAAGACTTGGAAGAGGATTCCAAAATCCTCAAGTGTTTGGTAGTTTATGTAATGAATGAGTGGGAATATAAAATGAGTAAGTGTAAGGATTCCAAAAGACTCGTGCCACCCGCCCATGAGATAAAAGCTCCCACCGCTACTGATGCAGAACAAGTAGCGGCCCAGTTCTATGATCAATTGGACCTGTCGAAGCCTAGGTGGCCCAAACAACTCTTAATTGAAAATTGCCAAATTCGGCAATTTATCGACGAGCCCGGAATAGGCCCAAACTTGGCGGGCTGAAGCAGAATCGCGCTGTGATCAAGACTCACCACCCTAATCGTGACTGATGGTGGATTTCGGCCAAATTCATTCGTTTAGGCCTTCAATTTAGTAATTTTGCTATTTTAGGTAATAATTAGATTACGAATTACTCTTAGCGTGTAATTCCGTTTTCGTTGTTTCCAGTTGGGAATTTCTTATTTTTCTTTCTAGTTTTCAATTTTGGAAGTTTCCCCAATTTTTGGGATACTTTATTTTTTGGTAAGTTTTTGCTAGGGTTTGCTAGTTTTCCCTATAAAAGGGCATGTAACCTCTATTATTATTCAACTTTTAATCAATTATAAATCAGAGTTATTCTCTTTCTCTTGTGGATTCAAGAACACTCGTGGATTCGATACCTATTATCGTTTGAACTAGTACGCAACTAGTTTCTCGTGAATTCCGCTGCGTCAGCTACGAACCCATCAAAGCATTAGAACTCCGGAGACGATCGGCGAGAAACTACCAAATCGGCCCTCGCAAACGGGTAGGAGAGCCAAATGCGGGGATTCCATGCGGCATCATAGGCCTTCATACAACCACCAGTGCTTGCCATGGCAATCGCCTGCCAAAAAGGGAAAAAAAAAAAAAAGGGTGGGGAGGAGATGTAACGCCCCGAAAATTGGGTACGTTAATAAATAAATTACAAAATTATTTAAATAAAATACCAACTTCATTAAAAAAATCCAAAGAATACTTAATAATTTTTTTTTGCAAAAATTAAAAGTAAAATAACTTATTACAGCTGAAATAAATTGAATATGAACACTGTCTGAAAAACTTATACATTTATTTAAAAAAAACATTCCAACGGAAATAAAATGACAGAGCCATCTAGCTAATTCTACTGATAAAACCATGGGTCCGCCACTTGATTCCCATCTAGCTGCTCCATCGCCTCACAATCAGCAGACGGCTCCTCATCTCCTTCTGTACCTGGCGTTGGGGACACCAGGGCCACAAAAAGTAGCACCGTGAGTGGTAAAATTACACTCAGTAGGGCGCCCTCAACCACCCTTTTACTAAAGATATTCATGCAACAAATACACACATAACTGAAATTTAATTTGAATGAAATACTCAGATTTTTATCATCATTACTCATCACATCGATTCTCAAAATTCCACTATTCTCATTCTCGTTTCCGACAAATACTTTCCATCACCGGCCTCCATTCACAATATACCTCAGGTGCTCGATCACACAGCAAAGCCACCTCGGGGTATACTGTGCAAGGCTCACGATTGATCACACATTGATCAATCTCCATCCGGCATCGGCTCCCACCCACAGTATACTTCCGGCGCCCGATCACACAGCAAAGCTACCTAAAAGTATACACTGCGCATGGCTTATGACCCATACCGGACGCGTCCCAACCCCAAATATCGCGATTATATTCATTCGTCCTTACACACAAAACGTTTCGATCAAACGTGCTTAATAAGTGAATTCATGCATCACGTGGGTCATTGTTCACATAAGTCTCACATAACAATAAAACAATCACAAGGTTAGAGAAAACTTAATACGGCATGTAAAACGGGCAACTTCCTCGATTTGTTAAAAATAGTAAATTAACTCTAAAAATCACGAATTTTTACAGGGATATTATACTTCACAATACGAACAGATAATGTGTTTTACTCGAGTTCCAATTCCTTCATTAAGATGTCGAAAACGGGTTTTAAAAGTAAATCGTGTTCTGTCTCGTTTTTCCACTACAGCAGAAACTTCGAAAACTCATACTAAATTCTACGTAACTCGGATTTAGACGAGTTCTACATGGACTCCAATTATTTTTTCGAGATCTGCAACCTTACTGTTTTGAGTTTTCTCTAAAACGGAACAGAAATAATCGAAAAATAGCAGAAACGAAACTGTGCGCAAAATCTCTATTTTCCGACATCACCACTTGTTAACTTCTGCTACCCATACGATAATGATCCGACTTCCAACAATTTAAAATACTTATTTCCACGTACACACAACTATACAGAAAAATATACTAAAGTAAAAGTTAGGTTAAAGGTGTCCTACCTCTCCTCCGACAAACTTAGCACGCTAGCGAAACGGTAGGATCGAAAAATCACAACTTCGAGGAGAAATCTGTACAAAGGCAATTAAATATCCGCGTGAGTAAAAGAAAATATACTCCGCGAGAAACAGAGAGGAATTTACCAATGTGGAGGAGATATAATCCAAAGGATTATATTATTTTTTCCCTTTGTGAGAGAAAGAGAGCCAAAGGAAAAGAATGAAGAAAGAAGAAGAAAAATAATGATTACCTGTGGAAGAGGGAATTTCCGAGAAAGTGAGGGAGAGATTTAGGAGTTCTAATTAGTTTAAAATAAGAAGATTAGTGATATGGAAGAGTTCAAGAGGAAATAGGAGACTATAATGATAAGAGAAAGAAAATAAGATAAGGGATAGGGTAGGTTGGGATAATTATGATGGGTTTTTTTTTAAATATAAATATATATTTTTTACACTATATAGTTATCCATTAGTTAAGGATAATTTCAAATTATAAATATCTTTTATTTTGCGAATAAAAAAAATGATTAAAAGCCTATTAATATAATTAATAAAAACCGGGTCTTTACAGGAGAAGAGGAAGAAAGAGAGAGAGAGAGAGAGAGAGAGAGAGAGAGAGAGAGAGAGAGAGAGAATCCTAGTGAAGTTTAAGTACAGAGAGAAGAGGGAGAAGTTTTAGAGAAAGAGAGACATAGTTGGTTCTTTTTTCATATAAGTTGTCTTCGACGTGGCACAAAGATGGTGTTGCGTATCTTGTCACCTACCTTCGGATCCGCGTGGACAGCACGACACGCTTACATGTCCAAACAAAATAAAGTTGGTTTTAGTTAAATGACGAAACTAAAATATCATGTTTAAGAATTTTTACTTTATATTAGCCACTTATATTTAATTTCTTTGTGTTAAAAAATAAGGCCTTATTTTTAAAGTTTATTTTAGTTAAACGACGCCCTTACACGTCCAAACAAATAAAGTTTATTTTAGTTAAATGATGAAGCTGAAATATCATGTTTAAGCATTTTACTTCATATTAGACACTTCTATTTAATTTTTCTTCGTGTTAAAAAATAATGCCTTATGTTTAAATTTGCTTTAGGCCTCTAAAATATCATGCCTAAAGCATATCACTATTTTATAGAGAAACAAATTGGAACGGGGTTTGCCAGTTTGGTGCATGTGAGGCACCTCGCGAGAAACAAGCCATTGTGCAGACAAAACAATGGGGGAAGAAATAAAAATGTCAGGGAAAGAGGAAAAAAATTTCCGAAATGATCCAAGATTTTTTTTTTTCCTTAGACTAATTCGGGAATCTTTCCTGCACCATTTCGGAAAACCATTTTTTTTTATCTTCCCTGCAACTAAGAAGAAAAACCTGAGGGCACATGAGGCCATTCAAAATGGGGTCAACGACTCAACATGTGCATCCATAAGGACCATAACACTTTTCTCTGTGCATACAAACTGCAAACCTATTACTCTCTCTCTCAATCAATGCAGGGCACCATTATCCTATACCCATATTCAGGAATGGGCCAAATCGTTCCAATGGTGGAGTTAGGAAAGCTGATCCTAACCCACAACCCTTCCTTCTCCATCATAATCCTCATCACCACCTCACCATTCGACAACTTAAATTTGCGAAAAAAACACTATTGGTGAAAAACCCTAGATTGCCAAGTTTTATAAATTTGCGATGTTTAAACACCTTTAATTATCGCAAGTGGTGATTAGCTTATGTGGTAGAGCTCTTAGATGCCCCACACTGTATCAAAAGGATCAAGTCTCATTCCCCCTCCCCCCATGTAATAGATTAGGAATGACGAATGACCAAAAAAAAAAAAAACACCTTTAATTATCAACCCACTAACCGATAATTTAACCAATAAGACACCAGAAATAAAGCAATCGAAGAACACAATGTTTATCGTCGAGAACCCCTGAATTGGGTAAAAACCACGGGAAAGAATCATGCACTAGAACAATCGTATGGTTACAAGTATTCTTACTCTTGACTGTGTATACTCACCACGAGTCCTAAGAACTACTTGCCATACTCCTGCATGATCGCCGATTCTTGAATTCACAAGCCTTCCAGAAATACCTTTTGAACTCCACGAAAGGATTTGCTTCAACTATTTAAATGAAGATGAATGATTCCAACCTCTTGAAGATGATTTGTGTAGGATCAAAGAACCATAGGTCTTAGAATTTCTTCAAGAAGCTTTGAATGTATTGAGACGAAAGCATGGCTCAAGAAACGTAGGTTGCGCGCGTCAATTGTTTAACCTAGTTGATGCCAATATATAGGCACAAACTCAATTGCTCAAGCAAGAAACACGTTGCTTGAGCAACTTGTGATCAGAGTAGTTGCTTGACGAGTTGCTTGAGCAAGTTCTAACGCCTTCATTTGTTGGGAACAGATGACTTGCTCGACTGATTGCTTGAGCAAGTTCTGAAATACCTGACAGTACTACCGCACATTCAAAAAATTACATTGTGAAGTGATTCATTTCCACAACCTGAACAGACACTCTATGAAAGCATGAAAGAAAAAGAACAACTCGATAAAATGGGATACATACAAATGTGTGTTTTGCCATAAAATTGCCAAACACGAAAGAGCTCTGCATAGAGCTTACAGTTGGAGTGCCAAATTTGGGTTTGGCACCCTGAAAATGACACTCACTATTGAAGATGCTCTAGCGAATGGGTTTGCATGAACCACTTGGCCGAACACAATCCAACGAATTCTAGGTGTACTTTGCTTTTGTATTTTTTTTCTAATGTAACGACAGGAATAATGATGACTTCATAACATTATTTTTCTCCTTGAAAGATGACTTTTACTTTGTTCGTTTACAAGGTTTAGTTTAGCTTAGTTTAGTTTTTTAATCATTATCTTATTTTTTTCTCCAATCCTTACCCTACTTTTCAATTCTTATTCTTAATTCTCTCTCTATTTATCTCCACTAATTACACATATTTTCAATTATTACCTTATTTTTCTCTCCACTAATTACACCTACAAACAAAAATACTAAAACCTCAAAACGAACACAGATATTTATAATCTACGTGAACACATTTTCTCATTCACTAACATTCTTACTCAATCATTACATTTATGTAAAATTCAAACATTTATTACTTGACTCTACAGAAATACGTAGGAGTAAATAATAATATTGGACACCACATAGTAGTCCCGTGTGATCACCGTGTAATTTTTCCTGAAATCTTGATTCCTTGCCGGTTTCTTTCTCTTGTATGGAGTTGGAGTTGCACGATTTGATCTTGACTGAGACCAAATCCAAGTCGACCAACTCATGAATCCTTTCTTATTCAATCCTTTTTCCATGACTCGACCAACTCGGCCAAAGCGAGTCGAGAACTGCCTCCCTCACACAAAGCAGCCTTGGCGCAATCTCTCATTTCCCTAACCCGTTCTCTCACCCCTTTCCCACTCGCCGAGTCCATCAACTCTCTCACTCGCTTATCCAACTCGTTGGCGCTCACAAACCCACCTTGTGACTCTTCCAATGCCAGAGCCACCTTCATTTCCTCCACCAAAAAAACCCTATTAAACCTCTGCTCCGCATACAACGGCCACCCCACCATCGGCACACCAGCACTCACCGCTTCCAGTATTGAGTTCCACCCGCAATGAGTCACAAACCCACCTACGGAGTCGTGACTCAGCACGGCCACTTGCGGAGCCCAATTCGTAACCACCAATCCCCTACCTCTAGTTCTATCTAAAAACCCATGTGGCAACAAGACGTCCAAATCCGGCTCCGGTTTCGCTAAAATATTGTTGGTTTCCCCAGCTGCGGGTGGACTACGGACTACCCATAAAAACCTGTGGCCACTTTTTTCCAACCCAATTGCCATTTCCATCAACTGCTCTGCTTTGAAAGAACCCATACTACCAAAACTGAGAAACACAACACTGTGACTTGGTTGCGAGTCAAGCCATCTCAAACACTCGTGTTCGTGATCCTCCCCATTGTTCGCAATCATTGGTCCTATACAATAAACCGACGGAGTTGGCAAATTTGGAGTGCATAGCCCATCGGATATCGCTCTTACGGCTCTGGGTTCGAATTCACGACAAGTGTTGGTTAAAAGACCTGATGATTTTGGCATGTTGATTGCGGTGCTAAAGAAGCTCTTATATGCAATCCCCTCGTGATCAAAAAAGGGTACAGGCAAATCTGGAATAGGGATTGGCGGAACTCCTGGGAATTCAATGGATGTGTTTGGATCTTTGATTTTTTCTATCATAAGTTGATGAATTGTTGGAAGTGATAGAATTTCGGAGAGGCTACTAGCACTGGAGGGGGAGAAGTAATAAGTGGGTATGTCGAGGCTAGTGAAGACTTCAAAGCTGGGATTGCAAAAGAAGTCGATTATAGAAGCTTTGGGTCTTGATTTTTGGGAGATGAGTGTTTGAAGGGCGTGGAGGAGGTTTGGGTTGTAAAGGCGAGAAAGTTCGAAGACGAGACCAGCTGTATTGGGCGAGGAGGTGGTGGAAGGTGGAGAGAGTGCGGGGAGGTGGTGGAAGTGGATGGAAGGAGTGGTGGAGGAGACGCGGCTGATGTAAGTGGAGGCAGAGCCAGTGTCGAATGGCACGGTGGTGATGAGGATTGTGATGGAGAATGAAGGGTTGTGGGTTAGTATGAGCTTTCCTAGCTCCACCATTGGAACTAGGTGGGTTATTCCTGGAGATGGGTATAAGACAATGGTGTTTTCCATTGGGAGAGTAGAGAGACTTAGGTTTGAAGTTTGCAGTATTGTTTTGCGGTTTACGCTACACGTAATTTGTACCGGACACTATCAATCATGAATATATTTATAGGGCCAATGCAAATTGTGAAGGTTATGGATCCAATGGTGGGGAAAAGTCAGGGATGTACATGTGGTAACCATTGTTACAAGAAACATAAGGTCGAAATTGCATGAGAAATAAACAAGGACGTTTGGTATCAGTATGGCGTGCTGTGTTTCTTTCTGGTCTATGATAGGGAAAGGTGCATTATTGTAGCCTTCATATAATATATTATGTATACGAAGCTAAAAGAACCAAAAAGACCATGAAACAAATTCAGCAATGTAGGCTCTACCATGGAGATATTATCCAAACCCACTAGTTTGAAAGCTTACTAATCCTATAGACGTGTACACATGCAAGATTTTTAAAAACCGGCTGATTAAGCAAACGGTATTTCCGCCTTTCCATACGGTTTTCTGTTATATATGTATCAGTCTGTTTCCAATTCTCAGGCTATTCAAGGCCGTTACGACCGATATTCAACTGTTGTGGGCGATTTCGGCACTTAAAAAAATATCTGTAAAATGATTTTTACAAATTCACGACTGCACAACTGATCTGCTTATGTATTGCTTGATATTTTTATCACGATTGTTTGTTGAGCTGATGTAATGGTAAGATTTGTTGTATACAATCTCGTGGGGTTCATAAATTCGTAGATCGATTCAACAAGGGGAGGGAAATCTGGCCCACCTTTTTTTGCCTATATCATCCGATGTGAAATAACATGTGGACATGGGATTTGCAACAACGCGACTATGGGTATGCATACTTGCATACGTTATATGCACGTAATTTATCTCAATCATCTATCTCATAAGTCATTGGTCCGGATTTTAAATAAACTATTCGTGCGAATAGTTTAAACTCTTTGCGCGAATAATTTATTTAAAATCTAGACCGTCGAAAAAACTTTTGGACAGTTAAGATGCACCATATATGCATTTGACGTACGCAAGCGTGCGTACTAGTAGCTTTTTTTGATTTGCAATTTCATGTTCGTGTTACAGGATATGCCCAAAAAAAAATACTATTCATTCGGTATGATGGGAGAGGAAATGTCATTTTGTCTAGCTCCTAGCCAACGAAGAAAGAGTCCAGCTCGACCTCTCCAACACCGAACAACCGCCATCAATGAACCAAACAACTTAGCCAATGCAACTCAACTGCGCAGGAGCCACTAGTTCATTCGGTATAATATTTACCTATTTTAAGAAGCCAAGCTGGAGTGTGACAATGTGCGAGTCAGCTCAACTGCGCTTCCATGACCCAACCAAGCCAATGCAACTCGGGACGTCCAGATGGAGCGCGTGTTGGATCCGAAATGTCAAGACCAACTCGAAAAAGGTCTGAACTCGCCGTGAACCGACCCCGAAATCGGGTTGAACCGTTTGATCAACCACCCTGATTCGGCTGAACCGCCGGTATGTAATACTAGTACTGGATACGTCCGCCAAACTTTACAACTTGTTGAGCTAGCTGGCGCCATATAAGCTGTCCTTTTTTTTTTTATTATTATTATTATAGGCATAAGGTTTATTCATGAAAACTTGACAAGGTTTGACTAATTAAAACATATGTAGAGACAAGCCAAAAAACACTAAAGGGCTAAGCTCGAAAACACCCAAAGTCTTGGCCCAAGTAGGCCATACCAAATCAATGAAGCCTAAAAAAACAAAAGGCCCAAACCCTAAATAAAGGAACCCTAGCCATTATCAGCCGCCACCCAACACCTGCCAACCAGAGCACCACCATCAAACAGTGTGGGAGTAAGAATTTAGATTTGGCTTTTCCCTAGTTAGGTGAGCTTTACCTTGAACCTCAATTGTGGTAAGGTGGGTTTTTCCGTTAGACTTTTGCCTTTTCCTACACACGCATAGACAATCAAATCCGTTAGAGGTGTGTGGGGTATTTTCCAAAGACCACATAAGGCGAACAGAACAGCTCGTCCAGAGCTACCACGTGACATGCACAAAGGAAGTAATACGGAGCAATATGCCGATGACCACGATGCCCACAATGTGGTAGTAAACCAAGTCAGCCCGATCGTCGGATGGCACAGGCGGAACGGCCCAAAGTGGGATAAACCCTAGGAACCGACTAACCTTGCGAAGATAAGGAAAGGAGGGAATATTCGAAGATATTCCCAAAATCAGTTGAGCTTGTGAAGATAAGCACAATCTTACTCAGAGATGGAAAGCCAGTCAACATACTAAACAAGAAGCAAGCTCCCATGTAGGATAAAGCTCCGAACGAGCAGTATGCGGCCATCTTGGCAAGAATCCTTATCAAATGAGGAAACAGAATCATGCAGGCTACGCTGCCTAATAAGGAAGAATCCTAAGCTTGGAAGGATTCCATACGGAGAAGAATTCCACAAGGAATGTGAATACAAACTAATCGCCTATATAAGCAGATGACTCCTAAATACTAGAGGTATGCTTAGACCCTCGCTCATACTTACACACTCGTGTTGATCATCCTCCAGTTCGTCAATACTAACTTAGCCATCGGAGGGCCCTTGCCGCCAAGAGGCAGGGGTGCTCTGACAGTTTGCTCGTGCTGCAGGATCAGAGTCGCTCCATCAGAAGAGGATTTGATCTCATAAGAGCAAGGAGATAAGTTCGTGAGTTTTTCCCCTCTTACAAGAGGTATTTCAATGGTCTAGCTAGTACTCTTGTTTTACGGTACAAAAATATATCAAGAGACAGAAAAAGTGATCCAGGATTGCTTACTTGTTTGTTGGATCTCCCCGTCTATTTATAGCTTCTCTCTTGTTACTTTTGGGACAAGTTAGTGCCGCCTCGGCCTTAGCTTTTAATGCCGCAGCAGTGTTCCATAATTTATCTTGCCAAGAGGAATGGTTTGTGGTTTTTCTCGGGCACTATGGCACTCTTTTCCATGTTTGTTAGATCTTCATTTGATCTTGTTAGGCTACTACTCTGCTCATGTCAGTCAGAGTTCAGTCTTATCCGTCACTATTTATCTCGTTATTCGTGACTCTTCATCCCCGAGTCATCCTCTTCATCTATAAATACTCCTTCTACTTCCTTCAACTTTATCTTACCCTTCTCCTACTCAACTTGACTCGATACTTTCATTTCTATCAAGCCAAGTCTGCTTTGCACAAACAATCTTCCCTCATTACTGACGGTGCCTTCACCCTCTCCTTCTCAATTTCTTTTAAGAATGTCCCCTTGGTGGGAGACGGCTAACGAATGTTGCTCTTCCAGACAATGTCGTAACGTTTAACGCATCAAGTTTGGTCATGAAGGGAATCGACGCATCAAGTTTGGTCACAGGGTGGACCTTTGCCCATTCTTGTGACTTGCCTGGTGTAAAGACTCTAAAATTTCAAAAATGTTTTATCCGAAAAAGAAAGTGGGGAATTTGAGAAATTGCATTTCCATAGTTAAATGTATGGTTAATGTGTTAAATTTTGGGTTTTGGAACTTATTGGAAGCACACACATTGTTGAGGGGTGTGTAGTGTAAGGGCACTATATATAGCAAGTGGGGAGGGAGAAATCTCATTTTCTTCCCCTCTCCTCTCTCTCTCTCTCTCTCTCTCTCTCTCTCTCTCTCTCTCTCTCCACATCAAACCCCAACTTTGAAAGCTACCATGTATCTACCTTAAACCCTGCTCCTCTACGGTCTTCTAGCTCGGGGTTTGCGTGTTTTGGCCTTGGAAAGTCATTTTAGAGGATTTCAAGCTTAGAGATGTTAGTGTTTCTTGTTCAAAGCTTGTGGGAGCTCATAATCCTTGAGGTAGGGGTTTCTTACACTTTTTACTATGTAGTTGTGGTATTTATGTAGTATAAATCCCTAAACTTGACCTTAGTTCTTAAAAATTGATGAAAACCCATTTTCTAGGGTTTGTATAAGAGATCTTCTTAAATCCTTGGTAGAATGTTCAATCCCCCTTTGTTTGATAGATATTCGTCTCTATGTAGTTGTATTTTGGTAGTTAATGCCTTAAATTTCTAAATTTGGATCTATCTTGGTGAGTTTGGGAAAAATACCAAAATTCTGCAGGTTTTCTGTGTTGTTCATAACTTGCAGAAATACTAGTCCGGACGGCTTTGCTGCAACTTCATCGTTCTTTCTTTTGTAGTCTTGGCCCTCCATTGATACTCGTTTAACTCCCGTTTGCATGATTCATCGTAATTCATGTGATTCCAACTTGTCTAACACACACGCTTGACTTGAGTTATTGGTTGTTAATACAGTATCATGAAATGACACTTGTCGGAGATTTGTGAACACGTGGTAGCTTGGTACGACGGGTACATTCAATCAAATTGAAACGATGTGAATGACACTTAGTAAATCAAATGATATGTGAAGTCAAATGACAAAATGGTAATGTGAATTCACTAGGACCACCAATCGGTGTGTCACTAGAAAGGGCTCCACGAGGCCCAAAAGACTTGGAAGAGGATTCCAAAATCCTCAAGTGTTCGGTAGTTTATGTAATGAATGAGTGGGAATATAAAATGAGTAAGTGTAAGGATTCCAAAAGACGCGTGCCACCCGCCCATGAGATAAAAGCTCCCATCGCTACGAACCCATCAAAGCATTAGTTCTCCGGAGACGATCGGCGAGAAACTACCAGATCTGCCCTCGCAAACAGGTAGGAGAGCCAAATGTGGGGATTCCATGCGCCATTATAGGCCTTCATACAACCACCAGTGCTTGCCACGGCAATCGCCTGGCAAAAAGGGGGAAAAAGGGGGGGGAGGAGAAGAGGAAGAAGGAGAGAGAGAGAGCAATCGCCTGGCAAAAGGGGGAAAAAAGGTGGGGAGGAGAAGAGGAAGAAGGGGAGAGAGAGAGAGAGAGAGAATCCTAGTGAAGTTTAAGTACAGAGAGAAGAGGGAGAAGTTTTAGAGAAAGAGAGACAGAGTCGGTTCTTTTTTCATATAAGCTGTCTTTGACGTGGTACAAAGATGGCATCGCGTATCTTGTCACCTACCTTCGGATCCGCGTGGACAGCACGACACGCTTACATGTCCAAACAAAATAAAGTTGGTTTTAGTTAAATGACGAAACTAAAATATCATGTTTAAGAATTTTTACTTTATATTAGCCACTTATATTTAATTTCTTTGTGTTAAAAAATAAGGCCTTATTTTAAAAGTTTATTTTAGTTAAACAACGCCCTTACACGTCCAAACAAATAGAGTTTATTTTAGTTAAATGATGAAGCTGAAATATCATGTTTAAGCATTTTACTTCATATTAGACACTTCTATTTAATTTTTCTTCGTGTTCAAAAATAATACCTTATGTTTAAATTTGCTTTAGGCCTCTAAAATATCATGCCTAAAGCATATCACTATTTTATAGAGAAACAAATTGGAAGGGGGTTGCCGGTTTGGTGCATGTGAGGCACCTTGCGAGAAACAAGCCATTGTGCAGACAAAACAATGGGGGAAGAAATTGTTGGAAATTATCAAAATAAATGGGTTTTTATTTGGGGTTTTATCAAAATATTTCTTGTGCTTTTTAGAAAGCTTTTTTGTTGCGTTTTGGTTTTGTCCCACATTGGCTAGTGAGGAAAAGGTTGAGTGGTTTATATATGGGAACATTTCTATAATGTTCACATAGTGTTAAGTGGCAAGGCACCTATGGTGCTACGCGCTTTACCGGTGTAGCCGGTGACGAAACACACTCATACGCAGCCGCGCGTGCGTGAGCGTGGCAGTGGGCTGTGTGGCTGCAATGTGGCGCTTTGATGGCGCACTTTGCAGTGGGCTAAGGTATCAATACCAGCGAACAGAATGTTTTTGTATCAATACCTCGGTTTGGGGCGGTTTGGGGTATCAATACCAGCGGGTCTGCGCACGAATTTTAGACAATGGCCCAAACTCATGTCTATTCACTTAGGGGTGTGTCCTAAAGTGAAAAGGTACATTTGGGTCTATAAATAACACCCAAATTACATTCATTTTACACCGAAATTCTAGCCTTGTTACTCTGCCAAAATTTCTACAGATCGTTTTCTAGTTTTTGTTGTACCATTACTCTGCAGAAACGGTGCAAGCAATTCCTTGGTTCTTTCGATTCTATTTTCGACTGTTTTCGATTCTATTTTCGATTCTATTCTCATATAAGGTGCCACAGAAATACATATTTTCGTCTACATTGAGTCATACCACTCAAAATCTCATATATACTTCGAAGAACACTCATATAACATATGAGAATTTTTGGTTTAAAAAACGAGAACTTGTGGAATAAAAAGGTCTCATATTTTTGGACTGTAGTGGACCACAAAAGTCTCATATTTTCTTTCACAAACACTCATTTTGAAAGTCACAAAATCTCATATGGATTTTTTTTTCAAGCGGTGGGCCCGGTGACCAACCGGTTGCCATTTTTTTTGATTTTTTTATTCCAAAATTTTCTCATATGTATATGAGATTTTGTGGTCCTTTTTATTGGGTTTTGTGGTCCTTTTTATTCCACAAGTTCTCGTTTTTTAAACCAAAAATTCTCATATGTTATATGAGTGTTCTTCGAAGTATATATGAGATTTTGAGTGGTATGACTCAATGTAGACGAAAATATGTATTTCTGTGGCACCTTATATGAGACATGTCACATCAATATATATACACACAATATGTATCACATTTTCACTACAGTCCAAAACTATCATATGAGATTTTGTGGGACGTTTTATGAGGTTGACTTTTGCCAATATGAGATTTTGTGGCTCATTCGAATTTTTGTGGTACTTTTTATGAGTATTTGTTGCTTCATATATGAGATTTTTGAAACCCAAAATGTTATATGAGAGATCACGCAAGGTTTTATGATTTTTTTTGGTTCTCCATATGAGATAAAAATGACCGGTATAGGGGGTCACTTTTTGCATATGTGGCGCAATCTCGGCCGTCGATCTGGTCAAAGTTGCATATGGTACGCCCTTTCATATTTTTTGCCACAAAATCTCATATGTGACCCACAAAAACTCATATTTGTGTCACAAAATCTCATTTTTGAGCCCAAAAAAGGGTTGCACATAGTAGCATGCCTCCTCAACAGATTACACTTGAAATTACAACAGAAAATTAAGCTTGAGCACCCTCTAATGGGTCTGCCTTACGGTCCCCCTCAAACTCATGTGTGCGTCAACAACCATGAGTTTGGCTTTGAGACAGTTGAATTGAGCAGCAGTCAATGATTTAGTGAATATATCTACAATTTGAGACTGAAAAACAACATGATGCACAGAAATTAGCTAATTACAACCTTTTTCACGAATAAAATGATAGTCCACTTCCACGTGCTTTGTTCGAGCATGAAAGATTGGATTGGAGGTTAATGCAATTGTAGATCGATAATCACACCACAGAGTATGAGGCACATGAGGAGTAACCTGCAAATCGAGTAACAGTTGATGAACCCCCAAGTAATTTCTTAGCATATAGGTAGCCCATTAAAATGCATTCATCTTTAGCTAGCTAACTAAATTCTTAGCATATAAAATAACACCCCACATTGCTTAGGTGTACATTTAGCAAACATTTTTTTGGTAGTACAATAGAGATGGCCTTCGACCATCTCCATCAGACTCGGCAAAGCTCCGATCTGGACAAAATGGCGAGCCAAAATGCAATTTTCGGTTTCCAGTAGACTCGTCGGTGTCTCGCCAAGTTCGCCTCAGCGCTACAATGACTTGCCAAGCCCCGCGAGTCACTGTAGCCCTTGCTGGTCCTCTTCTCCCGTAAAACAGATCGCCGAACGGTTTTTCCACTCCGACGAGTCAGATCTCGTTTGCTTGGAGTTTGAGTTACTCTGGCGAGTTTATCCATTGATTGGAGTCATGTTTGCTTCCATTTCGAATTTCTTTGCGTTCGTCTCCGATTAGGCGGCGGCGGTGGTCTGGCTGGCGGTGGGTCTGGCAGTGGGGGTATGTGGTGGTTGAGTTTTTTTTGTGTGTATACAGGCGTGTATATGTATATACATTTGTGTTTGTTTTTCTCATTTTTTCTTCTTTTTTTGTTGAGTGAAATCGCTAGTCTATTGGGTAGAGGTGATATTTCTTGGCTAGCTATATCAGTGTATAACACATTTCTAAGCAATTTGTTGAGGACCCCGTTGTGGCCGTTGGAGATGCTCTTAGACCTCCAAAATATCATGCCTAAAGCATTTATTTTATAGTGAAACAAATGGGTAGGGGTGTGGTGCATGTGAGGCACCTCGCGAGAAACGAGCCACTGTGCTACTAATTACTAGAAGAAAACCTGATGGCACATGATAATCTTAGATAATGATATTAATAGCAATAAACATGTACATGATCATAAGACTTTTCCTTGTGCATACAAACTGCAAACCTACTCTCTCTCTCTCTCTCTCTCACACACAATGGAGGACACCATTGTCCTATACCCATCTCCAGGAATGGGCCACCTAGTTCCAATGGTGGAGTTAGGAAAGCTGATCCTAACCCACAACCCTTCCTTCTCCATCATAATCCTCATCACCACCGTACCATTCGACACCGGCTCCACCACCGCCCCTTACATCAGCCGCGTCTCCACCACCACTCCTTCCATCCACTTCCACCACCTCCCCACCATCTCTCCGCCTTCCACCTCCTCCTCGAACAACAACATCGCTGCACTCGCCTTCGAATTTACCCGCCTTTACAACCCAAACCTCCACCACGCCCTTGAAACACTCATCTCCCAAAAATCAAGACCCAAAGCTTCCATAATTGACTTCTTTTGCAGTCCCAGTTTTGAAGTCTTCACTAGCCTTCACATACCCACTTACTACTTCTGCCCCTCTAGCGCTTCGGGCCTCTCTTGCCTATTATTACTTCCAACTACTCATCAAACCATAATCGAAAAAATCAAAGATCCAAACACTTCTATTGAATTCCCTGGAGTTCCACCAATCCCCACTCCTGATATGCCTGTACCTTTCTTTGATACAGAGGGAATTGCATTTAAGGGCCTCATTAGCGCCGGAATCAGCATCCCCAAATCATCAGGAATATTAACAAACACCTTCTGTGCGTTTGAACCGAGAGCGGTCAAAGCCATATCGGATGGGCTATGCACTCCGAATTCGCCAGCTCCGTCGATCTATTGTATCGGTCCGTTGATCGAGGACAGCGGTGAGGTTCACGAACACGATTGTTTGAGATGGCTCGACTCGCAACCGAGTCAAAGTGTCGTGTTTCTCTGTTTTGGTAGTATGGGTTTGTTCAAAGCAGAGCAGTTGATGGAAATAGCAATTGGGTTGGAAAAAAGTGGCCATAGGTTTTTATGGGTGTTGCGTAGTCCACCTGCAGATGGGGAAACCAAGAGCAGTTTAGCGAAACCAGAGCCAGACTTGGATGTGTTGTTGCCAGATGGGTTTTTGGATAGAACTAGAGGCAGGGGATTGGTGGTTACGAAATGGGCGCCCCAAGTGGCCGTGCTGAGTCACGACTCGGTGGGTGGTTTTGTGACTCACTGCGGGTGGAACTCGATACTGGAAGCGGTTAGGGCCGGGGTGCCGATGGTGGGGTGGCCGTTGTACGCGGAGCAGAGGCTTAATAGGGTGCTTTTGGTGGAGGAAATGAAGGTGGCTTTGGCGTTGGAAGAGTCAGAAGGCGGGTTTGTGAGCGCGGACGAGTTGGAGAAGCGTGTGAGAGAGTTGATGGACTCGGTGAGTGGGAAAGGGGTGAGAGAACGGGTGAGGGAAATGAAAGATTGCGCCAAGGCTGCTTTGGGCGAGGGAGGGACATCTCGGGTTGCTTTGGCCGAGTTAGCAGAGTCATGGAAAAAGAACTGATACCGAGTTAACTCCGGTTTGGTCTCAATCAAGAATCAAAGACGTCTTGCAACTCAAATTTCACAGTCGAGGAAAACGGCATCGAATCTGGATTTGAGTCGCGAATTCATCGTGATCAGCGTTCCATTTTTTTGTGCCCAGATCCAATCTGGAGATAAATATATTGAAAATCATTAGATTCACATGAGCTTTGTTTAGGCCTTGTTACATAAATTGACTTTAAGCAAGGAACTGACTTGACTTGGGTTTTTGAATTATGTATCGTGAGAAAATAGTATGTCTCGTAAAACGCAATAATTCGTCATTTGTAAACGGTTGTGGACCAATACTTAGGAGTTCACTAGAAGCAAACGGTGGTGGACGAATACTTCATTTACTTCCTTTGTCGTAAAATAGTCCGTCGTTTGTAAACGAAAATCTATTTATGCACATTTCGGCCTAGTTTAGTTTTTCATATTGTTTAAATGGGTTAAATGATCTACAAAAATACAGATTTTCCCACCTCTAGTTGCAAGTAGGACGGAGCCAGGATTTTCGCGTAGTGAGGGCGGGTATATACGTGGAGGAGTGGCGGGTTATATAATTTGAGGATATATATATTTTTTCAATGTAATAGTAAAGTTTTTTCAAATCGTAGCAGGGCCAACAACCCCTACTAGCGACCGTCTGGCTCCATCCTTAGTTGCAAGATCTAATGCATTAAATTTTGTGTCAAATTTTGAGCAAGATTGGTTCTTCGTTACTGTTTTTAGAGCAAACTCGAAAATCCATACTTAAGTCATGGATTTGCTTATGAAAAATCATATCCCATTAATTGGGCCCTTCTAGTGGACTATGATAATAGTTCTGAAGCCGCCACTGAGTATAAGGGTTAATAAGTCTGTCAGATTTTAGTCCGGCCTCTATTATTTCTCCCTGACTATGACATTGGAGAAGTTTCACCATCAAGGTGCCGAAAAACTAGTCTCGACTCTGGACAACTGAGTTATAAAAAAAGATAATCATATTTTGTTCGAAACAAATACTCCATGGATTATGTCACACGTATCCCACCTTATGTCATGCATGATATTATATCGTCTTACATGTCCCAATTACAATTATACATTCACCTAATTATATGATTCAATCAAAAAGTCTAGGCATTTTTTTACTGCTTGGCAGCTAACAGATCAAACGAGCCATTACCACCTACCAGGCTGCCAAGCTAGAGTGTGACAACCTGTGAGTCAACTCAACTTCGCTTCCATGACTCAACCAACTTAGCCAATGCAACTCGGGACGACCCACCTTCACTCATAGCTTCCCTTGCACCCTCACTCGCCGCCTTGACTCGGTCCCTAACCGCCTTCCCTTTCTCCGAATCCATTATCTCACTAACTCTCTTCTCCACCTCGTCTGCCGTCACAAACCCATCTTCCGATTCGTTCATCCACAAGGCCAGCTTCATTTCCTCCACCAACAACACCCTATTCAGCCTCTGCTCCGCGTAGAGCGGCCACGCCACCATCGAAACCCCCGCGCACACGGCTTCCAACACCGAGTTCCACCCACAATGAGTCACGAACCCACCCACCGAGTCATGCTTTAACACCGCCACTTGCGGGGCCCACGACTTGACCACCAACCCCCTCTCCTTCGTCCGATCCAAGAACCCGCCCGGGAGCAACGAATCCAAGTCCGGATCTTGCCCTGCCAAAAGCACCTCGGTTTTCGGGGGTGGGGCCCGCACCACCCACAAAAACCTCTGCCCGCTCCTCTCCAACCCGATTGCAATCTCCTTCAATTGCTCCGCCGTGAACAAACCCAAGCTCCCAAAACACAGGAACAGAACGCTTCGACTCGGTTGCGAGTCGAGCCACGTCAAACACTCCTCCGTATTACCACCACTGCCGCGGCCCTTGTCTGATGCGATCAACGGTCCGATACAAAACACCGGCGGCGTACTACCATTAGGAACACATAGCCCATCTGAGATTGCTTTAACAGCTTTGGGTTCCAGTGACTCAAAAGTGTTGACAATAATCCCATCAGATTTGGGCATATGGGTGAAGAAATCAATGAAGCAGTCGTACTCCCCAGAGCTTCTGTCAAGCATAGGCTTCGGCATATCGGATGCCGGAATTGGGGGTAAGTTCGGAAAATGAAGATCTCTTTTCAAATCTTTGAAGCTTTTGGTAAGGTTTTGATGAATTGAGGGTAAGTAAAGGTAGCAATCTAGGCAACCAGCACCGGAAGTGAAGAAATAGTAGGTGGGGATATTGAATTCTGACCCGAGTTGGAGAGCGGGAGTACAGAAGAGGTCAATTATGAAGGCGGCGATGGTGGTGGTGGAGGAGACGGAGAGAAGGGAGTGGCGGACGTGGGGGGTGTTGAGGCGGAGGAGCTCGAAGGTGATGGCTTCCGTTGAAGGGAAGGAGGAGGGGTTTAGAGGGATGGTGGGGAGGTGGTGGAAGGTGATGGAAGGAGTGGTGGAGGAGACGTGGTGGAGATAAGGGGCGGTGGAGCCGGTGTTGAAGGAAGCAGTGGTGGTGAGGATGATGATGGAGAAGGAAGGGTGGTGGGTGAGGATGAGCTTGCCCAATTCTACCATGGAGATGAGGTGGCCAATGCCTGGTGATGGGTAGAGAATTATGGCTTCCATTGCCGCCGTGACTGATTGGTGGTTCATGGTTGTGAAACAGAGTGAGGGAGGGAAAGATAACAAAATGCTTATTTTTCCTTCCACTGGGGATAACAATGCTATATGCCCATTTTTTTGGGTGTGTTAGGAAACTTTTGTTGTACATGTATCATTGTTGAATTTTGGGTGCAAATAGGGTATGGGTGATGTGGTGCTCCTTCGGCACATCCGAGCCGTCCAAAAATACATCGGACGGCTCGGATGAAAACATACTTTTTTTTCTTTTCTTTTCTATTTTTTTAAAATTCAGGCGGCACTTTCAATCCGGACCGTTGGTTGCATTGTTTGGACGGTCCGGATGTGCCGAGAGGGTACCACGTCCCCGTACCCAAAATTTCTCTTGGAATTTGATTCAGCCGTATTAATTTTGTGCGCTCGCCCGCCACTCTGTCCACTTCAGTGATCGGATGTTGATTTCATTTTACAACCTTTTTCTACAGGTATGTGGGTTTGAGCTTGCATTTTAGTTGTCCAAAACCACTTTGGACGTCCTAGATTTTAAAGAGAGAAAGGTTGTGTGAAATCTAAGCTATCTAAAATATTTTTAGACGATCGAGATGTGTGTTTACACACCATGTGCCCGTGCCCGCTCGGCATTGGAGATTTTCTCATTCATTTCTCATATTAACCACATGTACGTCTTGTTTTGCCCATGAACCCAAAAGCATTGACTGCTTCTCCAAGGGGGAAAAAAAGGGTCAAAATTATGTAACATCATAGTGTATTCAAATCTCCTTAAATTAATGGACAGGACTACTAGTACAGAAATTTTTGTACAGATTTTGTACAAATCTATTGTTTTGGGCTTCCTTTGGGTATCACACGAATTATCGGAATTGTTCATGTTTATTAAAATAATGCTTACTTGTAACCTGTAAAAAATCAACTAAGTCGGATATCGGAAAATGCTCAATCGGTTGATCCAATTTTTAATTATGAATAAAAAACTGGATGAACTGACGGAGTATTTTCCGAAATCCGATTTAGTTGATTTTTTACGGGATACCAGTAAACATTATTTTGAAAAACATGAACGACTCCGATCATTCTTTTGGGACCCCGAAGAGGTCCAAAACCATAGATTTGTACAAAATCTGTACAAAAAATTCTGTACCTCCAGATTTATCGTAAATTAATTAACATCAAACATTGGCAGAGGGGGCTTCAACTGGCAACTTTCCAAGCACGTGACCACCAAATACCAAACTCTTGCCAACGCGACTTTATCTTTCCGTTATGTTGGAAAAACACAAAACTACAAAATAACCGTTGCGTCCTCAAACTTGACTTTTATGCTCTTTTATTATGAATTGAAGGAACCACATAAAAAAAATATAAAATAAAACTCTATGGACCATGATTTCGGAAACTTTTTCATACCAAACCCAACGATGTGTGATTTTGCACGGCCACCTGGGAAGCCCATGACTTCACCACGAGTCCCCTAGCTTTCGTCCTGTCCAAGAAACCTTTCGGGAGTAAAACATCCAAGTCAGGCTCAGGTGGTGAGAATCGTTTGCTTAGTCCTCCTCCGATGGCGGGCTCCTAACCACCCATAAGAACCCCTTCCCGCTTCTCTCCAACCCAACAACAATCTCCTTCAACTGCTTTGCCGAAAACAACCCCATACTGCCAGAACAGAGAAACACAACACTTCGACTCGGTTGCAAGTCCAGCCACGTTAGACACTTGTTTGAGGCACCACCACCATTGCCGCCAATTTCATTAATGTTGGCTGCAACCAGCGGTCCGATACAATAAAACAGTAGTGTAATTTCATCGTCCAGCACGCAGAGACCGTCCGTTATCGTTTTGAGGGCTCTTGGCTCGAGCGATTCAAACGTGTTCACAATAATCTCAGTTGATTTCGGCATGTCGATTGAAGAATTTAGAAAGCCCTTATAGGCCTTATCATTCCGATCTTGTAGGAGATTTGGCATGTCAGCCGATGATATCGGTGGCAGACCGAATGTCGAGATTAGTGTCGAGATCTTTCAAACTCTCGGTGATGGTCTGGTGCATAACGACAGTGTGTAGGAAAGAAGCGAGACAGCAAGGGCCGAAAGTGAAAAAGAAGTAGGCAGGGAGGTTCAAATCCACGGCAACAGCGAGAGCCGGATAGCAAAAGAAGTCCATGACCAGGGCGCGGACCGCGACATTGGTGGAAATGGATGTGATGGTTCGGTGGACGTTGGGGTTGTTGAGGAGTTCCAAGGCTAGGGTTTCATGGTGGGGAGAGTCGTTGTGATGGAGAGAGACGGCGGGGAGGTGGTGGAAGGTGATTGAAGTGGTTGCGGAGACATGGTTGATGTAAGAAGCAGTGGAGCAGACATTGTATGTTAGGGGAGTGATGAGGATGTTGATGGAGAGAGAAGGAGAGTGAGTGAGTATAAGCTTTCCAAACTCGACCATGGATATAAGGTGACCGATGACCGGAGATGGGTATAGAATTACAGCATCCTCCATGACTACTTGGATAGAAAGAGAAGAGAGAGATGTATACTCAGAAATTGAATTGAGACAAGAAGGGAGGACCAAATATCAACTGTAACAGCCCCTTTGGATGGAGGGGAACGACGAGAAAAAGAAAGGAGAAAAAAGGGGAGTGAACTCTCTACCTTGTTTGGATGACCAAGTGGTGGGAAAGGAAGAGAAATTGTGAGATTTCAGAACCCCTTACGCACCCCGCAACTGTAACAGCCCCTTTTGTTTGGATGATCAACTGTAACAGCCCCTTTTGTTTCTCGCCACTTTTGGTGCGATTCCATGAGAAACGGATCGTCGACAGCACGAGCGGTCTACCTCGTCGTCGGATCATCGTCATACTTGCACATTGTCTTCGTCTCGTCGAGAAGAAGCTGGATCTGTGATCAAAACTGAGTTTTGAGGTCGCCGAAGATGAAAGAGATCACCGGAATAGGGGGAGAGAGAGAGAGAGAGAGAGAGATATATATATATATATATACATATGGAAGCCGATCTCCTAAGGGCTCCCTTAGCCAAAATTCCGTGCGGACCAAGCCCTTTTTCAACTTTCCGGATCAAATTTTGACGATCCGAACCGCTCAATGTTTTTAAAATGCATTTTCCAAGGTCCAAGCGGAATATGTACAGTTTTACCGAAAACTGTGTGGATCAAGCCCTTCCGGGTATTTTTTTTTGAAGATTTTCCGCTTGGACCCTTAAAAATGCATTTTAAAAACATTGAGTGGTTCGGATCGTCAAAATTTGATCCGGAAGGGCTTGGTCCACACGGAATTTGGCTAAGGGAGCCCTTAGGAGATCATTCTCCATATATATATATATAGGAGAATGATCCGTTAAACAGATCCCTTAACCAAAAAACATGCGGACCAGGTATTTTCGACTTTCGGATCAAATTTTGACGATCGAACGCTCAATGTTTTAAAATGCATTTTCCAAAGGTCCACGCGAAAATCTTCCAAAAAAAAATACCCGAAGGGCTTGATCCATACGCTTTTGGTTACGGTAAAACCGGCCCATACGATTTCGGTAATTGTATGGATCAAGCCCTTCCGGTATTTTTTTGGAAGATTTTCCGCGTGGACCTTGGAAAATGCATTTTAAAAACATTGAGCGGTTCGATCGTCAAAATTTGATCCGAAAGTCGAAAATACCCCTGTCCGCACTAAATTTTTGGTTAAGTTGATCCCTTAAGAGATCATTACTCTATATATATATATATATATATAGGAAGCCCTTCTAATAAGGGTCCCTTATCTAAGTTACCATGCGGACCTCACGTTTCGGAAAAATTTTGATTTATCCGAACCGTTCAATGTTTTTAAATGCATTTTTAAGGGCCCCAAAAATTCGTCAAAAAAAAAATACCGGAAGGGCTTGATCCACAGTTTTTGTTAAAAACGCTATATATAGCGTTTTTAACAAAAACTGTGTGGATCAAGCCCTTCCGGGTATTTTTTTTGGAAGATTTTCCGCATGGACCTTGGAAAATGCATTTTAAAAACATTGAGCGGTTCGGATCGTCAAAATTTGGTCCGGAAACACAAAAAAAGGGCAGGTCCGCACGGTTTTCTTCAATAAGGGACCCTTATTGGAAGTTTATATATATATATTTCTCAGGGTTATTTGGATAAACAAGAAATTCCTCCCCTTTCTTTTCTTCTCTCACTAGTAAGGGAGATCCTAATTGTACTCTTCTGAATCTAGATCGCTAATCAATTCCTTTACTTTTACCTCACAAAAAAAGGAAAATGGGAACACATAAACCAAAATAAGAACCAGCTGCAATCTTGAGGCTTCAAACTACCATTCAACAAGCAAATATAAAAAGAGATTAAGTTCTTTCCATCGGTGTTGTTGTGGGTTCCACCGTACGCTCAGTATTATGATTTGAACTGTTCATTTTGCAAGGTCTGCAGAATAGGATATCTATGTAAAAAATTGGTTTGATCGGACATCGATAATTATATCAAAATTTAAATTTTGGTCGATAAAATGGCTGGTCTAATTCTGTAAATTATTTTAAAGGTAAATTTCCATGACCATTCCATTTTATTAACCAAAATTCAAATTTTAATATACTATCAATTCCGATCAAGATGATTTTTTGAATGAAAATATTATTCCCCAGGCCTTATAAGATGAACCGATCAATTCAACTATAAACTTACGGTGGAGCAAACAATGGTGGTGGCGGAAAACCCACCGTTTCCGGATGGGTTGTCTAGAAACGACCTCACATGTGACTATCTAAAAACAGAGTTGCGAAATCTTTGTTCAACTTTATTATCCACCTATACCGCGAAAACAGAATGAACTATAAACCAAGCCATGAACTCAGTTGGTTCATCTCAAGGCTCAGGCCATGACTCAACCAATATGGACAAGGGAACTCAACTGAATAAGGCTGTCGGTATCGATACTGTAATTGTGCCGTATCGATACCGGAATGTCAATTGGCAAATAGAAGCCACCCGTATCGATACAGGCTTATTCCCGTATCGATACCGAGTGCCCTAACTGTGGCCGATCGGCTTGCCTCGTTATTTTGCTATTATTTCTGATTTTTCCCTTTTTAGTAACTTTACGTTTTCCATTGATTTGCCTTCCTTTTTCGGAACAAATCAATTAGGGTTTCTAGCTTCCTATATAATAAGTTGTAAGCCTAAACGGCTAGGGTTGGTTGTTGATGAATTAAAGAAAACGAGTTTTTACTCATGTCTTGGTCGTTTAAGGAGGGAGTACCTCCTCCGATCTTATTGTTCGTGTTCCTCTTGCACGATCGCTTCGTTTCCACAAACCAATCGGTTGGTATCGTAGCCGCAAGTTCCAATCCCGAGATGGCAGGATCTTTGGAGGCCGGGGTGGACGAGGTAACCGTTACCATCTTGACGAAGTCTAAGCGGGATGAAGTCGCTCGAGAAGCTCGGATTGAGGACGGAATTCAGCGGATTGGGTTGACACTCGAGGCAGTCATGCAACGCCTTGAGGCCCTAGAAGTTGGGAATCCGACTCGCCGTCGCCCAGTTAGACCTAACCCTCCGATCGAGGATGGTTTTTCAGACGATGAAGATATCAAACCTTTTGGTGGCGGAAACTACCAAGGGGGGCGGTATAGAGACGTTGCGGCTAGAACCCGTGGCTCTCATTATTGTGAATCTAGTAAGAAAATTGAGATTCCAAAAAAATTGGGTTTCCACAATTCCATGGAGGGAGGAAAAAGATGTCATAGAAGAAATTTTGGTTGAGGGAGATGTGGGAGATTTTATCGATGATATATTACAGAAGAATCCGATAAAATATTTTTGGACACAAATCCAACGTTGTTGCAATCTGAAATTGATTGGGATTCACCTCCAAAATTTGATGAGTACTCGGATGAGGAGGAAACTTTCATTCATAAAGTGGAAGAGAATATGAATGATGAATTTGTGGAAGTGGGCATCAAATTGGGTATTGAGAAGAAGGCTGTTGTTATCCATGACAAAGTTGATGGGATGAACTCATTCGATGGCGTCTTGAACCTTGCGAAAAAGGCAATCAACGTATGTCCATCACTAGGATTCAAGTATCGAGTATATGGATCCTTTTTGGAGAGTTATTGAGGAGTACTTGTACAAGCAAGAGCCCGTGGATTTCCATTTTTGAGCAAGATGGATTGACTTTGTTGACAAAAATTATTTCTTTAATTTTTGAAGATTTCTTTTGGAATTTGGCTTCGGAAAAATCAATTTGAAATTCAAGATGGAAGCGGACAAGGTTCGTCGAATTCAACTGTATAAACTCGAGGACGAGTTTCTTCAAGCGAGGAGAATGATGCAGATTGGAAATTTATATTACTTACAAATATAGTGTTCTTAGTCGAATAAAGTCATTTGTCGGTATCGATCTCAATTGTGCCGATCGATACGGAATGTCAATTGGCAAACTCAAGCCACCAATATGGACTTATTCCCGGGATGCCGACCCTAATCGTGGGCCGATCGGCTTGCCTCGTTATTTTGCTATTATTTCCGATTTTTCCCTTTTTAGTAACTTTACGTTTTCCATTGATTTGCCTTCCTTTTTCGGAACAAATCAATTAGGGTTTCTAGCTTCCTATATAATAAGTTGTAAGCCTAAACGGCTAGGGTTGGTTGTTGATGAATTAAAGAAAACGAGTTTTTACTCATGTCTTGGTCGTTTAAGGAGGGAGTACCTCTGAGTCGATCTTATTGTTCGTGTTCCTCTTGCACGATCAGTTTCGTTTCCACAGGCTGCGCTGCATCACTAAGTGCCCTTCATTTTCTAGACCTAAGACCATGTCAAAAAACCATCTCCCTCCACAAATTATCTATATCTTCAACAACTCTTGAAAAGGTCTCATGCTTTATGCTTGGGATTTGATTCTTGGAATCAAGCCACATGAAAATAATTTGTTGTGAATCTTAGTTCTGACATGAATGGTCTGTCTTTGACCGTGTTGGGGAGGAGAGTAAATCGAAGTCAGCGTAAACTGACCTGGACAAGGGTGAACCAAACTAGATTTGGATGCATACCTTTTATTGGAAACGTACAAAGTAGCTATCCTCATAACAACCAAAATTGCCTCAATCTACAACCAAACCTCATCCTTCTCCTTTCTCCGCTCAACTACCCTTATCTAATTTGATTACTCTATAAAAGTTCGAGGGAGACAACACAATGCTTAGCCTAACAAGTTTAGCGACTACTGCTATAGTTGGATCCAACAACTCAGACATTATTAGTATCTAATGTAGCCTACTTTTTTAGGCTTGATGACACCAAGAACACTTGATTCGATCGTGCATATAGTGGAATGAAATGAATATGGACGTATAATTTGATATTCATTTCTCAAACCCACATACACAATCTTGCTTATTTATGTAATCAAACCATTGATTTTCACTTTGAAAAAAAAAACAAAAAACAAAACATGAAATAAAAATAATGGAAATTTATGCAAGTAGATGACAGGACTTCAAAACCTTAATAATCTTCGTGTTTCTTATAATACTTAATACTTCAGGGGATTCAACTAACACTCAAAAACAAAAACAAAAACAAAAAAACCCAAATGTGACATATAATAGCAGTTTTATTGTTCTGTTGTGTAGCAACACAGAACAACAACTTACTGTTTCATGAAGTTTGTCTCAGCTTTGAGTCCATGACTCGACCAATTTGGACAAGGCAACTCGAGATGAACCGCCCTCACTCATTGCTGCCTCTGCAGCGGCCTTCATTTTCAACACCTGCATCCTCACCGAGTTCCCTTCTTCAGAGTTCATCAACTCCCGAACTCGCTTCTCCACCTCTTCCGCACTCACAAACCCATCTTCCGATTCCTTCATTGGCAAAGCCAGATTCATTTCCTCAACCATAACCACCCTATTGAACCTCTGCTCCGCATAGAGCGGCCATGCCACCATCGGCACCCCAGCGCACACCGCTTCCAATGTTGAATTCCACCCGCAGTGGGTCACAAAACCACCCACAGAGCCATGATTCAGCACTGCCACCTGGGGAGCCCATGACTTCACCACAAGCCCCCTGTCTCCCGTCCGGTCCAAGAAACCGTCGGGGAGTAAAACATCCAAATCAGGCTCAGGAGGTGCCAGGAATCGTTTGCTTTCGTCCTTCGATGGCGGACTCCTCACCACCCATAGGAATCTCTGTCCACTTCCTTCCAATCCTACTGCAATCTCCTTCAACTGCTCTACTGAAAATAAACCCAGGCTACCAAAACAAAGAAACACAACACTTCGACTCGGTTGCGAGTTAAGCCAAGTTAAACACCCGTTCGTGCCTCCGTCATCAGCGCCAGACCGATCGTTGGCAATCAGAGGTCCGATGCTATAAAGTGGCGGCGTAGGTTCGTCCAGCACACAGTGACCATCAGTTATTGCTTTGATGGCTCTTGGCTCGAGAGATTCAAAGGTGTTCACAATTATTCCAGCGGATTTTGGGAGTTGAATTGAGACGTTCAAAAAGTCCTCGTACACTTTCTCGTTCCGATCGAGCGTTGGCTTTGGCATATCAGTAGATGGGATTGGTGGCAGGCCGGGGATGTCAAGATTAGCGTTGAGATCTTTGAAACTTTTGGGGGTGTTACGATGTACAATATTTATGTAAAGGAAGGAAGCGAGAGAAGCAGCACCGGAAGTGAAAAAGAAATACGCAGGGACATTCAATTCGGCTGCAACAGAGAGAACCGGATAGCAAAAGAAGTCCATGATAAGGGCGCGAACCGAGCATGTGTCGGAGATGGATGATATGGCGTGGTGGACGTTAGGGTTGTTGAGGCGGAGGAGTTCGAAGGCTAGGGTTTCATGGTGGATAGAAGAGATGTTGAGAGGGAGAGAGATGGGGGGGAGGTGGTGGAAGGTGATGGAACTGGTTGTTGCAGAGACACGGTTGATGTAAGGAGCAGTGGAGCCAGCATTGTATGGAGGGGGAGTGATGAGAATCTTGATACAGAAAGATGGGTAGTGGGTGAGTATCAACTTTCCCAGCTCTACCATGGATATCAGATGGCCAATTGCCGGAGATGGGTATAGAACTATGGCATCCGCCATGACTCTGTGTTGAGAGAGAGAGAGAGAGAGAGAGAGAGAGAGAGAGCAGTGTATACTCAGTTTACTTGTATAGAGACCGCAATATAGACCACATTATCAGGCTAGCAATTCAATAGTTGTTGAGCCAACAAAACATCAAAATCTTTCTTGTCCTATGTGTTTGTATTACGTTTGTAATTGTTAGCTGAAAGTGGTCCCCTATATTTTCCTGTTCACGCAACGAATAATGGAATCTAACGTGGAATCACGTGGAATGGAAGAGGTTAAAATTAGAATCAAATCAAATAATTCACAATCTTAGTGGCTCTATCCATCAAATACACAGTGGGGATTGGGGAGAAAACGTGAGAAAACTGGATCACTGAAATGAGGAATTTCCAATAAGAATAACCTATCACAGTTTAAAATAGTGGTAGCGGGGGAGACGTAGTTGTTGCGGGTTTAATGTATCAATAGCCCGCATATCGAACCATACGTAGTGGGAATCGGGTGTCGCAGTCGCGGATTTCTTAAACGGAAATCTATCGAAATGGTCCTCTAGTTTCACTCATGTCTCGATTTGGCCCTCTATTTTCAATTTCACTCAAATGAACCCTATAGTTTCGATTCAATCGATTACGGCGGTTAAAAAAGTAGACGGGAAAAAAATTTGGGATTTTTTTAGAGACAAAACAGACTTTTTGCCCATCCTTCTTTTTTCCTAATTTGTAACCCTAACCTTAATCCTTTCTTTTGCGTGTGCACACAAAAAAAAAAAAATTTACAAACTTGAATTTCCCAATAAATTCCATATAATTTGAATCAATTAACATCCTGTTAAGCATTTCGGGACCACTTTTCGGATTTGAGAAAGATTACGAATCCTTAAGGCTCTGTTTGGTTCTTAGGAAAAAGAAGAGAAAGGGAGAGAAAATTTTAAAAAATTCCCTTCCTTTGTTTGGTTTTACAAAAGAGGAAGGAAAAAATAATGAAATCCCTATTTAACTTTCCTCCCATTTTCTCTTCAATTTTCCCTCTACTTTTCTTCTTAATTATTTTTCCTTCTTTTCTCTTTCTTTCCCCAACTTCCAAACATACCCTAACAGTTTTGAAAACAAGAAAAGGATTTCTCCAAAAAGCTAATGCACAAATAGGAGAAAAGCAAAATGGAAGTGTTATAGACATTGCTGATGGCATCTAGTCCGAGTAATATAAATTCAGAGTTCGAGGTATTGAAATGCCTTTTTGAGAGAAATGAACTACTGGAGGTGAAGTTTTTGAATTGTTACCCAATGACGTAAGGACGATATGCGGCAAGGAAAGAAAGATTTGTAGATGGAGCAAAGAAATAGCAAAAAGCGAACGAAGTAGACTCCGTTGTTATAGAAGGAACCCTTCTACCTGCACCGACCACGTAGCGACGGCGTCGGGGACGCCGTTGTGGGTCTCATCCGATCGATCCGAGCCGTTCATCGTTCTCAGAATCGAATTTCGAGTGAGCCTACACGGAAATCGAGGCAATCGGACGGCTGTATTTTGAATGAAATGGGGTGATTTTGGATCGAGCTCATACATCCGTCCAATTGCCTCGATTCCTGCGTAAGCCCACTTGGAATTCAATTCTGAGAACGATGAACGGCTCGGATCGATCGGATGGGACCCACAACGGCGTCCCCGACGCCGTCGGTACGTGGTTGGTGCACCTTGGTCGGTGCACGTTGTTTTACCGTATAGAAGAATCAAGGAGAAGTGAGTGGAGTATCTTTATCCCCCCTGCTGCTGTGATGAAACCAGAGCATCCATGGACTTGTGTATATGTACGCTGTAGAGAGAGAGAGAGAGAGAGAGGGGGGGGCTAATCTAGTTTATATATCTTTTTTTTTCCGAAGGAAAGGGGTAGGGTTAGGGTTTAAAAATTGGGGAAGAAGAAGGATGGGCAAATTGTCGCTAAAAAATGCTCCAAATTGTTTTTTCCATCTATTTTCCTAACTGCCGTTATCGATTGGACTCAAATAGTACAAAATCGAAACGACAGGGTACGTTTGAGTAAAATTGAAAATCGAGATAGGGGTAAAACTAGAGAGACAATTTCGATAAATTTCCCTTTTATAAAATCATTAGCATCTCATATAAAACTTTATAACTTTATGATACATGTTTTTTCACCTCATTGGCTTAATTTGTCACATTTTACACAATCTTAGGACATATAATAATACATTTTCTTCCATGGAAACTATCCTTAAATCTTCTTCTTTTTTTCCGACATATAAATGAGAATATAATTTAATAGTGCTGCCTAGAGCAAAGAAATTTACACCTAGACTGACACCGGAGTGTCCCAGCGCATCGCTTCAAAATATGTGCAAATTGAAGACAACAAGGTTTAATTTGAAATTAAAGTGCAGTCAATATCTTTTTATGAGTTTTTCGACTTATTTTGTGTCTTTTCGTTTCTCTATGTGTCTTTTAAGTTTGTAAGGAATATTTATTAGTCTTTCTAGTTTTTAGTAGTCAAAGTCTTTGGTTTATTAAATTTAGAGTCTTGGTAGTTGAAATTTACATTTCCTATGCTTGGAGGGATGTTCCAAGTAATCTATTTAAAAGCTATGTGGTGAATGGAAAAGGTAGAGAGAGGAGTGTGTTTTGAGATAGCCTTTGGCTTGTTAAGAAGTTTATCTTCTTGTTATCGTTTCTGTATCTCTAGGAGGATTCCTTAGAGTGGTGAGCGACCCCTATGCCCTGTATCCCTTTTTAGATACCTCGGGTGGTGATAATCTGTATCCCGTTGGCATTTCTATTTGGGTGGTGAGCGACTATCCCTTGTCCTTTTATCCTTTTTTTACTTTTCTTCCATCCCATCTACAAAACCCGGTATCAGTTTGGTATCAGAGCTCAGCTATCCATCCTGTTGAGTTTTAATTCCATGGCGTTTGAAGATAATGCATTAGAGGAAATTTTTTCGAACGAGGATTCCACAGTTTCACACCCACAAGTTGATTGGAGTTTGCCTCCAATATACGATGAGTATGATGAAGATGGATTCCTAACTATCCGCATATGTCAGAATTTTGCTTCCCTGGAAATTGAGCAATGTCATTCTAGTATCAATGTTGATTCTGGCAATGGAGGTAATTTTGTTTCCAAACAGTTTGTTACCACACCAAATTTGAAAATGAAGCGTCATTCTAAGCCTTACTTCAGGGGCTGGTTTAAAAGGGATAATGAGCTAAAGGTCACTGCTGGGTGTCTTGTAAGTTTCTCCATCGGAAGAGATTACCATGGCAAAATCTGGCATGATGTTCATCCTTTAACAACCCGGCATGTCATTTTCGGTCTTGTTTATCAAGTTCGCAAAAATTTTGAATTAAAGGTGAATGGTCAACCCGTTAGTTTGTCTCAAAAAATAAAGAATCTAAAGTGGGAGAAACTTTCAACTATCATGAAGAAAGGAAATGAATGCAATGGCAAAGAAGATGGTGAAGATTCGAGGGCGAATCTTTTCCAACCAGGGGAGTGACACCGGAGTGTCCCAGCGCATCGCTTCAAAATATGTGCAAATTGAAGACAACAAGGTTTAATTTGAAATTAAAGTGCAGTCAATATCTTTTTATGAGTTTTTCGACTTATTTTGTGTCTTTTCGTTTCTCTATGTGTCTTTTAAGTTTGTAAGGAATATTTATTAGTCTTTCTAGTTTTTAGTAGTCAAAGTCTTTGGTTTATTAAATTTAGAGTCTTGGTAGTTGAAATTTACATTTCCTATGCTTGGAGGGATGTTCCAAGTAATCTATTTAAAAGCTATGTGGTGAATGGAAAAGGTAGAGAGAGGAGTGTGTTTTGAGATAGCCTTTGGCTTGTTAAGAAGTTTATCTTCTTGTTATCGTTTCTGTATCTCTAGGAGGATTCCTTAGAGTGGTGAGCGACCCCTATGCCCTGTATCCCTTTTTAGATACCTCGGGTGGTGATAATCTGTATCCCGTTGGCATTTCTATTTGGGTGGTGAGCGACTATCCCTTGTCCTTTTATCCTTTTTTTACTTTTCTTCCATCCCATCTACAAAACCCGGTATCATAGACTGAATAATTTTTCCTCGACCATCTTTACTTGCTTGCGTGTTTTCTTTTTCTACGTTTTTTCTAATCAGACTCTCGCGTGTTTCCTTAAGCAAAGAGTGTGTAGTTTCAATTGGGAATCTTCAGTCTTCACAGTTCACACATTTTCAGTGGGTTCGTCTTCACATCTTTCAAACATCATGTGAATGTGTTCTTCCGCTAGCCGGTAATCCTCAAAGGCCATTGCATGAACCGGAGAAGATCAACCATGAGATCGACGTTGGGTCCAACCCATGGGCCCCCGTTTCTCTTTCTTCCCGAAATCACAAGGGCACCCACCAAATCAGCTATCCTCCATCTGCGGCTCTGTTTCCTGCTTCAAACCGGTCTGCCACCGGATGAACCGGTCCAATACAGATCAGAATACCGCTATGTACCGGGAACCAGCCGTTTCATCCTGTGATTTTCCCTCCCAGCGCTACACCGGCCAGTATCCATACTGGAGTCTTAAAAAACTGCTATTTACTGGCCGAAACGGTACGTATCGGCCGATTTTTAAAAGTACGTTACCTATAGCTAAAAAGCTAGTAGACCCAACATTCGTACCTAAATTGGACATAACCTGGAAGAAAGAATCAAACCCTTAACCTAAGGACGCACTGGAATAAGGGAGAGGATGTTGAAAAAGAAGTCTCACAACAAAAGTAAAAATAATGAAAAATTATGCAAGTAGATGACAGGACTTCAAAACCTCAATAATTTCGAACCTCTTACTTGTACTTCATGGGCTTCAACTAATCCACAACTAAAAAAAAAAGCATGTGACATATAATAGCAGATTTATTGTTCTATTGCGTAGCGACACAGAACTAGCCCTTAACTGTTTCATGAAGTTTGTCTCAGCCTCGAGTCCATGACTCAACCAATTTGGACAAGGCAACTCGAGATGACCCGCCCTCACTCATTGCTGCCTCTGCAGCGGCCTTCATTTTCAACACCTGCATCCTCACCGAGTTCTCTTCTTCAGAGATCATCAACTCCCTAACTCGCTTCTCCACCTCTTCCGCTCTCACAAACCCGTCTTCCGATTCCTTCATTGGCAAAGCCATATTCATTTCCTCAACCATAACCACCCTATTGAACCTCTGCTCCGCATAGAGCGGCCATGCCACCATCGGCACCCCAGCGCACACCGCTTCCAATGTTGAATTCCACCCGCAGTGGGTCACAAAACCACCCACAGAGCCATGATTCAGCACTGCCACCTGGGGAGCCCATGACTTCACCACAAGCCCCCTGTCTCCCGTCCGGTCCAAGAAACCGTCGGGGAGTAAAACATCCAAATTAGGCTCAGGAGGTGCCAGGAATCGTTTGCTTTCGTCCTTTGATGGCGGACTCCTCACCACCCATAGGAATCTCTGTCCACTTCTTTCCAATCCTACAGCAATCTCCTTCAACTGCTCTACTGAAAATAACCCCAGGCTACCAAAACAAAGAAACACAACACTTCGACTCGGTTGCGAGTTAAGCCAAGTTAAACATCCGTTCATGCCTCCATCATCGGCGCCAGACCGATCGTCGGCAATCAGAGGTCCGATGCAATAAATTGGTGGCGTAGGTTCGTCCAGCACACAGTGCCCATCAGTTATTGCTTTGATGGCTCTTGGCTCGAGAGATTCAAATGTGTTCACAATGATTCCAGAGGATTTTGGGAGTTGAATTGACGCTTTCAAAAAGTCCTCGTACACTTTCTCATTCCGATCGAGCGTTGGCTTTGCCATATCAGTAGATGGGATTGGCGGCAGGCCGGGGATGTCAAGATTAGCGTTGAGATCTTTGAAACTTTTGGTGGTGTTACGATGTATTATAGGCATGTAAAAGAAGGAAGCGAGACAAGCAGCACCGGAAGTGAAAAAGAAATACGCAGGGACATTCAATTCGGCAGCAACAGAGAGAACCGGATAGCAAAAGAAGTCCATGATAAGGGCGCGAACTGCGCATGTTTCGGAGATGGATGCAATGGCGTGGTGGACGTTAGGGTTGTTTAGGCGGAGGAGTTCGAAGGCTAGGGTTTCATGGTGGATAGAAGAGATGTTGAGAGGGAGAGAGATGGGGGGGAGATGGTGGAAGGTGATGGAACTTGTTGTTGCAGAGACACGGTTGATGTAAGGACCAGTGGAGCCAGCATTGTATGGAGGGGTAGTGATGAGAATATTGATAGAGAAAGATGGGTAGTGGGTGAGTATCAACTTTCCCAGCTCTACCATGGATATAAGATGGCCAATGGCCGGAGATGGGTATAGAACTATGGCATCGGCCATGACTCTGTTGAGAGAGAGAGAGAGAGAGAGAGTAGTGTATACTCAGTCAGTTTACTTGTATAGACACGGCAAGATAGACCACATTATTAGGATTAGCCTCAATAGCTAGTGAACCAACAAAACATCAAAATCTTTCTTGTCCTATGTATTTGTCTAACGTTTGTAAGTTGGTATCCTTGATGGGTAATAGACAACTCTAAATTGTTAACTGAGGGTGGTCCCCTATATTTTCTTGTTCAAACAACAAATAATGGAATCACATGGTATCTAACGTGGAATGGAAGAGGTTAAAATTAGTAGAATCAAACTAAATAATTCACAAGGCTGTATCCATCAAATACACAGTGGGGCCTGGGGAGAAAAGGTGAGAAAACTGGATCACTGAATTGAGGAATTTAATTACCTATCACAGTTTTAAATACCAATTTTGGGAGACGTAGTGGTTGCGGGTTTAGAGGATCAATAGCGGGCATATCAAACAATACGTAGCGGGAATCGGTTGTTGCGGTCATTATTTTTTTTAAATCATTAACAACTCATAAAACTTTATGATACATGTTTTTTCGCGTCATTGGTTTTATTTGTCACATTTTACACAATCTAAGGACATATAATGATACATTTTCTTCCATGGAAACTATCCTTAGATCTTCTTCTTTTTCCACGTATAAACGAGAACATACCTTAATACTTAATAGTGCTGCCTAGAACAAATAAATTTACACAGACTGAATAATTTTTCCTCGACCATCTTTACTTGCTTGCGTGTTTTCTTTTTCTACGTTTTTTTAATAAGACTCTTGCGTGTTTCCTAGAGCAAAGAGTACATAGTTTCAATTGGACTCTTCAATCTTCACAGTTCACGCCTTTTCGGAAAAAACATGAGACTGTGCCCCCAACAGGTGAAATAGTCCGATTGGATCCAGTTTTCACGTATTTTTGGGCCAAACTGGACACTTCGGTTTGGGCACTTCAAACCGGGACCTGTTTTACATAGGTCGGTCCGGTTTATCTGATTTCGGTCCAGTTTGCCGGTTTGGCCGAGAGAGAGAAATTGATCTTGGAAAATATACAAATATATTTATATATACATATACACACCCACACACATATACTCTCTCCTTCCTATATTGTTGGTCATTTTTTCTTGTTTTGGCTGTCCCAAAATTAAGTGAATTCAAATAGTTAACAAAGAGAAGTATGTAATTCTTTTCTTTTTTGATACAATTCATAAAAAGTTGGATTCCCAAAACAGGACCAATAATTTGGGACGGAAGGAGTATACAAACACACACAGAGAGAGAGCCACGGAGTGAACGACGGACCGGCGTCGGTTGCATGGTGGTAGGCATCATCGCTGCTATTGTTAGTGGTTATGGTGATGACTGGTGGTGGTGATGAGTCTAAGATCTTGGAGAGAGAGTGGTAGAGAAGGGGGAGGCGCTTATTTAGGGTAACCTAAGTAAGGAAATGACACACGGATATATATATACAATTAGTCCGGTCCAGCTTTTTAGCCACTACAACCGAAAATAGAACTAGGAAAAAATTTCAGAAACTTCTTAAACAGGGACCTAACCGGGAAACAAAAAAAAGGAGACCAAACCACTAGTTCGGTCCAATTTTCCGGTTGGGCGGGTTTTTTTTTTTCCAACCCTAGTCCTCTCTCTCTTTCAACTTTACTTTACTCTTATCTCTCTTTCATCCATAGATTTAAATATCGGCCGAGACGTCTCGTATCGGCCGAGACGTACCGGTATTTGGGGCCTCCGATACGGATACAGGCCGATATCTCGGTGTGAGGAAAAATCGCACCCTGTCTCGGCCGATACCCGAGACGTATCGGTGTCTCGGCCGATACGGCATCTGTCTCGGCCGATACGCAAAAAAAAAAAAAAAAAAAAAAAAAGATCTCAAATATTTTGAAAAATTATCGGTGAACCAAAAATTAGCAAAAAAAGGAAAATGAGAGATTATAATTTACAACACCAAGAAAACCACCATATAACTTCATTTTTGTTAAGTACAACAAATTAATAATAATTGAAAAATATATCCAATTAATTGCGTGTTGTAAGAACTCTATGGTGTGCTTATTTTCGTATTACAACCTTATTGTGGTGGTTTGGTTCAATTATATGTGCCAAGATTGGTTAAAATATTACTAATTATGCTAATGAGAGAAAAAAAAAGTGTAAAATCTAGTTTTCTACATATTGTTAATAATTTTAAAAAATTCACGGTCGAAACAGCCGACTCCCGAGACGTATCGCCGATATGTCCCGATACCGATACACCGATACCGAGATTTAAAACCTTGCTTTCATCGCCTCTCTTTGCTAGGGTTCGTGTTACCCAAGAAGCTGCAGAAAATCTGAGCATCTATAATGACCCACCCCAGCTGATCTACTAACTTTTAGCCTAACCACATGGCTCAAAAGGATAACTTCAAGTTATACAATAGTTGCGGCCCATTATATACATCTCACCAACGTGGGACAAGAGATGGGCTCTCACAATGTCCCCACCTTATGATGTAACGTCCCCGTTGCATTGGCCCAACAACCTTCTCCCGGTGGCCATGGTATAGCACTTAGTTATACATAGCACTTTGCTCTTACTCCGGGATTCAAGAGGTGGCTCATACATATTCTAGAGGTGGCCCCCACCATGTAGACCGGAATTGTGATCTGATACCACATGTAACGACTCATCCCAGCTGACCTGCTAACCCTTAGCCTAACCACGTGGCTTAAAAGGTTAACATCAAGTTATACAGTAGCTCTACGTGGCCCATTATATACCACATCAACTTCCCACATCTCACTGATGTCCGATGTGGGACAAGAGATGGGTTCTCACAGTATCTGTATCTTTATATCTACACACATGTATCGACACTCTTTCTTCTACTCTATTTTGTTGATTTCGGTTCAATGCTCTCTCTCTAGCCAGTAATCCTCAACATCATTCACGCCATTACGTGAACTGGAGAAGATCAACGTTGGGTCCAACCCATGGTCTCCCAATTTCTCTTTCTTCCTGGAATCACAAGGGCACCCACCAAGTCAGCTATCCTCAATCTGCGGCTTTGTTTCCTTCTTCAAACCAGTCCGCCACCGGATGAACCAGTCCGATATAGTTCAGATTTCAAAATCCTGCTATGTACCGGGAACAGGCCGTTTCATCCAGCGATTTTCCCTCCCAACGCTATACCGGTCAGTATCCATACCGGAGTCAAAAAAAATTGCTACGAACTGGCCGAAACGGGATATCACCCGGCTTTTAAAAGTATGTTACCTGTAACCAAAAGCTAGTAGACCCCAAATTGGTACCTAGATTGGACATTAACCTGGGAAAAAGAATCAAACCCCTAACCTAAGGATGCACTGGAATAAGAGAGAGGATGTTGAAAAAAGAAGTCTCACAACAAAAGTATGGAGAACCAAAAGGCCTGTTTTATCATAGACTCGAGTGAGCAAGTGTTGAGGGGTAAGATGATACGACTATAACTTTCAAGTCAAGAAACTTACATACATTATGTGGTAAATAGTTCCGGATACTTCTCTTTCATCTCATCCTCTATTTCCCACGTTAGCTCCTTGCTCCCAAAGTTATTCCACAATACCTGATCATCTTCCCATAGCATGCTTACACTGGTACATTAATCACTTCCACCACTTCCAGCTTCATCAGCAACACACAAGGGCTGTAAATTGAAACTGGAAACGACCTTTTACCACCCGACTTGTTGGACATATTTAACCGAAAGTAGAAGCACCAAAATTCTTCCATTTAATGCCTAATTTTGGGGAAGTTTTGACTTCCCTCTTCTGCCTTTGGAATCCTCTTGGGAATGAGATGACGACTTACAGGTTGGCACTCAAAGGTAAAAATCCTTAAAATCCAAAGACATAAACATTAAACCCAGCTCCTTACCAAAAGCCTTTAATAGCTTGTTCTATCCTTTTGAGCAAACTTTAACCACATCAGAATACATTATCAGTTAACAGTGCCATTAGTGCACCAGTTGGCATATAGTGAGTTTAAGCACTGGCAAATATCAGAAAATAATAAATGTAACCCAAGAAATCAGAACATGCTGAACTAATTCAAATGCAGTAGACGAACAAATTGCACAAGCATCACATGCAGACCACAGGAAAACAATCGGTACACTTTGATGTTCAAACTATTCTACACGTTGCAGTTTTTCTTAATCAGAGAAGACAAACCCAGAGTTGAAGAGCATTCCAACTTTTTCTAAGATGAGAAAAAAACTGCAATCCGAAGCACACATTGAAAACAGGTACCAGTGATACCTCGTTTTAAAAAGTGACATCCATTGGAGTTGAGAGAAAGAAAAGCAATAAAGACAAAACCAAGCTGGATCCTAAGAATACCTTGGGCAACTCTGATCAAGCTGAGGATCCATCTCTTCACAGCAATGAACAAAGGAGGTTGTGGTTCCCACCGAAATCTTACCATCATCTACACAACCAAAAAACAATGGATATAAGAGATAAGATCACCATACGAAGTTATGCGTCGCATCCAAAGAAATGACCTGTGATTGAAGATGATTTACCACTGCCACACCCTAGGCCAAGATACAAACCACCATTCACAAATGAAAAAATGATCCGCCATCTCCCATGCTTACATCCCTGGAAATCAACAAGAGTTAAGTATTCAACAAGCAACTCAACAGGGGGAAAATGTACATGAATACTGAAGGCCAGTGCCCAGTGTAACTTGCCTTCATAGGATTAATAGTGGAAAATCAGAGAATGCTAGCAAATCAATAGCTGGGAACTCTATCCAAGGCATCTTATGCACTGGTCAAGTTTTGAATTGTATGGTTCACATCTACAAGAGCAAGCACATATACAACCGGTCAGCATCAATAGCTGCTCTTGAGAACCCCAAAAAATGGAACTTCTCAAAACAATTCCAAGCAATATACCAAACAACAGACCTAAGGAGCAAGGGAATACATTGCCTGTCCCACGACAATTTCAAATCACTTCACCTCTTTACAAAGAGACTGGTACAAACCAAAAATATCACTCCCTGGTATCATAAGAGCTCTTGAATTATTCTTTCATTAACAATCAGAATTTCAGTATTGCAGTGAAAACAGACAAAAACTATTTTTTCTTTCCAAGTAAAGCGTCATAGTTAAAGGATTGAAAACCAGAGTTCACACCTCTCAATCAACAAAGTTGTTTCAGTCAAAACATACCCAAATGGTCGAAGCATATTGCGAGGGCAGAGGAACTCATCAACAACAATCAACAGGACATACCGTTTGAGGAGAAAAAGTGGAAGTTTAGGGTCTGAACCCCTACCGAATAGAGAATATAGTCAAAGTCATTAATAATGTTAATTCCCTCAATTAGCGTCAGTGGCCTTCATTATATTTGTCATATTCTTTTTTACTCATAAACGAGAGAAATATTCTAGGTGTTTTAATTTTCCAATATTAGTTGCCTCTAATCCTTTTAGTAAAATCATCGGTTTGCCTATATTTTAACGACGTCAGATCCCACAAGATCAGGTTCATGTTTCCTTATTTTTAATCTCCTTGATTATTAATATTAAATAGGTACATAAAACTAAAAAATATTAAATGACTACATTACTTTTACTTTTGGTGATAATGACCGTACAACTTTGTTTACGAATAAAATTGAAGAAAGGGAAAATTAAATTAACATACCACAAAATTGCAGACTGTCAATAAACCATCTCCCTGCATACATATGATTCAGATCTTCAACTAGGTGTACTTTCGAAAGAGTCTCATGCTATAATACAAACAGAAGGGATAGGGGTATAGTCTGGGTAAACCAAACGAGATTTGGACGCACAGCATTTATTGGAAACCTAGGAAGGCTCTATCCTGCCAGCAGATACAGACCTTTGCGAGATTGATTTAACAAACAAAATTGCCTCTCTTGGAATCATAAATGACTCTACAACCAAAGCCCATCCTTCTCCTTCCAACCCTCACCTACATAGACTTCTCCTTTCACAAAAATGTAATTTGACTATAGCATGACAGTGCAAGGAAAACAATACTAACATTTCAGCATGTCAGGAACATTTGATTCAATCATATGCATGGTGGAATCAAAAGCAAGTGGATGTAAATGATTCAGATTCATCTCTCAAACAACATACATAATCTTGTTTTGCTGATAACCCAATTCATTGACTTTCCTTTTTGAAAAGCGGGGAAAAAATGAAAAATCATGCAGCTAGATGATAGAATTTTCACAACTTAATCATATTCGCATTTTCTTACAATACAACTACTTCAGAGGCTTCAACCAAACCCTCGACAAGCATGTGACATATCGTAGAAACTTTATTGTTCTGTTGTGTAGCAAAAAGAACTACAACTTAACTGTGTCATGAAGTTTGTCTCAGCCTCGAGTCCATGACTCAACCAATTTGGACAAGGCAACTCGAGATGACCCGCCCTCACTCATTGCGGCCTCTGCAGCAGCCTTCATTTTCAACACCTGCATCCTCACCAAGTTGCCTTCTTCCGAGTTCATTAACTCACAAACTCATTTCGCCATCTCTTCCGCTCTCACAAACCCGTCTTCCGATTCCTTCATTGGCAAAGCCAGATTCATTTCCTCCACCATAACCACCCTATTGAACCTCTGCTCCGCATAGAGCGGCCACGCCACCATCGGCACCCCCGCACACACAGCTTCCAATGCTGAGTTCCACCCGCAGTGAGTCACAAACCCACCCACCGAGCCATGATTCAGCACTGCCACCTGGGGAGTCCATGACTTCACCACAAGCCCCCTGTCTTTCGTTCGGTCCAAAAAACCTTTGGGGAGTAAATCATACAAATCAGGCTCAGGGGGTGCCAAGAATCGCTTGGTTTGGTCCTTCGATGGTGGACTCCTCACCACCCATAGGAATCTCTGTCCACTTCTTTCCTATCCTACAGCAATCTCCTTCAACTGCTCTACTGAAAATAACCCCAGGCTACCAAAACAAAGAAACACAACACTTCGACTCGGTTGCGAGTTTAGACAACTTAAACAGCCTTTTGCACCTCCATCATCACTGCCAGACTGATCGTCAGCGGCAATCAGAGGTCCAATGCAATAAACGGGCGCCGTAAGTTCGTCCGGCACACAATGACCCTCCAATATTGCTTTGTTGGCTCTTGGCTCAAGCGATTCAAATGTGTTCACAATGATTCCAGCGGATTTTGGGAGTTGAATTGACGCATTCAAAGAGTCCTCATAGACTTCCTCATTCCGTTCAAGTGTTGGCTTTGGCATGTCAGTACATGGGATTGGGGGCATGCCGGGGATGTCAAGATTAGTCTTGAGATCTTTGAAACTTTTGTTGGTGTTTCGATGTATTATAGGCATGTAAAGGATGGAAGCAAGACAAGCAGCACCAGAAGGGAAAAAGAAGTATGCGGGGATGTTCAAATCCACGGCAACAGAGAGAGCTGGACAGCAAAACAAGTCCATGATAAGGGCATGGACCATGCACGTGTTGGAGATGGATTCGATGGGGTGGAGGACGTTAGGGTTGTTGAGGCGGAGGAGTTCGAAGGCTAGGGTTTCATGGTGGTGAGAAGAGATGTTGAGAGGGAGAGAGATTGGGGGGAGTTGGTGGAACGTGATGGAACTGGTTGTTGCGGAGACACGGTTTATGTAAGGACCAGTGGAGCCAGCATTGTATGGAGGGTGAGTGATGAGAATCTTGATAGAGAAAGATGGGTAGTGGGTCAGTATAAACTTTCCCAGCTCTACCATGGATATAAGATGGCCATTGGCTGGAGATGGGTATAGAACTATGGCATCCTCCATTACTCTGTTGAGAGAGAGAGAGAGAGAGAGAGAGAGAGAGAGAGAAGGCCTCCGTGTATGCTCATTTTAATTGTATTGAGTTTGCGAAGTTAAGAAAGACCATATATCAGGATAGGTTCAGTAGTAGGTGAACCAACAAAACATCAAAAATCTTTCTTGTTCTGTCTTTTTGTTTATTTTGTAAGTTAGTATCCTTTATGGATGATAGACAGGGGGTTAACAACTCTAAATTGTAGGTTGAGGGTGTATTTTTGTTTTCAAGCAACAAATGATGGAATCACATGGTATTTAACAAGGCGTGGAAGAGGTTAAAATTAGAATAAAACCAAAAAATCCACAACCTTAGTGGGCCGGCTGTATCCATCAAATACACATGGGGGGCGAAGGTGAAAAAACTGATCACTGACATAAGGAATTTCCGATAAGAATTACCTATAGCAAAAGCTAATATACCCCAAAAGTTACCTAGATTCAACATACCCTTGGAGAAAGTATCAATCCCTTATCCTAACGACGCCCTGGAATATGTTGAACAAGAAATAAAACAGTAGTACCGACAAAACAAATGCCTGGTTTTACGATCCATTTCAATTTCATCTAAATGATCCCATAACATGCTTACTCTGGTAAATTAATCACTCCCACCACTTCCAGCTTCATCAGAAAACACAAAACTGATGTATGGAAGAGGAAAGGAACTTTCACACTACCCAACTTGTTGAACAGACATGAATGAAGGTACGTGCACTGGAAGTATTCCAATTTATACCTATTTCGGAGTAATATGGAATCCACTTGAGCATTTAAGCTAAAAAATCCTTGGAATCCAAAAGACAGAGACCTAAACCCAACTCCTTCACAAAAACCAAAAACCTAAAACAGATTGTACTATCCTTTTGATCACAATTTACGCACATCGTAATACGTTATCACTTACTCCACATAAATAGTGGCTTAGCTTTGCACCAGTGCCATTAGTGCAGCAGTTGCCATTACATACGCTCAAGTCAACAAGTTTACATTCGTCCGATATGCATAGTCTGTTGTTGGATCAAGATTACAAACCTCAGGGAGCTGATAGATTTTGTGGTTTCTTTTTAATTGTAAGATAAATGAGTAGGGACAGAGCCAAGGTTTATAATAAGGGGGTGCCGAAACATACACCTGAAATTTCACGTGTTAACAGGCTTGTTGAATTATCAATTTCCCTTGCACATATTTTGGAATTCAAGCATAAAACATAATAAAAAAACAGGAATAAAATTCTAAAAAAAAACATGGTCACTTTCTATTAATGCTTGGAATTTAGCTCATCAAATAGCATCTCATTCCATAACATCGTATACCCTCTATACAAACACTCCCAGATCACGCTTGAAAGAGCTTCAATTAAATTGGGAGTAAAATGAGCAATTCTTAAACTTAAGATACGAAGCATGCTAAAACCACTCCTATTTACAATTTTTACACTTCTACTTTATCTTGTAGTCTCTCATATGGAGAGTATAATACTAAAAACAATTAAAAAAAATGTTGGTAGAACATTATGGACTTTTAGCTACCACAGTAATTCAACAAGATATTTGGCATTATATATATGGTGTTTCTATCACGGTTGGGGGTGGCCCAAAAACCCCACCCTTGAGAGCCCCTCCGTCCCTGTACATGAGTTTCTTTAGTCTCTTTAGTGTATAGGCCATCTTATTTCTATGACCATTGTTGTGGTAGTTAACCCCTTGTCCCCTTGTAATGTGGGCAGCAAACCCTTTTGCTTTTTTTCATAAAATTCCCAGCCTTATAAGCATCGTTATACGAATCTATGCATGGCAAGCTTCTTAAGAAAATTGACCAAGAAACCGTCTGACGAAATTGCTACACTGCTTATGAAGTGTTATGAACATTTATTGCTAATGAGTACATGACGAATACCATCCCATGACCACATGATAAAAGATTGACCGTACTATATCTAGTCAATAATGCAACTGAAACTAAATAGAATCAACGAATCTTTAGAAGATTTTCTCTTGGGTAATACTGCGGTCATAATTAAAGGACCTAAAATGGTACCATGCATATGCCTGGAAAAACAGCTTTTCTCTAAGGTGGCACACAGCAATCAAAATCTTCAGCTTATAGGTTCATCATATAAAGGAGTGTCTCACAAGTTCCAAAGATTAGCAAAAAAAAAAGGTTTTGCTCTCCTAATTAGAGTTCCCGGTGCATAGATTGGATTCTTGACAATGTATTCAACATACAATCTGTAAATATACTTCAGTGATTGCCTTAGATCACCAGTCCGGGGATGGGTGACTAGGATGATCTGAACAGAACAATTAGAAAAAGTGGTGCATCAGATATACGTGACACAGATACGAAAATTTATACCATTTATTTATGGCCGCTCAATAGCCTGCCTAATTTCATCAAGTGGGAAATAATACCAATAGGATATAGTACTAAAATATTCACAATAATAAATAACAAAAGGTAAAATAAATATTTGTTTTTAGTTTGGGATCTAAAATTGTATTGCTTAGGCACATCTAAATATCAATATGTAAAATTATTCCACAGAGAATTTGGAGTAGCTGCTACAGCCTATATTCCAGCTTGCAAGCAAGAGGACCATACACACCACTAAAAGGACTTCGATGTTCCACGGCTCATGCGCAACAAGCCAACAACCCATAATAAAAATAAAAAAAGCCTTATAATTGCTTGCAGTAAATTTTTCAAAGTGAAGGAGGAGGTACACATCTGAAACATAAGGTACTGAACCAAATTGATAGATTTCATAAAACATGCTTCAACTGCAATCATTGTGGCCTTCAACATTTTCTTCCTTGGCATTTGTAACAAGCGTTTACAGGTCCTTTCTTTGGTGTTCTCTCTTCTGTTCTTGTTGAAGGGTCTATTCCATTTCTTTTGGAACAATTTTGAAATAGTCTCTTATGTAGAAATCCCAGGTTCTTTCCATGATACTACCTAGTTTTTTATGAATCCAGTACGCACCTTGTATCCTTAAGCATAAGTCAGTTATCAGGGCATCCATGTTTGGGAACCCAATTAACTTCTATGGAGCCAAAACTTTCCAGTAAATGCCAAATTGGAAATCTTTTCAGCACATTGCAGTTTCAACTGAAGTTCCACATTCGGCACTACTTGCATGTGCACAACAGTGAGATAATTGCAATAATGTCAACATGGAATATTTACCAACCTTTATAACAGATGGAGTCTCCATGAGACTAAGTTTGTACAGAGCACCCTCGTCCAGGCAAATGAGGCAACCCGAGATTTTTTTTTTCTCTACACTGCCATGAGAAAAACTATAGTCATGCATTACATAACCTGAAACCACCCGCAACCAAGATCATTGAGAACAGTGTCTGGCACAGCCTTTTGTCCTAGATAAAAATTAGCTCCAATCAAACAAGCGATCCATCTATTAAGTATACCAAAGACTTATGTGCCAAGAAAAAATGCCATATTCAACGAGAATTTGATCAATCTTCAACCAAGCTAGAGGCACAGACTACAGAGTAAACCTTTTTTAAGCATAGGTACTTCGAAAAACACACTTAACACTTGCCCGTGTATGTATTGGTGCTAGTAATTTACCTGGTATATCTATATGTGTACAAGATATTGAAAACCGCAATATTTCTTAGTCATGGCCTTTCTCCACAGGTTAACCAGAATGTACTCCATCCGTACCCCAACCGGATAGTACCTTCTTCTACAAAGAGATGTACTCAACTTGATGAGACATTTTATCTATGCTTAGCATGTCTAACAATTAAGTTTTGTTTAGTAGGTTCTTTACTGTAATAAAATTAAACTAACCTATACCTTACTTAAACTATTTCATGTATTGGCTTTCTAATACTTACATATAATACGCTACACTAAATCATCGAATCAATTTATGGACGTATCCCAAATGGACAACTTTTTTTTATGGTTTTTTGTTCAAATCACCCTCCTATACCAGTACCCCTACATGTGTTTCATGTGAAGACACAAATGCTTATAATTGATAAATGACAAAGCCAGACTTTCGAAATCCCATGAACAAAATTACCATTGCCCAGTTGGTTTTGCGTCGTAAAATAACTCACTATTCATGAAACCAAATACAATATCATGATTCATGACAATGGGGAACCACAACACTCCCTAATATATTAACTACAAAACAAGTTCAAATTTTTTGAAGCAGCAGAAACACACCTAGTAGGATCCATCTTGCCTGTCAATGATTTGAGAGAAAAAAGTAGACCGAACACGAGCTTACCATTTTGGTCCTGATGAAAAATACGGGAATGCGATAGGCGATTCCATTCCTTGTAAAGCGTACACACACCGTTCCTATTGAACACATACATCTTAAAAGCATTGTTTCCCAATGCAATCGGCGCCATTTTGGTCCTGATTGTGTGTTCTCTGAACCTCCAAAGAGTTGCATCTGGTCCTAATACAGAAACATAAGATTCCAGTTGCTCGATTTGTATAATTTATTGGAGAAAAAAGGGCATTCCTAGGGCATGAACCGAAGTAACTCAAACACGCCACAGAGAGCGAGAGAGAAGATTATCATCATTCGATTCGGGGTTAACAATATCAAAGACCATGCGAATGTTGGATCTGGAAGGTAACCGTAACAATATCAAAGACCATGCGTATGTTGGAAGATTGTTAATGGCGTCGAGTGCGGAGGGAATCGTAACCGCAACAATGCAAAATTTGTTGGTTTTGTTCCTTTTCTTTTCGGATAATCTACGCGTATAGAAAGCCGACAGAGGTGGTGATGGCCGTGCAGGCAGGGAAATGGGGTGATGTGCACAGCCGTGCTGTGCATGGTGCTGTGCACCCCGGCCGTTGGATCGTGTTTTGGATGGCTCGGATGTGTTTTAATTTTTTACCATAAAAAAAATCAAAATTAAAGGATAATTGTCTAACGCATCCGAGCCGTCCAAAACTCGATCCAACGGCCGAGGGGTGCACAGCACAGCTGTGCACAACACCTCCCCCAAGTCCGTGCAGACATCGTTCCGACGATCGGAATTGTCCACCGCATAGAGCTCGTCAAGTAATACAACTCCACCAAAAATTAATTCGATCGGATATCGTTAAATGCATTATCAGAATGCATATAACTTGAAAAAAAATCATAACATATAAAACTTGAAACACTGTATGAAAACCATTAAACCCATTTTTTTCAAGTTATTTTAGTTCCGATGAGGAACTTAACGATATTCGATCGAGTTGATTTTTTGTGGAATTGTAGTTACTCGACAAGCTCTACGTGGTGGATGTTTTCGATCGCCGAAACTCTGCCGGCACGCTGCCTAAAGCCGCCGCACAGCAAGCTGCGCAACACCCCCTGTCCATAGAAAGCGCAGACTTGGCACCACATTTGGGTCTCACGTAGACGATCCGAACCATTCATTTATTTTTGAATGATCTTTCCGAGGGGCTTGTGATAAATCAGCTCAATCGGACGTGCGCAAGTGATTTAAATAAAATTTCCCGACCACTTATGCGACCGATTGAACTAATTTCTTTTGGGCCCCTCGAAAAATCATTCTATGATGAATGAACAGTTGAATAGTTCTGTGAGACCCAGAAGTGGGTGTGGGTCCCAAACCTGGTTGGTACAAATTTGTACCTATGCTTCACTACCGCTAGCAGCTTCTTTCTTTCCATAATGATCAGAGCCGTTTATGTGTTCAAAATACTTAATGTTTACGTGTACTCTGTAAAAAATCAAGTAAATTGGATATCGGAAATGCTCCATCGATTCATCCTGTTTTTTACATCCAATTAGATGAACCGACAGAGCATTTCCCGATATCCGATTTATGGGATACAAGTAAAGATAATTATGAAAAACATAACAGCTTTAATCATCCGTGTGGGACCTGTGGAGACCCAAACCAACAGGTTTGTACAAAATTTATACGCACAGATTTATCGTTTCATAATAGGTGGAGAAAATTTACAATAAACCTACGCATACCAAAAAGGGGCCCACACGAATTTTCAATCTATACAGAAATTGTACAAAACCGATTATGGGGCCCACTCTTTGGACCCACACGAGTTGAGCTAAATTTTTGCAGCACGACTAGAAGAATTATTTTAAAATGAATGAACGGTTCAAATTATTTGTGTGACCAAAAAATGAGCTCCGCACTTTTTTAAAGGATAATACACATATCAGCATCATGTCTTATAAAAAAAAAACCTAATAGCACAGGTATACCACCGAAGGTGGTAACCTTGATGGTTAGGCACAACCCACGCCCACTCCACAGACATGACTCGATTCGAGTCTCGCCCCTCGCATATCTTTGTGGGGTGGGGTGCCACATACCATCTTGTACCTGATAGCCTGTCCTTCCGGACAGTAGATATAGCTCGAACCGAGCATTCCAGAACAAGTCAAGAGTCTCTATGGTTACGCCCAAGGGGGTTGCTACGCTAGTTACTTCCTCCCACCCTTTTTTTCAATCATAAAAATAAAAATAATAATAACACAAGTTTTTACATTAAGGAAGTGCACTCCTAGAATCATGTAGTGCACGGGTGCAAAACAAGATGTAGTTCGCAGCAGTCCATCCATTAAGAACACTTTTAGGTAGCTCAGATCGCACACTACATGTCCCCAGATTCACTCCTAAATTCATTGGCATAGTACATAAATATAAAAAATACTAATCTATCAGAAAAGGCAAATCTAAACCCTAATCGTCATAAACAAACAGAGAAAATGCTAACTGTATTACATCAACCAAGTACGTGAACAAGCAAACGTTTCAGACAATGAAAAACCGAAGAAATGCTGAAAGACACTAGAAAGTCTCCACCACTCGCTGATGAAATCAACCCCACATCGATGGACTACTGATGCGTTATTTCAGCACATCAAATTTCAGATATCGAATAAAACCTTCGGTAACAGAAAAACTATGGACAAACTCAAAAACAAACAGAGAAAAAATTCACAGCCATTTTACAGTGAATCCAACTGGTGCATAAGAGTTCAATATTCCCACTTCTTCACCTCCATACCATCTGGAGGGCTCCCTTCCACCATCTTCGAACCCACTTCATTCCAGTTTGTGGACAGCACTGTCCCATTTGACTCAACCTGCCCAATAACCACATGAAAACACTTACTTCACACTAACACACACAAGATATAAAGGTTCTGATTCTTCTTCTTTTTAGTTTTTGCTCAGCATGTCACAAAGTTGCTTTCTTCAAATTTTTCCCGACATAAATCATTTTGTCTTGTGCACCCAATTAGACACCAATCATGAACAATTCCACTAAATGGTTAGAAAATAAAATGATTGTCAGTCTTACGAAAGATTTTCTCATAGCTCTTCTTGTGTCCTCATCAGCATCTTGATATATGTCCCGGAAAAATTTGTTCAAAGCAGCATCTCCGTCCAACTTCTCTTCTTTCTCCTGACAAGCAAACCACCAGTGAGTCATGCTCAAAACGAATCCAAAAATTTGAAGGATCTAGACTCCAATATTTGCCAGAAGTCTTGCCTCTTTTTTCACTTGAGCTTCGAACTTTTCCCAATCTACTTTTTTTGGTTTTGAGGAAGGGTAACTAGGTCTTTGAGAACCTACAAGATGCAGCAGCAGCAGCGAATGTGAGAAAAGGTGATGAAGAGCACAAAACTGAGAGGTGATTAATGACGTCAACATGCCAACCCACCTGATGATGACGCAATGATGCTCTTTGGAACCGTAACATCCTTGCTGAACTCAAGAGACGTCCATTGCAAAGCTTCAGCTTTTGCAAGTCGGATTTCAATCTTTGTCGACAGAACTTCATACTTACATTGCGCGGGTATTATCTGTTAATCACATGCAAAAAAACACAAAAACAAAAAAGTTGGCAACTAGAGTTCAACAGCCAGTCAGCCACCAATGCATGAAGCAGAACATATGGTGGAAGAAAATTTGAACATCATTAGTGTTTGAAGAAAATCTTTGTCAATGTTAAATATCTTTCCAGGCACCTAAGTTTCAACTTTCAAAACACTATCATTAATGCAAATATGATTAAGAGAATACAAACGACCAGTGGGTAACATAACAAAGCTTGTGCCTTACTTTTCCAAATAACCTAGGTTGAAAAGTGTATGAATCTTCACCAGGAACATCAATGGAGACACTCAGCTGTGAAACAACCATACAAAAATTAGGAAGAAAGGGAAAAGAAACATACAAAAAAAAAAACACAACCAGTTTTCTGCCAAGAAATGAAAAGAACCAAACTGTGAAAGTAAATACATATGCATACAGAAGGAATCTGTAGAAAGATAACATACCAATTGTTCACCAAAATCAACTGAAACACTATTAGCTGGTATTCCCTTTGCAAATACAGTCACAACCACTTCCCCTGGTTTCTGGTAATACTCATGCCTGCAGAAAAATATTTCATTTAGTTAACATAAACTCTATCGACGACAAATCACTATTGCGCCATACATCTTGGAAAGACACCGTCACTAAATGAGATGTAGCTGAATGGTAAGTTCTAGCACATCACAAGTTCACAACAATACTAAGATCCTTGAGTACTCCAAACATGCAACAGATACAAACTTTTCATATCCTGTGTTATACAACTTGCAAGCATTAATAAACAGCGTAAGTAGCCACAACCTGTATTTTGCTTTGCTTGATGACGCAACTAGTTGAGCATCGTTTGTAGTTTCAACAGTTTTGTCCACCAATTCAGAAGCAGGTGTATCTGCAATGCTAGTTTGAGTTTGTTTTGACAGCTGATTGGGTGGCTCACCATTTTCCTCTGACAGATCAAGCAAAATCAACCAATCAGTCAATAAAATTGAACAAGAAGTTGTCGTTAAATTGGGCTTTCCCCTAAGCTGACAGAATTCCTATAAATCCCCCTAAAGACTGTGTCATACCAAAGCAGAGAAATAGTAGTCTCATGACTTAAAAATATGACTCACAGAATACAAAGACGCCATCGTTGGGCACGCCCCACATGCCCCAGTAGAGAAAAGGGGGGAGGGGGGGATTGTATATGTTCCCAACTGTTTGGTCTAGGATCAACTTGTTTCATTTTTACACTTTTAAGCAAGTCTTCTGGCACCAACAGGTCAAGTTACAGGCAGAGAAGTACCTGCAATGCGCTCGTCACATTCTTTGATCAAATTGATGAATCTCGAATCTCCTGGTACCAAAGAAACACCTGCTTCCAGAGCAGCCTTGGCAGTCTGATATTCTTCAAGCTTGACACAAGCAGTGCTATAAGAAGAGTAAAGGAGATGATATATATTACAGGAAGTTTCGTAAAGAGTTTCTCAGGATGATATACAAGATAATAATCTACCATGGAACCTCAGGTAATGTGAAGAAGATATCGGCACTTGTTCAGTAAGATAGATGTTAGAATGTAGAGAGAGAAACAGTGATGAAGGGTTTTTTCTCATTACTTGAAACAACACTATACAGCAACATGTATACACAGACCAAAGGAACAATGACTAAACTACCCTTAGGAAATAAATACATAATAAATACAACCCTATAACTTAACACTCCCCCTCAAGTTGGTGCAAAGATATCTCTTAAGCCCAACTTGAACACAATGGGGTGAAAACTTTTACTACTCAGACCCTTAGTAAATACATCGGCCAATTGGTCTTCGGATCTCACAAAAGGCATGCATATCAAACCGTTGCTCAGCTTCTCCTTGATGAAATGCCTATCAATCTCAATATGCTTTGTTCGATCATGTTGAACAGGATTATGAGCAATGTTTATGGCAGCCTTATTATCACAGTAGAGCTTCATAGGTCCACGATCAGAGAATCCCAAATCATGCAATAAGGTTTGGAGCCATAAAAGCTCGCAAGCGCCATGAGCCATAGCTCTGTACTCGGCCTCTGCACTGGATCTAGCTACCACAGACTGTTTCTTACTTCTCCAGGTAATCAAATTCCCTCCAAGGAAGGTGCAATAGCCAGAAGTAGATCGCCGATCATCAATAGAACCAGCCCAGTCTGCATCAGTGAAAGCTTCCAATCTCAAGTGACCATGATTGGAGAACAAGATTCCTTTACCTGGGGCTGATTTGAGATACCTCAAAATGCGATAAACAGCATCAAGATGCACAGTACGAGGTTCATGCATAAACTGGCTTACAACCCCCACAGCATAGGAAATATCGGGTCTGGTGTGAGATAAGTATATCAGGCGACCCACAAGTCTCTGATATCTCTCCTTATCTGTATGCTCCCCCGCATTGCTACCAAGACGATGATTGGCCTCAATGGGAGAGTCAACTGGCTTACATCCTAACATACCAGTTTCTTCTAAGAGATCAAGGATGTATTTCCTTTGAGAGATAAAAATCCCTTTGTCAGATCGAGCCACCTCCATTCCAAGGAAGTACTTCATAGACCCCAAATCCTTAATCTCAAACTCTTGAGCAAGAAGAGCCTTAAGGCTAGCAATCTCATCCACATCATCACCTGTCACAATTATGTCATCCACATAAACTATAAGTATGGCAATCTTACCATTACTCCGCTTGATGAACATAGTGTGGTCAGCATGGCTCTGCTTGTATCCAAATCTCAACATGGCTTTGAGAAACCTGTCAAACCATGCTCTGGGAGATTGCTTCAAACCATAGATGGCCTTTCTCAACCTACACACCTTTCCTTCTGTTGCAAAAGAGGAAAAACCTGGTGGTATGTCCATGTACACTTCCTCCTCTAGGTCACCATGGAGGAATGCATTCTTCACATCAAACTGTTGAAGAGGCCAATCCAAAGTAGCAGCACAAGAAAGCAGGGTCCTAACAGAGTTCATCTTGGCCACAGGAGCAAATGTCTCCTCATAGTCAATGCCATAGGTTTGAGTGTAACCTTTAGCAACAAGCCTGGCCTTATATCTTTCAACCATTCCATCTTCCTTGTGCTTTACAGTGAACACCCATTTACATCCCACTGGTTTCTTTTCATTTGGAAGAGTCACTAATTCCCAGGTGCCATTCTTTTTCAAGGCTTTCATCTCTTCTACCATAGCTTCTTTCCACTCAGGTATTATGATAGCTTCTTTCCAATCCTGTGGGATAGATATAGAAGAAAGAGAAGAGACAAAAGCACGATACGAAGGAGATAAACGGGAATATGAAACAAACTGAGAAATAGGATGTTGGGTACAAGTTCTAACACCTTTCCTATGAGCAATAGGAGCATCAAGATCATCAAAAACAGTAGGGTAAAGATCATTACCAGATGAGTCAGCTGAAGAGTCAGGAACTGGAGTAGGTGATGACGATTGGTACTGTGGTAATGCACCAGGTTGGCCCTTTTCCTTGCGAGTGAAAGTTTTTAAATCAGGGTCTGTCCAATCTTTCTCTTGCATCCATCATTATTCTTTTTCCAGATACAGGTTCCTCTCTTTCCCCTTCAGGATTACTAGGGCTAGGAGATGCCTCCTCTCTCTCACCAGTGTTCTCCCCTGTATCAACATTCTCCCCCTTACCAACATTCTCCTCTGTACTGTCAGTTGGGGGGAATAACCATGAATGAGAATCACAAGATGTCAACATCTCTTCCCCTCTAGAACTCTCCCCCTGAAGAGATGGGGACAAGAGAGGATAGAAGGGTTGGTGTTCCCAAAAAGTGACATCCATCGAAACAAATTTCTTCCGAGAGAGAGGGTCATAGCAATGATACCCCTTTTGAGGGGGAGTAGCCAAGAAACATGCATTTGCGAGCTTTAGGATCTAACTTTCCACCGGGGTGACGAGGAGCATGCACATAACAAACACAACCAAAAATCTTAGGAGGAAGAGTAGACCCGAAAGTGACCAGGAAGGAAATCCAAGGGAGTCCGGAATTGAAGAACACTGGATGGCATTCGATTAATGAGATAAGAAGCTGTAAGGATGGCCTCGCCCCAAAAATGTTTAGGAACATTCATAGTAAACATAAGAGAGCGAGCCACCTCAACAAGATGCCGGTTATTCCTTTCCGCGACTCCATTTTGCTGCGGTGTATCTACACAAGTAGTTTGGAAAAGAATGCCATTGCCATCAAGATATGACTTGAAGGGACCATTCATATATTCAGTCCCATTGTCACAACGAAGTATCTTGATGTTTGTATCAAATTGTGTGTGCACCATCTTATGAAATGACTGAAAACATGAGAAAACTTCATTTTTTGCTTGAAGTAGATACACCCAAGTTATACGAGAGTGACAATCAATAAAGGTAACAAAATAGCGATAACCAGAAATAGAGGTAATAGGGGAAGGACCCCAGACATCAGTGTGGACAACCATAAAAGGAGAAGCACTTCTCTGATAAACAGGAGCATAAAATGAACGTCTATGCTTCGCAAGCTCACAAGCTTCACAAAAGAACCTACTTCTAGAACATTGTTTAGTTAAAGTAGGAAAAAGTTTTTCTAAAACACCAAAAGAGGGATGGCCTAGTCTACGGTGCCACTGATGCAATAAAGGAAGAGCTGAACCCGTATCCGCCTCAAGAGCATGACCCAATGATGAGGGAGTAAAAGATGGACAAGGCACAGACTCCAAAAAATACAGGCCATCCTGAGCTCTACCAGTACCAATCGTCTTTCCTGTTCCCAGTTCCTGAAAGACACAATGAGTGGGAAAAAATGTCACTGAACAACTCAAAGATTGTGTGAGACTACTGACAGATATAAGATTAGTAGTAAAATTGGGAACATGGAGAACGGAAGAAAGAGGTATGGTTGGAGAACAATGAATAGAACCTTTCCCGGAAATAGCAGATAAAGAACCATCAGCTACTCTTACTTTATCCTTACCAGAACAAGTAGAGTAGGAATCAAAAAAAGATGAACAACCCGTCATATGATCCGTGGCACCCGAATCTATAATCCAAGGACGGGAGCTAGATGCACTGAAAGCACTAGCATGGACAGAAGCAAAGAAATCACAGGCAGTGGAAGCAGTGGAAGTAGAAGCAGTGGTAGATGGAGCGTCAAGCCTAGACAATAGGCGCCTGAGAGTTTGTAACTCCCCCTCAGAAAAAGGGGCATTGGAAGCCTCCATTGTACCAACAAGTCAAAACACGTCCGGAGCAGTCAAAACACGTCCGTAACAGTCAAATTACCTGAAATTGACCCCGCGAATGAATCCGGAACGTCGAAATTAGTCAGGAACAAGTCTCGGACCTCTCAAAAGTGGTCAAAATCGTCCAGAAAGCCTTTTTGGACCTCCCTGGACCCTCCAGATGGCCTTTTTTGCCCTAAAAAATCAAATTTGACCCCTTTTTCAGTCGCTGGACCCTCCTGAACCCCCACTTGGCCCTTTTGACTCGCGGATGAATCCTTTGACCTGCGTTGACCAGACCCTATTCAACCTCCTCGCGCGTGTACGACACGCGCTCGTCCAGATCTGACGCGCGTTGCACGCGCCGCCTTCAACCGGCGCGTGTGGGCTACTCCGGCAGACTCCGGCGACCGGCGAACTACCACGGTGGTCGCCTCTCGAAGGGCTACAAAACCCTATGCTTAAAAATCGATTACGATCATCCTACGTTAGTCTAATAGCCCATAAACTCGCCGACTACCTTCCGCCAGCTTCTGTTGGTGTTCAAATCGATTGTGCGACCACCAACAAGTACGCCGGAGGCTCGCCGGATGTCGTACAGTACGGACGATGAGGACCCAGTGAGTTACGATCTCAACCCGTGAGTCGTCTGAAGACTTGGGTCCTTCTTCGTTCACGTACGGAAAAAACAACAGCTGGCCTGCTGTTCTTGATCGACAATGGACTGAGAAATCTCAACAGCAACAGCACTCCTCTACGAAGCCCAATCGACAATCGATCGTGGCTCTGATACCATGTTAGAATGTAGAGAGAGAAACAGTGATGAAGGGTTTTTTCTCATTACTTGAAACAACACTATACAGCAACATGTATACACAGACCAAAGGAACAATGACTAAACTACCCTTAGGAAATAAATACATAATAAATACAACCCTATAACTTAACAATAGAAAATCAACAGAAGAGAATCACATATCTCAACATGGCATAGTCAATGGTTATAGATGTAATTTGTTGAATAATCTACAAAACAATGACGACTTATCACTACTAAAGTTGTCCTACAATGACAATCCGCATCAAATGAAAACTCTTGCCAGAAAACTTCATCTTGAAAAAGTTGGAACCACCAAAATGCATGTCCCCTTACTATAAATGCATGTTCCCTTAGAAAGATGAAAGTCCTAAAATGAACATATAATGGGACGTGGGGAGTAATTATCAGTATCACACAGGAAAAAAGACAGTCAAACAATAATCAAAAAAATCACATACTCATACAACCAAACTAGACAGGAGAAAATGCAACCCACCTTGCAAACTCCTCAAGGATATACTGCCAATGTATCATATCAGTACCAAGATCTCTTTGAAAATCCCATGAAATGCCAAATAGTAAGGGTAAAAAGCAATAAATATGGATATTGTAGTGGGCTGAATATTCAATTCGGACCATGGGCCAACCAACTTGGGCTGAATGTTGATAATCAAGTTACCAGCCATCATAGCCGATGGGCCGAAGGATCATGGGCCGAGTGAAGGCTCATCTCGTTCTGTATGCCCCCTTGGCTTGGGAAGTCTTACATGGGCCGAGCATCCCTTGGGCCGAAGGTCAAGGAGCGACCCGTCCAGCAAGATCAAGTATCAAGACCTGTTGGGCCGAACAGTCATAGGCCGAAGGAACTGACCCGGACCGTTCCGTGTGGACCTAGGACGAGTTAATGGATATCCAGGTCTGGTGGTTTTGGTTCAGATCCAAGGGCCCGACCCACGAGCCAACCCAGGAAGGCCGTTAAAGGTTCGTTCGAGCACATGGGAGAGGCTACGCGGCACATGAATAGGTGCTTCTAGAACCTTCTGGAATGCCTACACGGCAGAATGTCATTGGCAATGTCACGTGGCCAAAGCAGTTATTGATGACGTCATGCGCTCGTGCCGAGCACAAGACACTTGGAGAGCAGTACACTATTGTCTATAAATACCAAGGGACCCTAGAGAGGTACACACTCATTGGTCTGAAACTCTGTCAAGTTGCTCTCTCTCTCTCTCTCTCTCTCTCTCTCTCTCTACACTCACTAACTTGATCCTCCGCCAAGTGTGGCCAGAGTGGCACTAACTGGTTGCTAAGTCTTGTAGGTCTCAGAGAGGATGGAGCTTCATCTCGCTTGGAGGAAGAACCACCGCAGAATCACTCCCCACAGATATAAAGACCATATAGGTGCAAGGAACTCAAAAGAACCTGACAATTACGTCAAGATGATCAAGACACTAAAGAGTCCACTAAATAGACACGATAATTACAGTAAACAAACTTCGGAAGACACTTAATCTAGCACATGACAACTCACCCTTTACGCAAATATGCTTTGGAAAGTGAAGGGTCCAACTCAATTGCTCTGCTTGCATCAGCAACAGCTTCTGCTCATGAAATACATACAGATCAATAACCAGGTCAAAATTGATACAATTACTAGTAATACTCACAAATGGAGACAGCTAATCAACCATAGTGAACATGATCAAATGAATTCGGGGGTCAATGTTTATAACCAAATGCAAATACAATGATTTTTGCAGGATTCCTTCTGGAACATGGTTCCCAATATCTTGCAGAAAACACACTCAAAAAATTTCTAACACAAGTTGGAAACTTCCATCTCTTGCCGAAACCACGTGCAGACTCTATTGATCGAACCCTATAGTTTCGAAACACAAAAACATAGTAATTAATAAAAAAAAACAACTGTTAATCTTTTTTATCAGCAATCTAACCAAGGACGATAACAGATGTCTGCTTGTGTTTCTGTTTGAGAGGGAGTGAGAGATACCAGTGAAATTGCAAAGTTTGATGTTGGCCTGAGCGCGGTCGGCGAAGAGCTCGGCGTTGTTAGGTTCCATAGTGATGGCTTGGGAGTAGAGCTCAACGGCCAGTTCGAAGTGGTCGTCGATGAACGCCTCTTTAGCCCTAATTTCCGCATCCGACGCCATGAGAGAGAGAGACGACGAGACTCGAATCGTAACGAACGAACGATTGACTTGAGCAGATGAAAATCAGAATTCTCCCAATCGGACGTCAAATCGAAGAGGATAATGGTGGAAAGCCAACTCTTGTGGGGCTTTTTCCGGTTTTTTTGTCCGGCCCGACGCAAAGCGGTATCAAAATCGATCCAGTACTAATTTTCTTGCACGGGCCAAGTTTTCTTTTTTAATACCAATTGCTAAAGGAAAATGATTTTTACACCTTTTTTTTTTTTTTTAAATCCCGAAGAGACTCTTTTTTATCCTTATTTATTTGAAATTACCAAATTGCCCTTCGTATGGAAAAAAGTGACTCATAGGGTAAGAGTAATTTGGTAATTTCAAGTGAATAAAGACAAAAAAAAATGTTTGGGGATAAAATGGGGGTGTGAAAATTATCACCCTTGCTAAAAGCCAATTTACGATAAAGTGCTAAAAGCCAATTTGTTTCTCATTACCTAAAAGCTAAGTTTGTAAAAGTTAATTTTCTCTCACATACTCCTTTTGCTAAAAGCAAATTGCTATGTGATTTTAGCAAATGGGCATTGGGGTGCTAAACGAGAAACTAATGGAAAAGGTTTTTCTTTTTTTCTCTTATAAGTTTACAAACCCAATAATGCCAAAACTTCTTTTTTTAATGCCAAAATTCAAGTGCATAAAAAAACTAGAACCATGTGAAGGATACAAGACTCTTTATGCACTACAATTTTAGCATTGACAAAAACAGTTTTGATATTATTATTTCCCTAATTTATAAGAATATACTACTGATGTAACACTTCATAATGGTGATTAAATAAAATAACTATTTTGTTATTACCAATAATATAGTGACACATTGACATCAAAATAGTAGTACATATTGTTGTGTTGGTTAGATTCAACAATCCTTCTACAAATACACATACTTGCACAAATATTCACATCACTGTGAGAGTGAGATCCTCAGACTCCACTCCATGTGCAAATCTGTGTACACTTGTGTGTTACTAACATTTTTGTTGGATCAAACAACCCTTCAAAAAAAAAAAAGCGAGACTGCCAAGTTCAAAGACAATCAGTGTCTAGTTGGAAACAATTTTTGCAATGCAGAAGAAAAGTGCTACAGACCATTTGTACAAGTGTAAATTGCAGGCCATTTCATATATGGTCCATTTTTTAGAAGGACATAGTAAAGAGGTCTTTACTTCGACAAGGGCATCAACTTTTTTTTAATGCCAAGAGGACAAATCACCTACACATTCCAAAAATGCCCCCACTAGCCACTGAAAGTGTCTAAACCCCCAAACCTAATAAAAGTACCTAAACCTAAACCCCAAGGTACCCTATGAAAATGCCTAAGACCCTAGGGTACCCTATGAAAGTGTCTAAAACCACTAAAACCCTATAATTAAAAAGTGCACCCTAAATGCCTAAACCCCAGGATACCCTATGAAAGTGTCTAAGACCCTAGAGTCTAACATTTTGTTGTCTAAACCACTAAAACCCTATAATTGAAAAATGCACCCTAAATGCCTAAACCCAAAATGCCTAAACCCACTATACCCTATCCCTAAAGAGCCTAAATCCCCTAAAATTGAGGAGAGAGAGAATAATTTTGTCCCACCCATCAATTTGTCCCACACGGATGTGTGTGTGTGTGTGTTTGTGTGTGTTTGTGTGTGTGTGTGTGTGAGAGAGAGAGAGAGAGAGAGAGAGAGACGGGAAAGCTAGTGTGTCGCTATCATGGCTTGACAAGTCGCTATCATGGTCAAACGGAAAACAAAAAGTGAAACAAGAAAATGCTTCCCATTTGTGTGCGCACGGCAGGGCATTTTTGTCCACTTTTGGACCTTAGACTCTAAAACGGATGTATTAATGTCCTCCTCATCATACAGAAAATTAAGCTAGGCTAGATGCCTTTTTGGATCTCTTTTCTGGACCTTAGCCCAATTCTCTGTTTCATATAATAGGTCTATATCTTCAACTGGTAACGGCCCAAGAAGCAAGACTCACTTCTCCGTTGTGGCCTCAAACTCCAGAAAATAGAAGAGAGAAGAAAAACAGAAGACATTTAAAATACCTAATGCGCGTGCCATTTCAGTACCATCCCTACGCAGACATGGACACACACAGGAGAGCATGCATCAACAAGGCACTTCTTGCCTTCTAGCATCAACTGGTGCTAATGAAAATGTAAACAAATTTTGCAAATAAAATGAACTTTTAGTTAAAGCCTAAAGGCATATCAACAGGAGATTATTAACTCGGTTGGTTTTCTGAATAATTATTCGGTCAGTTCCAGGTTTAGTTCCAACAACATAAATCTGTTTACGTTAAGCAAACTCACAAATTTTGCAGTAACAACAATTACGAGGGAAAGGATACAGCTTCCAAGCTAATATATCTATTACTGAATATCCAAAAATGAGATCCTGCAGCACAGTACTACTCTTTTGGTTGCGAATCCCCGGAGGTTATCGTAGGCTCATCCTTTTTTGAGCTTGAAATGGCATCCTGCAATGTGCCTGAATTAATAGCATCCATCGTCTTATAGAACTCCTCGGGAAGAGGCCCAGGTCGGTGTAGGGGAACATGCTTAGGAACTGGAGCATCATCCTCAATAACTTCACATTCATAATCATCGGGCACACCCCATGGATCCCACTCTGCAATACAATAAGAAACATTCCTACTGTTAACATTTTTGGAAGGTCAGTGGAAACGAGGCCTCTCTCACTTTCTGTGTCCCATACTAACTTTGAGTGGAATACGGTCATTATATAAATACAGGATACCTCTTTAAATCATTGGATAATAGTTTTGCAGTCTCATCGATACAATAGAATTACTAACTGCTAGATGAGAGTTCAATCACATGCAAGTTCGGTCTATTACAGTGTCCATCCTGTAGCTCAAATAGCTAACTAGACAAAGCCAGGTGAATGTGAACTCTTAAAGAATATTTACACGAATTATAGTTTTTTTTTTTTTTGATAAGTAAAATTTTGTTATTGACAAGGCATCAAAGGGATGCCACTCACATACAACTGAAAGCGAGGAACAAAACAAAAAGAAAAGACCAAACTATAAAAGGACCTATACAGTATACACCCTTCTAAACTCCGAAAATATCTAACATGTCCTTTCAACGAATTATAGTATGAAACACCCATACATCTTCACCCCATAGTAGTTTCATTTGTCCATTAGGACAGCACAGCATGGAGAAATTCAAAAACGTGGGAGACACCAAACTACGAGACACTGGAAGGAGGCGGCATGCAAACATTAAGATACTAAAAAAGTAGGACACTCCTAGAAGCCGTCCCTCAGCATCCCTCTCTCAGCTCAAGACTCCATCACTTGCAGTATACAAAACTACCACCGGCAAAGAGTCTTTATTGTCACGATTCCATGATTGTATCATCAATTTGCTGTATTCGGTGTCTAAACAAGGTCTTGGCTATTGTTTGTATTTCTATTGTGCAAACTAGAGGACGTTTAATTCTGCACCTGATATTCCAATGCAAAGGTCACATTCTTGAATATGGAACTTTGAGTCTGATGATCTTCTATGGGCTACTGCTTATGAAAGATGGAGCAAGTAGCAACTAGAAGGGTGTTAAATGACCAATTTGTGTTATTGCAATGCGCCAAAAATTCTCACTTATCAAGTACTCAAACAAAACATGGTAAAAACTTTGCACCCTAGCATGAATTGCATGCTTCCACGAAGGCAATACAACTTGGACAAAGCTATTTGATCTGATATCCAGAAACTTTAACCAATTACGACAAGGGTATCAACTTACTCTCTATAGGAGTTGAATACACAGACTCACAACACCTAAGTGCAGCTAGCCAGCTACACAACCACTAGGCCAATTGCCCCGAGGGAAGTTCTTGGAATATCCTATCGCATTTGAAATAAATTGGCACAATACAAATAAGTTCAAATGGTTTATTACGTGCAATGAAGGCCAAGCCAACAACAACAAAAAGCAAAAACACAAATCACAAAGGTATTTGAAGGTAATAAGAAGCCAATCATGGAGACCAAACAAACCTGCATTTCATAACAATAAAGTATCATCAATGAGAAATATGAGATAAAATCCAAATGGGTGCAAATGACTCCAAAATGGGCTTACATTTCTACAACAATGAAATAGACTCTATTTCCTCAACTCCTCGTCTCTCAAATTGGCTGAACTTTATGGATAAGCAGATTGGTTACAATTAACCCATAAAGTATGAATTGATTTCTTAAAATTGCATTAACAAACCCCATTTTCAAAGTCTCTCACATGGCATATATCCTCAAAAGGAAGATTATCATCCTACCACGAAGTATCAGTTCAACAAGCTGATGACAAAACTTCTGACGGAGAGTATAAGTAGAGAGCATTTACCCATTGCGCAGGGAAACTAACCAAAAGAAAACTAGAAACAATTCAATCTTGTTTGATTCCGGTTCGGTGCAATAAAAAACCAAGACCTTCGTAAGTACTAAAAAAATATGAACGTGTCATTACAGAATTCGACACTTCAGAAACATATAATCTGATATAATAGACTGCAACACTTTCCTTATCTCTTTCAGCATAACAATTACCTAATATGAAATTTGGAGTTCTCTTGATTACTTAAAATTTTGGTGGAACTCAATTGCTAATTTGCTATTGTGAAATCGGCCAAACCAACAAACACAAAAAACAAACAATAATCAAGAATAGATACTATAAGAATACAAGATACAGATTTTGATGTGGTTCTCCAACTGTTTAGTTGAGTATATCACAGCTCACACTAGTTTTTACTATGTTACAACTAACGAATGAAGAGAGAGTACAAGTTCCTTGGCTGATGTGTATGCGTATAGTAAGTATTTATAACCTAGGATCACCAATTACCGTAGTGAACAAAACCAGACCCAAATTGAATCGGGCTTCACAAGCCCCACTATTGCAAATTCAGAGATCTCAGATATTATAAATTAGAAACGTTCCATTCCCCCAGCCTAGCAGACTGTACCCTTTTTAATTGCTCTTTCTTCTTCCCTACATTTCATCACTAATAAACGGGACACCGGATCTCAATTTCGGACATTACAGTGCTACCAATGCACTCAAACCAGACAAAGCAAATTCACATATAAAGATAGAGAGAGATAATTGAAATGTACGGACCGATCATCTTGTCGATGAGCTTGAGTTCGTCTTGGGCCTCCTCGATGAGCTCTTCGACCTGGCCACAACCGAGGCGCTTCTCGATCATCTCCCAGTCCTCTTCCTCCTGGCAGACCTTGAGGCGGTGGCGGGTGAAGCTCTCCACGGCCTTACGGTAACCCTCGTCTTCAGGCACGGCCGCGATCTCCTTTAGGGTTTTGGCGTACAGTTTGATCAACACCTCCCTCGCGTTGGGTACCACCTCTAGCCCCACGATCCCCGTCGTCTCCTTCACCTTGGCCATCAACGGCCTCGCCACCATTCGTAGAAACATCTTCTCCCTCTCTCTCTCTCTCTATACTTCGTCTCTACTCTGTACTCTCTCGCTCATTTCCTCAGACTCCGAGAGAGAAGAACATCGTTGGGGGTCTAGCTTAAGTTCGTAGTCTGCCTGTTACCCAATCGCAACCCCTCAGTGGGCTTCCTTCCGGTTCTTGGCTTCTTGCCCACATAGTACTGGACCGGACAGTTTGGCCCATTGTGAGCTTTTTTTTTTTTTGTTACACAGGAAATAGAAAGAAAAAAAAACAGCGAACTACAGCCTTTCAAAGGCCACCCCCTCATGTCAGCTTCGAGGAGGGGAATGAGGTCTACAGGAGGCGTTATGTGGGAGACCTATTTATGCTCCTGCTCCACTCCCAGGTTAGCAAGTCGGTCCGCAACTTGGTTGCCTTCCCTATAAATGTGATTCAAGGTGCATCCCGTGGCTTCAAGAAGAGCTCTGCACTCCTGGATGAGAACCAAGTGAGGAGAGTTGCCAGGTCCTTCTCCTTTGATGAGGGCTATGGCTGACGCCGAGTCAGGATCGATCTCAAGAGCTTCCATGTTCTGGCTTTTGACCATCTCCAAGCCTCTGAATAATCCCCACAGTTCTGCTTCAAGGCTGGTGCAATCCTCGAGCCGTCCATAGAAGCCATTCTTGGGGTTCGTTTCATTTTCTTTTTTGTTTTGTTAACGTGAAATTATTAAATCATTCTTATTTTTTAAGCCACTTTTCCCATACGAGGAGCACTTTGATGCTTTCGCAGGAAAAAATATAAGGGCTTGTTTGGAACTTAGGAAAAAGAAAAGAAAGGAAGAGAGAGTTTTTTGGTTTGGGAGGAAACAAGTAAGAAAATAACAAAATAAAAAAATCAAGCATGGTGAATTTTCCTCCACATTTTTCTCAAAGTTAGATTCTTTTCATTTCCTTTAAATTTTTTCCCAAGTTCCAAACAGGCTCTAAGTTCGCCCCAAAAAAAGAAGGTTCGTCTGATATTAATTTTTTGCGATATGTACTTGTTCTGAAAATATATGAAACGATACCTGATAGATAAATGTTATTTTTAATGTTGTCAACAAAATCTAAAAGCTGGACGATCCCGATCTTTGAAGTGAGGCGGGAAAGGGTCCTGGGTTGGATTGGGCATCGGCCACAATCGGACTCATCCTTCTATTAGTAATCCTTGGTATCCTTTTAATTAGAGTTATTGTCACATTCTCTCCCAAAATGGTACTACTCCGAAAAAAATTTGGCCACCCTTAGATTATTTCATTTTGACCCCTCAATTATTGAACTTTTATAAATGTTGCCCCATTGTCAAGCCACATCCACTTTTTCCAATGGATATCACCACATGACATGCACTAACTCAACAGGGGAAATGGGATCATATAGTGCACAAAATGCACTACACATTAATGCAATGCGCATCATGCCATCATTCGACCGTCCATTTTAACAATGGCACAACTTGGATTTAATCCAAACGACCGACGGTCATTAAATTAAATTCGATTCATTTTGTTAATTAAATCCCCAATCCAATATTGAAATGAACGTAATGAAAACATTTGGCGATATAAATTTTGTGTACTGCACCATCCCCCAATCCAACTCAAAGAACTAAGTGAAAACATTTGGCGATATAAATATTCTAAATGACCAAGTCATGTAGACAAGTTGGTGGTTTATCAAGTTCCATTATCGAACTGAACACAATAGTTAGAATTGACATATTATGAGGGGATGAAGTACTACAAGGACTAAACGAAAAAAAGAAAAGAAATTTAGGACCAAACTTTAAGTATAGGTAATACTATAGTGGTATACATTGCAACTAATCTAAAGGTACACCGTAATTTAATCTCCCAACAAAGAAATCAACCCGTAAAATAAATTCGATCAATACATGGAAAAGCAAAAACGAGGGGTGGGCATACATGGATTCACGCGCCATTATCTTCAATCTTGTATCTTTCTACATCCCAAAGAAATAAACAGATATAAAGACCCTTGTTTTCTTTGCTCGTCGATATCTCCGTATTTACACAAAATACACGCTACAATAAAAGAGAAGAGAGAGAACCTTATGTCGGTTTGCTTATTATTATCCCCCTCCTCGCATATTGAATGATAATAGGGAAAAGAGGGTAAGAGGCCACAGTTATACATCCAGTGTTACCTCTAAATACTTAAATGCATGATATATTTTTGTAGTGACTCTCTAAATCATCCTTTTTTCTTTTTATGTTCTTCAAATTAACGATAAATTTGGAAATTTCGGATTTGAAGTAGAAATACTTAAATGCATGATATATGATATACGTAGAATAAGATCATGGATCTAAATTCTAATGCCTAGTTCAAAACCTTATCATTTCTTTATATTTTCTAAGTGAAATACCTGATCAGTAAGTTTCGACTCTTTATAATTTATGAACTAAATAAATACATAAATTAAAGAACTCTAAAAGGTCAATCGCAAATGAATCAGCTCATGCGGTCCTATTCGTCGAATTAAATACTTCGTATTGATACATTTAGTATCAACTTGCATCACTAGTTTACGGCATCATGAGATTCTAGAATTACTTCGGGGTGTTTGGATTGGGACCCAGGGTGGGTGTTGTGCACTTAGGTGTCATGCATTATGAGGTGCACTATGGGCCATCGGATACCCGGATGGACGGCCCAGATTTGATCGCGTTGCGCTCCCAATGATCGGATAGAATACAAAGGGGTGGAAATTGAATTTGGGCCGTCAATCCGAGCATCGAACGGCCCATAAATAGTTCCTTTAGATGGCTGTTTTTTTCATTTTCATTTTTACATTTTTGCATTTTGGATGGTTGGGTGTAACCGTGTAAGTACAAAAAATGAGTTATGAGAAAATGAACTTTTGGTTTTTGAATTTAGAAAAGAGAAGTGAGAAGTAGGGGGATAAGAGCCTGTTTGGGCGCCCTCTTTTCCCATTTTCCCATTCTCGTTTTCCCGTTTTTGTTGTTTGGGCGCCAGTTTCTGAGACCTCATTCTGCAGAACTCATTCTTGGTTTTTGATGATAGAGGCAAGAAGCGAAAATCAGCACTTGGGTTCCTTTTCCCATTCTCGTTTTTGGATTCTCGTTTTCCATTTCCCGTGAACCTTTTGTCTGCATTCATACCCTCCTACCCCTTCCCTTGTTTACGTCTGCAAATCCTCGACACCGTGATATCTGATTTCCTCTATTGCTAATGATTTTGTAAATCTGGACTGCTCAAATATTGATTTTGATCAGTGGGTTTTGTTCGGATTAGAGAGAGGAGTACAGAGGTATTTTTCCGGTGGCTGTCCGATCAGCGAGGAAGCGACACGCGCCTACTGAAGTTGGAGCGTGAGAGGTTACTGTGCGCGGTTCAGATCTGGTTTTGGTGGAGAAGAAGAAGAAGCTAAATTACAGTTTTCCCCTGAAGTTTCTATTGGTTGACATCCCCTTCAGTATAGTGCTATATTTTTTCATGTTGCTCGGGTTGTTATCATTTCTTTCTTTCTTTCTTTTTTAATGTCATCTAAATTTGGAATATTTATTTTTGGGTAATGTTTCAATCTGGTGCAATATTGTGTGTATTGTTTGTTTGGGAAAAAAAAAATCTTCATTTCACCAATGATTTTGATCAGATGCATGTTTCCCAATTTGTGTGAAAATTTCTAGTAATTCCAATGACAAGTCGTTGGCATGGTTTTAAGGGTAAATTGGTAAAAACCAATCCATAACTCATTTTCATCATTTTTCTCCCAAACACTACTACTTTTGCAAAATGTATTCTGCACATTTCTCCCAAACACTCTTCCCAGATTCAAAACTCATTCTGGCCATAATCCAAAAAGCCAAAAATGAAAAGTTGAAAAGTTGGCTCCCAAACACCCCCTAAGCTTTTTGACTTCTCATTTTTTACTTTTCTTATTTTGGTTAACAAAAAGACCTATATAATATATTCTGCACACATCTCTAAAATACTATTCCTATTAATAAATACATTCTGCAAATATTTCACAAACATGTTACAGATTCAATAATACATTCTAGTCATAATTCGAAAAGTCAAAAATGCAAAAAGTCAAAAAGAGATGCTCTCAAACACCTCCTTCGTGGACGACTTAGGGCATCTCTAGTGGACTACCTAAAAGAGTATCCTAAAGTGTCAAAACTAGTTAGCTAAGAAAAACTCAAAAAATGGTCTCTAGTGGACAAAAAAATGACTCCCTAAAATCCTAAGTGTTACCCCTCACTCCCTAAAGTGCCCCAAGTCACTACCTAAATTTGGGGAGAGACTTAAGGAGAGAAAAAAGAGGAGACATATAGAGAGAGAGAAGGGAATGAGGAGAGAGAAAGAGGAGAGAAAGAATAACTTTAAAGGGGAGAGAGAGGAGAGAGAAAGGAAATACTTAAAGTTAATGAATATACATTAGTCCACTAAAGTGCATTCTTCATTAGCTAGCTAACTAAGTTCTTAGCACACAAAATAGAGCCCCACATGTGCTTAGGTGTACACTTTAGCAACATTTTTTAAGTAGTCTACTAAAGATGCTCTTATGAGCTAGGATGTGTAGTAAACAATCACCAACTTGTATCCCTTTGCTCTAAATTAATGGATAGACGAACCCTGGCCTTTTCCAACGTTGAGAAAAAGGATAGAGAACCGTTAGAACCCCAAGTAATATATAAAAAAATTATTTAAAATTTTTTACTAAGAACATAAAAAAATAGTGCAAAAAATACATTTTCTATGTCTTACTATTTTTTTTATTTATCTTTTCTAAATATTTCGAATTCAATTTAGTATGCTATACTTTTTTTATGATCTTGTAAAGGCTAAAAGCTAAAAAAATTAAGAAAATTCAGAATATTCTCTTATGTTAAAAAAACATTAATTTAGTCTAAATTGTCTTGTAACAACAGTTTTACTATTCTACTAATAAGGAAAACGCTACGCGAAATGACAATCTATTTATGAGGTATTACTTACATAAATAAATAAAACTACTATGAAGCCCAATAAAATAATTTGACCAATCTATAGATCGAAGAATAAAAAATGATTGACGGAAGTCGCGTGTGTGAACAGACAAAAGCCGCCTGAACCGGAGTCGGTGGTGGTCCGAAACCCACCCCAAAAGGAACCGACAACTTTCACACACCGATTTGGAGTATCCGATTGCACCCAAAGAAGGAAAAACAGAAAAAAAAAAAAAAAAAAAAAAGAGGAAAACTTAAACTCATCCATTGAATTAAAGAAAAGAAAAAAGCAAAAGGTAAAACAGAAAAAGGGTTTACAAGAATTTCTCCACTATTTGAAGAAGCAACCTAACTTCAGTGTACCATCATAAAAAAACTAGCGCGACGCGCAATTTCCAAACTTTAAGATATAGAATAGATAGAAAATAGTACAAATTTTCAAGACATATATATATATACCAACAATCAAATTCATAAAACTTTTAATTGTGTATTGTTTCTCATTATAAAATAAACTCGTTAGTTGTTACTTTTGAAGAAAAACTCTAACACCGCCAGAATATATCTATATCTATCTATCTATACAATATACAAATTTATTGAGCCTCCAATTTAATCCTAAATTTTTAGAGTTTTGCTTTTGCTATATTTTAAAATTGAGGTAGAGAATTTGGGGAAAAGAGTGGGGAGTTGGGCAATTTTTTGGTTTTATTTGTTCGCTTTCCTTACATTTTTTTTTGTACGTAGTTTTAATTTTAATTAATTTATTTGAGTTAGTTTAGTCACGCATCAAATTCGTAATTTATAACAATAAATGAACGTATGTTATATCACCTCATCCATACAACGGGAACAATGTTGGTACTGTCTAAATATATACAAGTACAGATGGAGGTACATAAATTATAAATTGAGATTCCAAATATTTCATCTCCATATATTAAAGTTAACCACTACCTATCACGTTAGCAACACTCATCGGTAAGACACAAGTCTGAAGAGCGTTAGATGTATTAATTACGTGTATCCTTGTAGATTATATAGATCATAAATCTTATCCCAATTATAACTGTTCTTTACCGCTTTACCTCAAGGGATACGTAACAAAATATTGCATCGCGTCTTCTCCCAAGTCAAATATAACGTAATCCAAATATTGTATTGTAGCGAAAGGTGAAGAGGGGATAGCTAATTCATAAATGAAACTTGTTGCTGATTTTGTCTATATACATGCAAAATAAAGATTAATTAAAGGAAGAAAAAAAAAGAGAAAAAGGGAAGAAGAAAAAAAAAGAGCCCAAAAAGTAAAGGTAAAAAGGTGGTGGAGAGTGAAGAGATTCTTCCTAAAATATCCCATCCATCCCATTTGGCGCACAAAGATAAAAAAGTGGACACTAGAAAAATTCAAGAGTCCAACTTTAGCGGCCACTCAACAACAACCACCACCACCACTACCGGCGGCGGAGCTATTCTGGGTCCACCGAGATAACGAAGCTCTTCTGAGTTCTTCAAACCCTTTGAGTATATCTTCACTCATAACCGCATTAGGTATCAAATCAATATCCTCATCGTACTCCGCTTCCTCCATTTCCTCCTCGTCGTCGACAATCTCTATAGTTTCCCGTTGGTTACTTTCGCCCTCGGCTAATGGGGTCGAGGGAGAAAGACTCGATGGAGAGACGGGCGATGAGGAGGAGCAGCAGGGAGGGTTGGGTACAGCAGCCGAGGAGGGCGGGTCAGATGAGGTTACGGTGGCTGGAGTACTGGGTCTTGATGAGAACTTGGTGCGGGTGGTTCCGGCGAGGGAATTGCGGTGAGTTGGACGAGGGTGGGTGTGTTCTCCGGAGTAGGAGACGATGAAGATGTCGGGATCGGAGGGGCTTTTCTCCACTTGTTTCCTTGCACCACAACCTTTGGACGTGCTGCATCTGTAGTAGTTCCTGAACCCATTCAACCCAAAATTCAACAAAGTCAAAAAAGCATAAAGAATTTTTGGAGTGCAAGGAAAAGGGATTAATTACACTTAGTACCTCTGTGTTTGATTTAAATACTCATTGTGCCATTCTTTTTAAAATCTTTAAACACTACTAGGGTATGCAAAGTTCCAAGTCGTGATAGTAACAAAGTAAACACTTGAATTGATCAAACATTGTGCTTGCAAGTGAGTGTCTCGATCCCTAAGTACATCTCATAGTCTTCGATTGATCACTTGGGATCTAACTCAAATTTAGAGTTATCGTTTGGTGTGAAACACTTTTTGCCTCATTAACACTAATTCACATGCTGAGATTTATTTTGCTCCAATTCACCTTGATTATCATTCCACCAACTAGGTATGTTGTAGCAACCCCCCTAAACATGGAATGCATGACATGTACATATGTAAATTTCTATTCATTTTATTTTTTGTAACTTATAAATCTGTGTGTTTGGACCAATTTACGTGGAATTCACCTAATTCCCATGGGTCCCTTCACTAATGCCACATCGACTTACAAATAGCATTGCATCATGTATGAGTCGGGCACAACTTAAAAGTGCAAGGAGATAATTGTCATTGCAAAAATTCCTTAGGCAAAAATGATGTTTTGATAAAAGTAAGGGGCTCCATTTGCAATTAACACAAAAGTGTGGAAAACAAGTAAAGTGTATGAGACCATGGAAAATGAACAAAATTCCCGGGGGAGGAAAAAATACCTCGGGTACGGCGAACCTTTAATGGGTTTCTGGCCGTACTTCCTCCAAGCCCACGAATCCGACAATAGTTCCTCGTGGGTCATTTGTCGCACCAACTTCGTCTGTTGATTCTTCCTGTGAAAAAAGTAAAAACATCGAATAATCAAACAATCAATATAGAATTGGAATTGGAATCCATCGAGGAATTAGGAATCAATCGGACCTTCTTCGAGATCGAACGCCCGGTAAAGTGAGAGAAGAACCGGCGCCAGAGTTCTTGATCAGCTGGCCGGGCGTACTTATCAGCTGTTGCACCATCTTTTGTGGCGGCGGCGGCGGCGGTAATTGTGTCTGTTGTTGGGAAATGGTGGAGGGGTTGTTTGGCAGTGGCTTCAGGTGATTATAACTCCGGTAAATTTCTTCCAACCCTTGGAATTCGAAATCCGAGTTATCCCCTGAACCCGGTTTGTAAAACGGGGTGATATCGTCGTCGTCGTCGGTAAAGGTCAGGGAAGCCAAATCTGTTAACGGGTCCTCAACTTTGTTGGTTTGGCAGTTAACGGCGAGGGTTGCGGTCCTTGCGGAGGAGGAGGAGGCGGCGGCGGTGCAGCCGCTCACCACCGCATGCAGATCCCACCCGTCAGCCATTCGTATAAAACGTGATCGATCGATAATTAATCCCACAAACCGCTCTCAATCATCTGTGGCTGCCACTGTTCCTTCCTCCTGCTTGCGCATGTTGGGTGGAGAGAGAGAGAGAGAGAAGACGCTGACTTCGGTGGTTAAAAGAGAGATTTTGAGAGAGAGGGGGGGAGAGGGGAGAGGTGGAGCACTGAGGGGGAACTGTTAATTATTTATACCAAGCGAAAGTGGTATCAGATCATGAGCGTTTGGCTTGTCGACTCAGAAGAGCTGATTTCACTACTCTCTCTCTCTCTCTCTCTCTCTAGAAATTAAGAAGTGCTTTTTGCTTTTCGATTGACTTGTGAAAATGTCAAAAGGGGGGCCAGTGTGTGTATGCAATGTGTGGAAGAATATTGCATAATCCGTTGCCATTTATACATAGAGAAATGAAATATACAAAAAAAAAAAAAAAAAAATTCAGAGTCCAATATACGGAAGAGGCCATCCTGTAGTGCACTGCCGCACTACAGGGTTGTAGTGCGGCATCCGAGCCGTTGATCGCGCAATCAACTGCTCGGATTTCATCTTGGTCCTTGCATGATCCGAGCCGTTCATTGCCGAGATGAAATCCAAGCCGTTTATTGCCGAGATCAACGGCTCTTGTGCCGCACTTAAGGGTTGTAGTGCGGCAGTGCACTACAGGATCCTTATGGTTATTATGAATGCTTATGCTCATAATAATTGTATGTGAGTCTCACGTGTATGTGATTTATGCACATCTCTGCTGCGATGGTTCCAGCGTCTTGGATGTCCAACCCATCAACCCTTGCTCTATTTGATACTAGTATTATAAATTAAGCCTCAATAATATACTTATTAGATGGAAAAGTGATTTTTGAAGTTTAACAACTCCAACCCAATACTCTAATTAAGTCCTCTTTTATTTTTAAAAAAAACTTAGGCCAAACATCAAATTTCACTATTCCTCCAAGTCCTCTTCCAACCCTTAGAATTCCAAACATCAAACTCATTTCCTATGTCCGTCTTGACTGCGGAGAATGGATCAAGTTCTAACTAATTGTGCTGATAAACTTTGTGTATTGAACATGATCACTTTAAGATAATTGCATTAATATTAATATTATAAGAGAATTAGAACCTTATAGTTATTATGAATGCTTATGCTCCTAATAAAAAGATAATAAAGTGTGTATATTTAATGTTGTTGACTTTGATTCATTAGAGGGTGAGATCCACTTTAGAGTCAATAGTGTTGTGGTGAGTTGGGTCGCAACAATTAATTATTAATAGAATCCACGTCTCGGTAGGGATTAATAATATTCTCTTTGACTAAGCTTATAAGTTTCGATTATGTCAAACTTTGCAAGTGAATATTTCTATCTGACATGTCGAATAAGTTAAGTCGAAAGTCTAGAGGTATTTTATAAGATGTTGATAAAAAAAAATTGACAGTAAATTTAATTTGATCAACGGGTATCTGTAATTATAATGTGGGGAGATATTTAAGTATTTATTAACATTGAGCTCGAAATTAATTTGAGATAGGAACGTGTGTACAATTATAATTCTATAATGAGATGAATTACAATTTGTATAATAAGAAATATTGTCCATGGAGGATTAGGATTTCTTATTTGCACAATAAGCACGGTCCGTATTTATCCTTAGGTACTTGGCGTATCCCTATATACGTGTCGTTATGTTCTCTAAGTTTTGACAGAATTTCATCACACATAAAGTTGGGCTGAAATTAAAGAGAACTAGTAGGTTGCGTTCAGAATCCTAAAAAACACAATCGAGATATAAGGGAATACGCTAGGAGATACTAAGGTTGTTTGAGTTCAGACGAATGTAGTTGAATTGTTCAATCATAACGTATCAAATCAACGTAGCGATCGTGTTTACAAAAGAGAGTCAGAACGTATCAAATTAGCGTAAGGATCGTGTGTTTACTGAATAAACCCTAATTTCTCCTTGTAGGATTTTCTAGTATTTTTTATTGTGTAATTTTACCCATTATCACTTAGTCTTGGAAATTTGGTTCCCAACAATTAGTACGTAAACAGATGCAGCGATATAGTGGTTAATTGGAGTGCATTTATCACAAAAAAAAAAAAGGACTTAAAATTTGTTTAAATGCATTTATTGCATTTTTCTATCACAAGTATAAATCAAACAATAAAGAGGTAAGAGTGTAAAGAGTTATATGATATTGGGTCTTGCTAATCTCTTCTGTCCATTGGGGAAAGATAATATGTATGCAATGACAAAAAAGTTTGAATATATTAATACCCTTTTATTAGATATTGATACACTTTTTACACATTTCTTTTGTCTTAAAGGTGGAGGTTAACATTTTACTATGATATTTGCACTCATTTTCCTTATATATTTTATTGGTAAACTTGGAAAAAACTTTTTTCTTATATTTGCACTCTAAACAATAATCCTACATATGCAAACTTGTCAAACCATACACAATATTCTGCGTAGCACTGCATGATTGGTGGTGAAAGAACAAACACTTTAAAATTACTTTACAACCACCAATTATATACTCAAGGACGAGCTAGGAATTTCACTATGTAGGGGCAAATATGTCATCCAAAATCTTTTGCAAGGGCAAGTCTATATAATTCAAAGATTTTTTTCCTTTTTTATATTATATTAGATGTTTTTTTTCTTCTTGTAGGGGTGACTGCCCCTACTGGCCCCTCCCTGACTTCATCCCTGTTAATATACTGTCACGCAATAATTTTGTATCGGGTGTTATGTCTTATTTATTATGTACTCCCTCCGTCCATCTTTGTTGGTCTATTTTTGAAATCCGTACCATTTTTAATTGCTTAAATCTTTCAGTTTATAATGGTTTTCATGATTTTGCAAATTCTGTATAAAAGATGTAATTGAGATCTATCAAACAAGATTCATATTACATATTTTTTTAGATTTATATTTCATAATTTTGCGAATTTTGTATAATAGATATAATTGAAATCTATCAAACAAGATTTATATTGCATATTTTTTAGATTCATATTAAAATTAAAAGATATAAACAATAAAATGATTTTTTTATGGTCAGCCTAAAAATGTATGAAGATTTTAATCTTAACGACATTTTATTATTTTCCTTTACAATACACAAACACTAAGAACTTCAATGACGGGCCAATAACAGCCGTACACGATGGGAAAGCAAGCCTGTTGTACAAATTTGATGGGTCCACCTCGCCACATTGAAGGGCGTGAGAGAGTATGTCCTACTACTGCTGTTCCCTCAGCTGGGGTCACAAAGAATTTGCGGCCGTTAAAAATTGTGATTCCTTAATCAACATGCTCGTGTCTGGGAATCTTGCATTTTTAACGGTAGAGGATTTTCTGTTACTGTATGGGTGAACGCACAGTAACCTTCTCGCCTCTAGAATTGTCTTTATGGGGAGAGGGGATCCCACCCGCACGGAATCAAGGTTTTTTGTCTTTGATCATCATAAAATAAAGGAAATGAAAATAAAAAAAGATACCAGTGGGGGCATGGCCCATGGTGGAGACCCTCCCCGTTGTCCAGTTTCGAAAAGCAAAAAAATCCAAAACATTTGGCATTTTTAAAATATAAACAAAAAAGAAAATCAAAAAAATTTTAAAAATAAAAATTAAAAATAAAAATAAAAATAAAAACAAAAAAAATCAAAACATTTGACATTTTTAAAAGGAAGGACAAAAACTTTTTTAATTTAATATAAAAACAAAAAATATTTGCCATTTTTAAAAGGAAGGACAAAGAACTTTTGTAATCGAACATAAAGACAAAAAAAATTAGTGACACTTCACTAATTCAAACTTCGAACATAAAATTCAAAAAAATTATCCACCCACCTCCGGCCGACCACCACCCCACCTCTGGCCGGGCACTTCCGGTGACAAAAAAAAATTTAGTGAAGTGTTACTAATTTTTAAAAATTCAAATTTCGAACATAAAATTCAAAAAAATCTCCACCCCACCTCCGGCCGACCACCACCCCACCTCTCGCCGAGCACTTCCGGCGACAAAAAAAATTAGTGAAGTGTTACTAATTTTTAAAAATTCAAATTTCGAACATAAAATTCAAAAAAATCACCACCCCACATCCGGCAGACCACCACCCCACCTTTAGCCGAGCAGTTCCAGTGACAAAAAAAAATTAGTGAAGTGTCACTAATTTTTAAAAATTCTAATTTCGAATGTAAAATTCAAAAAATCACCACCCCACTTTCCGACCGACCACCACCCCACCTCTCAAAAATTAGTGAAGTGTCACTAAAAAAATAGTGAAGTGTCACTAATTTTTAAAAATTCAAACTTCAAACATAAAATTCAAAAAAATCACCACCCCACCTCCGGCCGACCACCACCACCCCACCTCTGGTTGAGCACTTCTGGCGACAAAAAAAAAAAAAAAAAATTAGTGAAGTGTTACTAATTTTTAAAAATTCAAATTTCGAACATGAAATTCAAAAAAATCACCACCCCACCTCCGGCCGACCACCACCCCACCTTTGGCAGAGCAATTTTGGCGACAAAAATAAAAAATAAAATAAAAATGAGACAAAGTGAAGTGTTACTCATTTTTAAAAATTCAAATTTTGGAACATAAAATTCAAAAAAAAATTAAAAAAAAACCACCCCACCACCGGAAACCCAAATCGACAGGCATCAAATAAATAAAAACTAACAATGGTACCATCAAGAAAACAGAATTATTACATTGCAATGGCAAAATAGCAAAGCGAGAACAGTTAACTATACTCTCTTACTAAAATCGACGGGCATAATTACCCTAAATCCAGCCAATAATTCCGTTTCTTAATGGAAGAACATGCAAGGCAAAACAACACTTTAATTGGTAATTAACACAAACATTAGTAAGTAGACGTTTTAGAACTTTTCCGGGGACATTGTTTGTAAACACAGTCTGTGTAGATGTCATCTGCACGACATCTTGTAGGTGATGGGGTTTTTGTGTGTGTTTTATCCTTTTATTAAATTATAATTACAAACAATGTCTTTATGTTTGATTGCAAAAGTTCCTTATCATTCCCTTCAAATAGACAAAATGTTATGTATTTATGACTAATTAATTATTCCAAGATATAAAAGCACTTGCACTTTGCACCAACAATTAAACCAACTCTCACATGTGGATACGTGAGACCTACATATGATTGGTAAGTCTCACATATCCCATATGATAGAGTTGGTGCAATTGTTAGTATAAGTGTTTGTGCCGGTAACAAACATGAATGGAAAGAGAAAAGATAGAGACACTAACACTTTACATCAACAATTACACACCAACTCTTTCACATGGGATACGTGTGCGACTCCAGGTCCAGGACTTCAATAGCGTGGGGTCCAAGGATGGAGCCGAAAGTGTTAGTAGGGACGATCGCGCCTGCAAAGAAAAAAAATCTCTAGTTTTACATAGGAAAAAAAATTCAAAAATTTTCTTATTAATTATATAGGCTCGCCCCTGCGTAGTGAAATTCCTGGTTCCGTCCCTAATGGAGTTACCTATAAACATCAAATATTTTTTCCAAATATATATAAATAAATATAACAAAAACACATAGTAATAGCAACTACAAATCTTGTTCGAACAAAAATCACAATTAAAACTTAATAAGTGTTCCAACTTCCAACTAATAGAAATAAGATATCAAAAGGCACATACTAATACTATTTCTTTTTAGTTTTCACCACACAAAAAAAAGCTACACAAGCTTCTACAATTGCCTCCGACTCGGTTTCATATTCCGAAATTGTTGCATGATAGTCTCTAGGTCAATACTGTCAAATACATTCTTTTCATATTCTACAATTGCATTCAACGAGGTTTCAATTTACATGGGGTCGTTTATAATTTTTTTTTCCATGGAGTCGCACAAAATTTGCATCAGATAATTTTAAAAAATCTAAAAAAAATTAATATAGTAATAGTAAATTTTTTTATTTCTCGTGGGTTCGGCCGACCCCACAACTAACATATTGGAGTCGCCACTGTATAAAACTATAGTATTTTGTATGCAACGACCCAACCATTTAATTATATTTAAGAAGGCGACATGTAATTTCAGGTGAGTGTTATTATATCACGTGAAACTCTAGCTCCAACCAACGTCGGACTAATTAGTACTATTTAGTAAGTACTCCCTTCTCCCAAATTTGGGGTATTACATAGTGTCCACTAAATACACACCGCATTGTGTAGGACCTATATAGGATCCCATCGGAACCTCTTAATTTGTTTAAAATATTTTTTTAAATGTCTATGTTAAAATTTAGCTCAGTCGGATATCGGTAAAAATTTGATCGATTAGTTCAAGTTTAGTCCCTGAATCGTAGGGACCAAAAATGCTACGTAACAACTTAACAAACCCTTATCGATATTTCAATGAGTTGATTTTTTACAGAGACCCTTCAGAAAAATACTCCGTATTAAACAAATTGAGCGGCTCTGATTATTTGTGTAGAACCTTGAGGTGGATTGCACACAATGCTAGGTGTAATTGGTGTACACCAATTGGTGTACCCATAACAATGCTCATAATACTCCGAAGTACAGATCGGCGTGTGAGGCTCACTCCGAAGTTGCACACAAATTATCTGAGTCGTTCATTAATTTTACATAATTTTTGAAATGGCACCACATTCAAAATTCATTAACGACTCGAATCATTTCTGAGGGAAACTAGAGTAGGCTCCACATTCCATCTGTACACTATCGATACATTCTTGGTCAGTATGAATAATTTTATTGAAAGTTAAAACACTTCTTTAATTAGCTCTCCCCATTTTTCTCTTCTTTTTTTTTTCCGTTTCTTTTCAGTCAGTCCGTCAAACCACATAAGACAATGACTTACGCATCGTACCCATTTTTCTCTTCTTTTTTTTGGACTTTTTGCTCCTCCTTCCTTTTCTTCTTTTCCCTTATGTCTTTATCCACATCGATTTTAAAGTCTACGACCATTTAAATTCACAAGATCTTCTAGCATGTCCTTTTCGGAAAGGAAATTAAATGCCAAAGATTGCCTATATGTTGTACGTATAGCCTCCATGTATGTGTAGAACTTGAAAAAATGAGCACAAAAATCTTTCGGTGGTATCTAGATAAGAGGAAGTCCACCGGTTGATGCCAAATTAACGGTTTTGTCAAAGTCATTTATAATTTGCTACAATGTGAAAAAAGTTTTAAAATAAAAATGTGTACCGATAGGGTACAGACGGCGTGCAATGCCCCTGGAGAAATTAGCTCAAACAGATACCTGCAACTATGTGGGGGTTCGCCGGTGGATCCTCCTTGGGTGAGCCGGCTTCCTCCTAGCCCGACCTACACAAGCAACAAACCATTAGAGCCCCATCAGCCTCTTGCTGGCAGGCACTCCGACGATCAAGTCAGCCACTAGAGAGATAAAGCCAATAAAGAGTTATTTAGATCTTGAAGAGTGTGTTCATACCTCTAGGGTCTATCCCTTGGTATTTATAGCCTCACATATGCTTGCTCTCCAAGCTAAACATGCTCACACACGTGCGATGACATCATCCCTTATGACACTGGGCCCAAGGCCCCTAGTGAATCACACCATTACTTAGACACGTAAGGGTGACGCCACCTCATTGTGTCGGCCCGTGCCATAGGAGATAAGGCCCAAATGCCTTCCTTCCTAACGATTCGACCCACATAGCTCTCGGCCCAAATCGCTATGTGGGCCTTCCGGTCCATCTATTATACTGATCTTGGACCATTGGCCCAATACTTAAAGCCCACGAGGGCTTAGCCCACTCTGGGTCTCTTCTCAACGATCCGACCCGTAACTTTGTACAAATTTTTTCCACCACAATAGCCCCCCCTGAACTTCTCGTCCGTCCCTTGTGGACACGAGGAGTTGATCTTCTAACTGTAGGACCAAAATCCTTTTCAAAAAACTGGACTGTCAGGTCCTCAAACCCTTTCGTCAAACCGGACCGCCAGGTCCTCAAACCCTTTTGTCACTTCGAACCGCCAGGTCCTCAAATTCTTTTGTCAAGCGAACCATTAGGTCCTCAAATTCTTTTATTGAACCAGACAGCCCTCGAGTCAGACCGGAGCGGTCCTCTTTGCACCTAACTTTTTTGAAGATTCTTAGCCCTTGTCTTGATTGTAGACCTTTGCTTAATCAAGGATCTGTTGGCCCCTTCCTAGTTATATACACAATCTGTCATAACTTTAGCCATTGAGTCCAAATTGACCGAGCATACTAACATGTTTTATCATGCACCATAAAACCAGACCGTTCTTTAATCAAACCGGAGCGGCCCTCTCTGTTGTTTCTCCATACCAAGTGGCGTTATATTGGTTGTCAATCGGAGAACATATTGGGACGTGAATGTTAAAAACCCACGCAGCCTCTAGTACTATAGAGAGCTACGTGTCCATCACTGATTTGTCCCATACTATAACCGTTGTCTGTGCCACTTCATTTCTCGCACTTAGAAATCTTTTCGAATTTCCTTTCCTTACCTTCTGATGAGAAGGATACTAGAAGCCACAGTCGCAGACGTTTACAAAACAAACATTAGCCACATGGTTGAACTCCTTCTGGGGCGAGCCCATGATATGAAACCGGACCGTCCTCTTTGTAAACCGGAGCGATCCTCTTCTGTCTAATCAACAATTATCCGGCTTCAGGGAACAAATTGCCTAGGGAGAAGACTGTTGCAAACGACTTGCAACTCAATATTTTCTTCTTTTACCTAGGGAGGAGACCATTGCCTCTGAACTTCTTTTATCCTCCTTGGCGGTCTGAGATTCTTTATTGCGGTTATCTGACTCGGGTCGGCCTTTATTCCTCTCTTTGTTACGAGATAACCGAGGAATTTTCCATAATCGAGGCCGAAGGCGCACTTCTCAGCATTTAGACGGAGTATGTGCCATCGCAGGATGCCAAACACTTCTGCGAGGTCGACCAGATGATCCTCCTCTCTCCGGCTTTTGACAACCATATTGTCGATGTATGCTTCGACAGTATCATGCAATTGAGCGCCAAACATGCGTGTAACCATGCGCTGATAAGTAGCCCAGGCGTTTATAAGGCCGGAAGGCATCACCTTGTAGCCATAAATGCCAAGAGGAGTGATAAATGCCATTTTGTCCTGATCTGGTTCATATATAGCGATCTGGTGGTAGCCTCGGCTTGCATCTATGAAGCTCAATCTGGCTTGTCTGACCGTTGCATCAACCAGTTGGTCGATACGGGGAACAGGAAAACAATCTTTGGGACAAGCGTCATTTAGATTAGTATAATCCACACAAACTCGCTTTTTCCCGTTTTTCTTCGGTACCACCACTGTGTTAGCTAACCACGTAGGATACTATACCTTTTTCACATAGTTGGCCTCCAACAAGTTGTTAACTTCTTGAATAACCGCATCTACATGCTCGGCGGCAGAACGCCTCTGCTTTTCTTCACTCGGACATTCCGAGAGGAAAATAAACTAGTTTCTGTGTTGGCATCTAAAGGCTTACGTTCAGCCAATCCGTCGCATCATCGCTTGATCAACTCTTTCAAAAGGCTTACGTTCAGCTAATCTACCGCATCATCGCTTGATCAACTCTTTCACCAGCTAAGCCTTCGGTACTCGAAGGTTTACGTTCGGCCAATCCGCCCCATCATCGCTTGATTATCTCTTTTAGCAACTTAGTCTTCAGCACTCGAAGACTTACGTTCGGCCAATCCACCGCATCATCATTCGGCAAAAAAACCGTCGGCTCTGTTGCCATAGCCGACTCCGTGCAATGCTTTTCGGAAACCTCCGGCTTTTAACCAGTCGTCTAATTCACCCATCTCTTTTTTCTTTCATGAACTTCATACTTTATCTTTGTAAGTACTTCTTTACCTTTCATGGACCGGCTCCTAGCACTTAGGAACATGCCGCGTCCAAGGTCTGTGATATTATTTCGTGATGGCCGACCTCATTCATACCAATCGGTCATTTCCAATTTTTTGCTTATGCTTCTTTTCCCAAGCATCTTCAAGTTCTTCTAATTACCACATACCATCCCCTACCCCCCACTCTGGGTTGGGCTGGGACTCGGTCTAGTGCAACCAGAGTATTTTATAAACAATGCATACTTCTGTAGAAAACCGTCCACATAGGACTAGGTCTGGACCAAGCTAGAATCAATGGCTTGAAAAACCATCCCATTTCCCCCATTCTGGGTTGGTCTAGGACGTAGTCGTTTTGAACAAAAAAATTCACAATTTTTGATGAAGTCTGAGGGCCACTCCCTCTCTCTAAAATCGAAAGACACTTTCCAATAGTTGTTTCTTCCAATTAAACCGAAAGTTCCGCTCTCTCAACAGAATCAAGAGTCACACTCTTTTGATTATACAGAGAGCCCCGCTTTCTCAAAAAGTCGAGAATCTAAACTTTGTGCTTCAACCGACGAACATTTCCTCTCATGGGAACCGAAGGTCACTCCTTTTCAACAAGCCGAGAGCCTACCGCTCATGCTTACACCGAGGATCACTTCCTCTTAGTTATACCGAGAGCTACGCTCCCTTATCAATACAGGGAGTCAAACTCCTATAATTAGGATGAAGATACCGAGAGCTACGCTCGCTTAACAAGACCGGGAGTCGTACTCCCTCAATAAGACTAAAAATCGTTAATTTCCAATCCCTGGACGTTTAAAAATACCTCGGAGTATATCTTTGTGGAAGGTTATCTTTTTGTGAGTGATTTTAGAGAGAAAATCACTTGGTGGTTAGGTGTTACTAGCACCGGAGTCTAAACTAGTTGAGTTAGGTGTGACTAACACCAGAGTCAAAAATAATTGGAGCGATTGGGGATAGATTGCTCGTTGTAAAGGTTTCTTTAGCACCCACGAAGCTAGAAGGTGCTACTATTGGAGATAGTGCAGCAAATTCCGAGTTGGACACTTTGAGAGTGGACTAGGCCGTGAAATTGCTGACCAATTGCGTTCGATTTCTCTCTTCCCTTTACTCTTTATTTACTATTATTTTTTATTGGGTGTTGCATTTAAGTCTTTAATTCCGCATTATTTTTATATACATAATTCACCCCCTTTGTGTTGCTATCTGGGCCAACAAGCCTGAACCGATTTCACCCATAGCAGAGAGTGTCACTTTGTTACATATTTTGTCAAAATTTAATTATAACATTGGACTTACTCCAAGGAAACCACAATCACAAATATGTAGAACATTACACGAACACCATTTTTCCAGTGGTTGGAGAGTGACTTGGATTTCACTGTGCTAGGTGTGAAAGAAGATTGAATTTTTTTTTTTTTGGGCCAGATGATAGGATGCTAGTTTGTTAGGCCTCGTTTGATTCATGGATTAAAATAGATGGGATTAATAATCTTGGGATTGGTAGTCCTGGACTATTTGTCCTGATATTAATTTCATCCCTAAATCTACTCAATCCCATGTTGAATCGCGTGGGATTATTTATGGGATAAAAAAAAAAGAAAAAATATTTTAAAAAAACCACATTTAAAAAATATTTGTTGAAAACAGTTTTGGAAAAACAAATGGAAAATTTTCAAAAAGACCCCTGAACTTTCTGACAACTAGCGAAATAACACCTCGACTTTAGAAACTATAAAAATTGAATAAAAAATTGTAAAAAATTGTAGGCAAGGTTATATGGTGTTTCTAGATTGAATTAAGTTTTTTTTTTTTTTTGTGTTTCTAAAAACTTTACTAATTTTTTTTTTTTTGATACATCTACTGTAGACACACTTGAAAAGTAAAACTTGGCAAATTGTAGAAAATTTTCTAAAATATTAAAAATATTTCCAACTTTGACTTGATACTTAGACTATTTAATTTTCTTGAGGTGTTTTTCTGTTTTTACTGAATTCTTTTTACTTTTTAATAAGTGTGATTATGGTAAAGTTTTAGAAAAATTGGACTATAGATACACACAAAAAAAAAAATCAACACAAACAATCCCACATGAACGATCTGAACCGTTGATTATTTTGAAAATACTTTTTTGAGTTAACCCTGAAAAATTTAACTCAATAGGATATATGTAAGTGTCTGATCCAATCGTTTAAGGTTTCATTAAGATTATAGGATCTTAAATTCTAAATGAAAAATTGGACAATACGATCAAGCACTTATATGTATCCGATTGAGTTGAAATTTTTCAAGTTAGCTTGAAAAATTATTTAAAAAACAATCAACGGTTTGGATCGTTCATTGGTACATCACAGACAACATTTTTTGAAAACTTATCCTAGTGCACTTTTTTTTTTTTTTGAGTTATGCCCAAAACGACGTCGTTTTGGGCACTTAACGGACAAAACCGCTGTTAAGTCCATTCGTTAGGCCTCCTCAGTTAAAAACGTGACGGAATAGGACGGCAAGGACTTTTTTGTTGACGGAATATAAAGTTCGAGTGTGATTTTGTTGACGGTTAAAGTCCGGGTGTTATTTCGCTAATTGTCAAAAAGTTCAGGGGTCTTTTTGAAATTTTTCCAAAAGAAAATCTAGTTTTGAAAAACATTTACTTTAAAAAAAACAATTTTGAAAATACTTTTTCAAAACAATCACAATCACTTTTTTTAAACAACATTTTTGGAAAACAATTCTTGAAAAAAATTTAAAAATGAAAATTGAAGTTTCTTAAAAAATATTACTTCCAAAATATATTTTTTAAATATTTATTTTTTAAAATATTATTTCCAAAATGATTTTTTTAATATATTTATTTTTTCGATATTTTTTTAAAATAATTTTAAAACAACAAAAAAAAATAGATAAATAAATATTTCCAAAAAAATAAATTGAGATATTTTTTTTGAAAACAATTTTTTTAAATAAATTTTTTTTATAAAAATATTTTTTTATATTTTTTTAAATTTTTTATTTAAAGATTTTGAAAAAGAAAATAAAACATTTTAAAAAAAGAATATTTTTGAAAGCAATCCCATCTTTGTTAATCCTACCCAGTCCCACCTCTCCCCTGGGATTATATAGTACCCCGCATATAGGGATAAAAATAATTCCGGATTAATAATCCCGAGAGTCATTCGGGAACCAAACATGGGATAACTCTGGAAGTGGTACAGTTAGTCCTATCCCAGACATTTAATCCGTGAATCAAACGAAGCCTTAGATTACAGTGGTATTGATGTTGTTCCAATAACTCGAATTCAGAACCACCCACCGCCTTAGTACTAGTACATGACCTTTGTCGTCCCATTTTCCCTTTATTGCCACTTGCAGTGCATGCATGAGCTTATTTTTGTTGGATGATAATGATGATATATAGGAAAAGGTATCAAATTCAAGAGAGAGCATTAAGGAAATAAGGAATAGACCCAGTAAAAATTAAGGACCACCACTGCGTACAAGTAACCTCCAAACCTTTTCAATATTGCAACATTTAGTTCCATGAATGAGATGTCTGATTGATTTAGTTCCCCTCTCTCTCTCTCTCTCTCTCTCTCTCTCTCTCTCTCTCTCTCTCTCTCTCATTTTCTAGTTCATAGATTGTAGTCAAGATCGATTGGGTGGATTATATGGGATAAGACTAGTACTTTTGGCCTCCTTTTCATGTAGTGTTAGCTAGATGAGATGAGAGAGAGAGAGAGAGAGAGAGAGAGAGGTGGGTTTGGCAACATAGGTTAAAGGGAAATGAGTGGGAAAAGGGGGGGCTATTATGGGTTTGGCAGGAGGACATTTTAATGACGACAGGGATACATATAGATAGGTAGATACAATCTTTATCATATGAAAAAGATCAAGAGGCAAAGATTGCAATCTACAAGCAACTCATCCCGGCCCCAAAGGTTGCTCCAAGGGTTAGAGCGAGTGCCAGACTTTGGAAGTAATCTTCAAGGTCTAGGGTTCGATTCCTCATCAAGTGAGTACCTTGCGGGAAGTGGGAGGCCGCGACTGGTGTGGCCGCGCTAGTTCCCCTGGAGGTTTGGGTCACGCAATTGGATCCATTAGTGGCATGGCTGTAGGTTGTTCCTTCGTTAAAAAAAAAAAAAAAGGAAAAAAAAAAAACTCATCCCGGCCCCCACTTCTACCTTTTTGCACTTTTTGTACAGACAACCAGCCTTTAATTCTTCTCTTTAATTTCCACCCCATATTTGTTGAGTGAGAGAGAGAAAGAGAGAGAGAGAGAGAGAGAGAATCCCCCACCCTCCACTCTCTTGTGGGGGTGGGAGGAGAAGGTGCCACACATTCACACACTATGAGGTCTAGCTAGGACGTGTATATATCACCATTTCCACCAAGTCACATGCACTCTAGAGTTTCTTGAAATTTGACAGACTTGCTGAGCACTACTAATCAAGTCTCTCAGTAAATTTTCTAGTCCCAACGTAAATTACCTGTTTTTGATCGGTTCGGAGAAAAAATTAATCGTGGTGTGTGTAATGGCGCAAACTGACCCGGACATTCCTGATCGCCCAATCCAAGAAAAATGGAATTGGTGCACTTTTCAGCCTTTGCTTTGTGCCTCATTTCATCCCAACAACTGCATACATGTGTTTGATAGAGATGGATATGTTTCCTTGGCCAATAACCTCATGGGTTTTTTTTTTCATTTCAACAAACGCATGTTGTTTGATGAAAGACATCCTCAAAGAAGTCTTTCCTCCAATGGAAAGCTAAGTCAAACACCACTAAGCAATTAACCACATGGAAGAGAGTCCAGTCAAAAAGTCATGTGATAGAATGATTACTGTGAAGCCTAAAATATGCTTTTAACCACAATGCTGATTGTGGGCACAAAGCCTTTGTCCACATCAACTCCAAACCTCTAATTTATGGGGTTTTTTTTTTTTTTCCTTATACGAAAAACAAAATGCCCCAGGACTATTTTGCCCTTCATGCGGAATAAACCTTGAATACCTATCAAAGTGGTTGGTAAACCTTGAATACCTATCAAAGTGGTTGGGTGATTGGTAATAAGGTAGGATTAGCATTAGAATTTGTAATAAGGTAGGATTAGTGAGGGAATTGAGTTCAACCTCCATATTTTTGCTCCGGATTCGTGAGGCAAGAATGAGTTCAACCTCCATATTTTTGCTCCGGATCAATTAGCTAGATAATGGGATTATTAATGGCATGATAGTAATTTTCCTTTTTTAGCCTTCTAAAGTAGGGAGGAGGAAAGTATAATTCATCGTTTTTATGAAGTTGAAAGGACATTTTAATAAATACACAAAGAAGTGAAGGGATTGAGCGGTTAGTACCACCCCTGGGACGGCTAGTCCTCCCATTTTAGGGGATTAATATCCAATTGGATTAATAACCCATTCAATTTTGGTAAACCAAATAAAAGGACTAGGGGACACACAAGATTAACAATCTAATAGGGATATCTATCTCTTGTTACTTTCATGACATTAAACTTTGATGCTACTTAGTCTGAATTAATAGTAGATAAAAATGCATTCAATGAAGTTCTTAGTATTTTCCCCCTTTCATGGGTTTGAAATTCAAGATCCCTTTCACTGATTGCAGTATCTCAAGATGTGATCACCATGTCCAAAACCATTAATGAAGTTCTTTGACCTCATTAATGGCTGCTTTATCCGAAATTATGTGGACGGAGGGAGTATATGTTTGTTGAATGCTTGACAAGTGACATTAAGTTGAGGGAGGTTTAAGTGATGCTTGCTCAAAGTTGAGGGGGGACCCCAATGCTATGCACCCCTCAGCCATCCGATCGTGTTTTGGACAACTATTTAATTTTGATTTATTTTTACGGTAAATAATCAAAACACATCCGGCCGTTCAAAACAGCATGCCTCCGGATTCCATTGAAAATACCCTTTGAATAAATTTAACTCAATGATGTTTATACCCAAAACTGTGAGGCACTGAAACTGAACTCGTTTACATGATACAAAGCTAGTAGTCTAGTACAATTCCAAATTACAGTCCACATGTGCAACATCAGCCCAACCACTCAACATTTGACGAAGCACATTGAAAATGCTTCCACAACCAAGACATTTCACATTACCAAGTTAATTTACATTTCCAATATACAAATTGATTAGTAGTACATCATACTGTTGGGGAAAATATATGAGCTAGGAATTTCTGTTAGAATAATAATTCTAAATAATGTGCATCAAACAAATTAAGGAAATTAGATAAATAGAGTAAGGATTAGAATAGCCTGTGGGGTGGTCGAGGCACGCGAAATCGCGCTCTCCTTAGGAAAGATACACTCCCTTCTGCACGGGGTTGAATGGCGCTCCTTCCCCAAGATACAACGACCTTCGAGTTTTCTTCTGTGCAGCGAATTAAACTCACGAACCAATAGTTTCCCAACACTCGAAATAATAGAGGAAAGTAATCTTCAATAAAAAGTGAAAAGGAACATAAGCCTTTCTCTCTTCCAAAGTATGACACTTGCTGGAATACGAAAAGTGAAGAGTTTTTTTCTTTTATGTAGATCGTGTAAAACCAGAGAAAGTAGAGTAATAATATTCTGATGTATTATATTCCAGGGAGAAAAAATTAAGCACACATATTTATAGAGTTATTGTTACACGATAGTTTGTTAGAAAAGAAGATAAAGGTCTGATATTGTGGAGAAAAAATAGGAGTTCAAGTATTAGTTTGTTCCAACTAAATTTCACCTCTAATGTTGTGGAGAAAAATAAGGAGACTAAGTCAAGATCAACAACTAATTCCATGTATCTCTCCAACAAATTATTTTACTTGGAAATTATAAATAAAATATAAATTGTAAAATATTAAATTAGAACAACAATCCCCCACATAATTTAAAATTTTACAAGAGTGTTTTTACTGTGCAATGGGCGTAGGTGTCTTCCGGACTTCAACCTACACTTAGTGTTAGCTAGTTTCAGTTTGAAGAACCGTAGTGAACAAAGTCTTGAACTAGGCCCTTGATTTCAAACTTAAGCCTACCACACACACAGTACGGGAAACATTATGGTTCTGGAACGGTTTTGCGCTTTAGACGGTCATGCGCACGTATCTCGTTTCTATGAGTGTCTTTAGAGAATAGCCCAATTTCCCATAGCAGCGACCCCACTGCCACACTCATATAGGTGTGTCCTCCAAGGGTAGTTTGTGACCAACACCCTGTAGAAATCCTACCTTGGACACATTCAGAGCTAAGCTCTTCCTATCGTCACATGACATGCACATAGCATGAGCACTATCACCATAGGAATAGGACCAGGGATTCCCCTCTTATATTTTAGTGCTCCTCCTAGTCACCATTCAGCTTCGTTGTTACCTATTGAACTTTATTCATGGGATCTCCAATCACAAAGGTTAGGTGTCCACTGAGGTGACTAACTTATGGGCATCAGTCCTACTCCCCTCGATGATTAAGGAATTAGCTTTTGTGCTAATTCGAGAATATGTTTTGTTCTTTTTAAGATACAAACATTTCTCATAAAAAAAAATTTACGACGTCGAAGATAAGAATTAGTCTGCGCACTAATCTTTTCTTATGAGAATTCTCTTTGGGCTGATCAAGCCCCCACATTTTCTAGATACTTTTCAGAGCTCCAGTGTTGCTTCATTTCAAGCTTGCCAACATTTACTACCTTTGCAAGATACATATCTCTGCAACCACAGAAGTGTGTATTAAGCTTAGGCTTCAACAAATTACATTAACTGCCATTAGCATCACATCATATATAATAGGCTGAATAACATATATGATGTTAGAAACAACAATAAAAGCCTCCTCATATTATGTCAATTATGATCATATTTTCATCAATTCTGACAATATACTCATACTACTGCAAAGAACTTGAAAACCCAATAAAAATAATGGCTCAAGACTCATATGTTGTAAAGGCCAAATTTACAGAGACTTGTTCACATGACAAAATATTAACAGATAATACGAGTCTAAGTACATTATCACGTTTGCAGTCTCATAGCATGTAATTTGCTCAAATGTATCCCAAAATTAGGCGCAAGACTTTGGGCTACAAAATTGATAATGCACATAAAATACTGTAACTTATATTGTCTTCTCAATTATTGCAATGGTGGAGAACTAAGAGTTCTTATGAGGTCCACCATAACCAAAGTCGGTGACTTTTTGATTTTCCATAAAATAATTAAACACCCAAAATTGTGATTTTAAAAAAGACTACGATATCAATTTTGCCTAACACGTTTAAGAACTGAGAATTTCAAAAAGAAGCTCTTGCCATCTTTTATTGAACATGAGAAGTAAAATTAAGGATACAAAATAGAATTTTGTTAAATCCGTAGAATGTATTTCGTTGAAGCATTTCAATTATAGCCACATGTAAGCCCCCACATATAACAGTAGGCCAAGCGCAAATCTAAATAGGATAACTATTCAAATAAGGCAGAGAGTTCTACCAATAAAGTTTACTCCTTAGTCGCACACATATATAAACTTCATGCCAAGATGCAAGAATTTCGTTCCTTTCAAAATCAAGAGATGTCACTTTGCATAACTGTATTTGCAAGTTGATAACATTTAAATAATCAAAATAAAGATTACTATTCGAATTCCATGATGCATAGCAAAGTGAGAAATGCATCAAGAGAACTTGTTATGCATAATATCCAAAGTGGGCATATAAACCAATTTTTTTTTTTTTTTATTACTTCATGCAGCCATGAAATTATGATGGATGCTTAAAATCATGGTGACCAATAAAATTTGGAATAACTACATCACATGAAGTGCGGCTATCAGATCTCATACGGATTCCTTGTAACGGCAAATCAATTAAATTACGAGCATATCAAATAATCATCTCAACAATGAAGTCCCTGGATTTATAAGCTCTATGCCATTTCTTCTCTATTTTTTTTTTAAAATACAAAAGCATTAATCCATATTGACACCCAAACTAAAAATTATTCTAGCAGAATATCCTAAATGTTCTTTCCTAAGATTGTTGGGGAAAATATATGAGCTAGGAATTTCTGTTAGAATAATAATTCTAAATAATGTGCATCAAACAAATTAAGGAAATTAGATAAATAGAGTAAGGATTAGAATAGCCTGTGGGGTGGTCGAGGCACGCGAAATCGCGCTCTCCTTAGGAAAGATACACCCCCTTCTGCACGGGGTTGAATGACGCTCCTTCCCCAAGATACAACGACCTTCGAGTTTTCTTCTGTGCAGCGAATTAAACTCACGAACCAATAGTTTCCCAACACTCGAAAGAATAGAGGAAAGTAATCTTCAATAAAAAGTGAAAAGGAACATAAGCCTTTCTCTCTTCCAAAGTATGACACTTGCTGGAATACGAAAAGTGAAGAGTTTTTTTCTTTTATGTAGATCGTGTAAAACCAGAGAAAGTAGAGTAATAATATTCTGATGTATTATATTCCAGGAGAAAAAATTAAGCACACATATTTATAGAGTTATTGTTACACGATAGTTTGTTAGAAAAGAAGATAAAGGTCTGATATTGTGGAGAAAAATAGGAGTTCAAGTATTAGTTTGTTCCAACTAAATTTCACCTCTAATGTTGTGGAGAAAAATAAGGAGACTAAGTCAAGATCAACAACTAATTCCATGTATCTCTCCAACAAATTATTTTACTTGGAAATTATAAATAAAATATAAATTGTAAAATATTAAATTAGAACAACACATACCACTATAGCTCCCGAAAAATGAAACATTCGCGATAACAAGACACCTTAGTTAACTGTAAAAAACCATCGTCCAACCCCAGTTGCACCTTTGTTTGGTACACCATCAAGATTAGCCACAAAGAGCGGATCCCTATCCTCGCATTTGGATTCAGTACTTGTCGCACTAAGTGAGCTTCCCCGCTCTGTCTGTTCTAATTCTTTTGTCAAATCTGCTATTATCTCTTTCAAATTGGATTTGCTCACATCCCCTGCTGCTGCCGCGATACCAACCATTGTTATCCTTGGAAGCAAAGGGCTCTGCTGCAGTTCTCGTCTCTTGCATTGCGCAGCTTCAGCTTCCACCCTGCAAGCAAGGGGGTAGGTTGTAATTAGCACGAAAACAGAGTGAGCTCGAAGAATGCACGTTGCAGTGGGGGTCTCTTTTTGTGTGCCCGTACCTGTTAGGAATAGTCCACTCGCGGAGTCCCATACAACTTTGGTCCTATCTAAGTGAATTACAATAGTTGATCTGGAATACACTAGAAATCTAATACTAGTATGTTAAAAGATCAAGTATATTGTGACTAAAAGATTCTAAACTCCACCTGTTTCGTGCTCTCGTTTGGCGGGGTACAAGGTTTTGGGTGGATAAGAAAGAAGGGAATAAGAGGTGGATATAGTATAAAGGCGATTAGTTAAGAAGTGGGTGATTAGCTTATATGTTGTTTGATTGGTAGTTGATATGGGTGGTAATAGTGACTGTGGGTGGATAATGTGATAAATTACTTAGTTGCCCTAAATGATTACATTGAGAAAACAAAAAATATCCGTGTCTTTTCTCCACCCGAATTAGCTAAAGCCTGGGAAGGGGGTGGGGTTAGCTAAGACCCCTGGAGGGATATGCTCTCCCCCACTTCCTTCTCCCACTTCCAAACATCGGGTACCTTCTCCTCATCCCTTCTTTCTCCCACTCCCATTTCCCCCTTCCTTCTCTCACTAACAGACAGGCCCTTAGAGTCCTTCCTTCTACACAGCTGGTCCAAAGCCCAAATAAAGGAGGATGTGTTGTAGCAGACAGCCAGCATGTAAAAATCCCATTAGATCCTTATGAAACGATCCAATTATGACTCAATTCTTGAACATCATGGATCACGATGCTCTCGACATAAGTCAATGGGAAAAACAAATTCACATAGCTGACCATTAGGACACAAGGCTTTGTTTGATTTGGTTTGGTTTATGGCGACTAAGATTCTTTGGCTTACGATAGATAGACTTGTGGGAACCCACAGAAGATGACAAGAGTGGCGAAGAAAAAGCAAAGATGTAAGGGCTGGGAAAAAAATACCAGGGACACTAGGTGAGGGGTGGGGTTTGAGTATTCTGGACATCCAATATATTAAACCTCTATTTTTTTAATAGTGAATTCTCTCCTCCGTGGACGTAAGGGATTTGGACAGGACCACGCAAACTCAGTGTTCTCTCTTGTGTGTGCATTTTCATTATATTGGGTGCTTTGCTAGCTTAGATGACATTCTGGTATTAACCCCCACAGTACAATATGAAGTATAAGCACCTTTTATTTGATTGATTATTGCGCGGTTGGTTTGAAAATGGATGCCTACACCAATCTCCGAAGGGAAATCCGAAACTCAATCTCTGTTCCTGCTGAGCTTGGACACTATCCTTCAATGTGAGCTCTGAAGTACCATGCTGAAGGCATGTACTGTTTAGTAATTCAGAATTGGCTTCAGAGCTGGATGACTCCAATGCCCTCAGCCAGGAAGCTGCACTCCTGCACCAAATGAAGACGATTTTGACTCAAAAGATATAATAAATAAATTTTAAAAAAAAGTGAGTCAATAAAATAATCATGATATGGCACTACTTGTTCAAAGAATCTGAGCCACGAAGAACATCAAAAGAGAAATTTTATGGCTTCTTTTTCCCATTTTTGGTTAGGCAAAATCATTCAACAAAAACAAAACCTTAAAAAAAGGACCAACTAACAAAACCCTAGCATCCGTTCAAAAAACAAAACAAAACCCTAGTAAACCACCTTCAAAAAGGCAAGCACCGACAGTCAATTTGTTTTATGGTAGTAATTTATGAATCAATTCACCCAACATTTACAATAGCCATTTTGCCTTCTTGTGTTTTAGCTGATCTATACTTCACCTTCCCGTTGTTACAAATGCAGTCCAAAATGGAGAGTACACGTGCCTAATCTGAGAGTTCACATGAAAAATAGTTCAAGTCACCTTTGCCTTCATCTTCTTTGTCTCCTCAATCTGAAAACCCTAACCTTATCTGCATCTTCTTCCATCTCCCGTCATTGTCACCACCCTATATTCGCTGCCCTCACCCTTGCTTACCCGTCATTTCCCCCGCCCATGGTCTGAAAATCACAGAACTGCAACACCCATGGCCAAATACCCAAAGCCTAAAACAACGATGACAGTTTGGTTGGTTGTTTTGAGGGAGAAAAATAAGGGGACAATGAAGGTGGCTCAAGGTGAATGCTTATAATAAATAATTTAGCATCTATGTACTTAAAAAGTACATTTGATTTGCTTAGAATTTATATTGAGATAAAAACTAAGAGGATCTAGGTTAATGTACGGTAAAATTGACAATGGTTAAGATAACAAAGGAAAGAGAGAGTGGAGATGTGAGAATGAAAGATGAGGCAAAGATAAAAATACATAAATAAATAAAAGAGACGTGTTAAGCTCATTTTATATTTTTCATTAAAGGAGTTAGCATTGAAATGTAGTTCCAGACCTTTACGTGTTCCAAGGCCAAACCGCAAGGGTTGACCACAGTGCAGTAGATTTTGCCCCCATATATTTTCGCTCTTTCCAACTATGACGTTTCAGAGAGCTATTAAACAAAAAGGACTCATCAGGTGATGAACATAATTCTTTGGTTCTATCAAGCTTGAGAGACGCAAGGGCTACAGGTTTGATCAATGAAGTTCTTCCAGTATAGTAAAGGAAACCAAATCCTGTGCAGTGTCAAGGAAGGGCATCAAACAACTGAAAATGGGGGAAACAGGGACTAGATGGGGTACCTTTGTTCAAATGAATCTACAATATAAGGAAATTTCGGCTGAATTCCAGTGGCTTTGCGTAACCACCTGTTCCCCAGGAGCACTTTGTCAACAGCGTTGAGAAGCTGAAATTCAGCAGCCTGTTCTACTGTACTCGAAAGTATATCTTTATCCATTGCTAGCTCCATAAGTGCACTCGTAACCTAAAAACAAAGGACATGCAGCACCAAATAAACACTTAATGGGCAATACACGGGCGCTAAGTGTTACACGGTCTTGGGTAGAACTCAACCCCAAAAGCTAGCTCATGAAGTGAGGGTGCCCTTGCTTAACTCAACCCTTTGGTAAAACTTCGCTAGCTCCCTGAAGTGAGGGTGCCACTCACGTACCCAGCTTTGATACCATGTTAAACGGTCTTGGGTAGAACTCAACCCCAAAAGCTAGCTCATGAAGTGAGGGTGCCCTCACGCTTATATACTTCATATTACTTTGGTACCCAGGCGATGTGGGACTTCGCTTCACACTAAGAAATTATATTGCTTCCATAAATTAGGGTGCCCCAAAAGCACATATATACCCACAGAGCAAGAATGACTCATGAAGTACCCTGAGAAGAACCTATTCCCCAATTGGTACAATACATGAATTGTTCAATAGGTGTACATAGCAAAAACAGGAAAACATATATATGAAAGGAAAGCAAAAACAAAAATTGAAGTAATGACAGACACGAACTCAGGAACAAGCACGCACAGCTTCTGTTTACTGTTTCACTATTTTTTTTCCCAGGTGCTTGGGGGGAAAAAGAAAAGAAAAGCCAAATTAAAACCCCACGTTTAGCTTCCGAACTTCTTAGTTCTTAGTAAGTACGTAAAGAGAAAAAGTAAACAGGTGTTTTTTCATACCTCTGGTGGTTCCGACATGCTCTCTCCAGTCTCGTCAATCAATTCTGCATCGGAATCATCTTCACGAAAAACATCCCGATGCTGTCGCCTAGTTTGTATTAATGCATGGAAGTGCTGATCGACGGATTCTTCTAGAATGGTGTCTAATAATTTTTTATCAAAGAAGTACGGAGTATACCTAGTGGAAGAATCACCAGTGCAAGTGTCAGATGTTTTGAACAATGCACTAGAAGGAAAAACAAGTCACTAGGGATGGCCATCTCGGCCGACCCACCCCGATCCAACCCGTCACCTCCCGGGATGGCCATTCGGAGACCCACTCGGGTAGATGGAGATTATTTTTAAAAAAAAACTCGGGGATGGGTAGGGGATGGATAACAAAAGGAGTCCTCCCGATTCCCGATCCCCATCGGGTCCCCAGGGTACCCTGGAGATTACATTTGAATGTAAAAATCGGGGCCCTTCGGGTCCCTTATCTAAAACCAAATGGGACCTCACGATTGGCAAACCTTTCATATGCTGATCCCCGATATGTTTCAATGTCCCAAAATGCATTTTAATGGAACCCCCATATCCAACAAATAAGACCATCCCCGCGTTTTTAGCAAAAACCCAATCCCATCTGCTGTTATATAATGTATGGATATATATAGGTCCATATTATCCTGTTTATTGGCTTACAATAAGTTATTAAAAATAAATTTTAGGTATATTATTGTTTATAATAAGTTTATAAATTTTTTTTTACCTGGAATAAGTTTATAACTTGGAACTTGTAAAAAGTTAGGGTTACTCAACTACTTTACTAGTTTAAACTACTTTATGATTTTTGTTTGATATTTGTTGCTACTAGTAACCTTGTTTTGTTCATCTTGAAACTGGAACTAGTTATTTTGTTTTGTTCAGCATGGAACTGGAAGTAGTTATTTTGTTTTGTTCAGCTTGGAACTGTATCTTGCATCTGATTATATGCATATGATGGAAACAGGAGTTACATGATCACTTGCTTGGAAATATGATTTATATGCATATGCATATGAATCTGGTACTTTTTATTATTTTGTGTTCTTAATTAATTTGCTAATGTTTCTTAAACAAAAAAGGTACCTCTTTCATACATATGCCTGCATGCGTCGACATTTTCAGATATATGGAATTGGTATGATGCACAGTTGATGTCTTTCAAATACCCATTTGTACACGAATTTTTGGATCCCCGATTCCCCATGGGGATTCCCGTTCCCCGCATTGGGTCGGGGATGGAGGTTAAAAAAAAATCCCCGATGGAGATTGGGGAGGGGGATGGGGGTTGATATGGGTTTGGGGATTGGGGATGGAGACAGTGGTATCCACCCCCTACCTCCCCATGCCCATCCCTGAAGTGTAGTTTTGGGCAAACAGGAAATATGAACTTAAACACACGAAAGAAGATATTTCAGACCTTTCACTCAAAAAGAGAATTCAAATTCTAGGAAATCACTTTGCCATTTGAGAAAAGGAGGATAACAAAAAGGAGTCAATCAATCAGCATTTCACTTTCCAACAAGCAGCGGACATGTAACTGCAACACCGCAAATTTGACAGCAGCGAATGAATGTTGACAAATGCCAAATCCATTCATCGGTAAATTCGAAAACAAAATGTAAAGATTGGCAAACCTCATTCATATGATGAGAATATGTTTTTAGTCTTCACAAAGTAATATTAATGGAAGAATCATATGGAAACAAATAAGACGTTGCATGAAATTGGAACCTTTAAATTAAGGACAAGCATAGATCGACTGATTAGCATACCACTTAATCCCATCTGCTGTTGCTATAGCAATGTCCAAGTTCTGAGCACCAAAAACAGGAACACCATCAATCCTTTTTCTTCCACCATTACGTGACATTATCCTGAGAAGTTTATTGGCTTCCTTGACCTGTAAGAAAAAATAAATAAATACAAGCACATGGCAGATGCTAATAAGATGCAACCACTGTGTCTTACCTGTGTCTCATTTGGAACAAATTGGAACAAGTGAGGTTTCTCCTGCATAACATATGGTGAACAATGTCAAAATGGATAGGAAGAAAGGTCCATCAAATGAAACTTGGGATGAAATAACAAAAAAGTAATTAAATCTAAAACTCAGCTCATAAGCTATAAAAGATAAGTAATTTGTCTCCAAATGTATCAATACAAACAACAACATGGATGTCAACCCAAAAAGAAAAGTTGCACAAACTTTTGGGGTTGGATTTGACAAACATTGATACCATTTTTTACAACCCCCACCTTCTCTAACCTACAAACCAGAAGAAAGCGGACCATCTGACATGACCCAAAAGCTTAAGCTCAGGTTACTTGAATAAGCTTGCAGTAGTATAGAAACACTTTTTCGATGCTTTACTCCATATGGAACTGCATTTCATAGTAAAGCACCAGCCATCATGTGTTCCGTCCTTCCTTATCCTTATAGCACCTTCAAGTTAGTTGCACCAATCAGGAACAGGAGCGGGGATACATAGAAGCTTCTAAGTTGGAAGCGCCCGAAAGAACGTGGATATGAGAATATATATTGTATATAAACATGAGCGACAAAAGAAGGCCCAATATAGTTTTTTATATCAAATTCATGGACTAAACAAATAGATAATTCAAATGCGAGACAAGAGTCCTAAATCTCTCTTACTTTTTGTCTCCTTTTCTTCTTCCTTGCATATGTTTGCAAAGAAAGTCTGAGTTTCTTCCTTGAGATAAGTGTGGAAGCTCCCATCCTATTTAGAAGCGCACTCCTGTCTCGATGGGAACGAGACGGGAGCGTGCTACATACTTTGGAAGCTCCCTGCGACTGTTGAACCATCCAATTTCTTCCATATGGACCACTCAGTTGTTTTTACAGTTAATCATTAACTCCTCGGATCATTCGAAAGCATGCTACCGCTTGATAGAAATCAAAGCAAAGAGAAGCAAGACAAAGAGAGAGAGAGAACCGGACTAGCCAAAAGGACTACATTGCATATATCTGATGTTTTGATTACAAGAAGAACCAATGCTTAAATAGAAAACCTACGAAACCTTAATAATACAAAAAGACTAAACTACCCTAAACATAAAAGATAAATAACAATTTAACGGAAACCCTAACAATGAAACTCTAATTAATGCTAACCCTAAATTATACTTCACACCGCTAACTGCTTACCTTGCATGCTTTATGAAGATAACACATATCGCCACTCATCTATCTTCACATCAACATTTATACGACACCATTCTACAATCACATATCTATTTGTTTCCCCAAAACTTTTATTTAGGAAGTTCTTACTTTCTGCACCATTATCCAGATAAACTGTTTCGTGTTTGCTACATGAATCCCATTACGTCATTCAGCTTCATCAGACGTCAAACCACAAGCCACATTAGCATAAAGGGTCTAGCAGGGTTTTACACTAGCTGTCACCTATTGCCTACCTTACGCGATCCTCCTCCTTGGGATTGGTCATGCAAGGACTAAAAATTTAGCTTGTACAAGAAGAGTTGAAATGTTCCTATGTCTACACAAAGTAATAAGAAATGGCAAGTACTGAAATAAGACACATTTTCTTTAAAATCCAAATTTTAGAATATTAAACAAAAAAGGAAATAAAGACACAAGAGGTAAACCCCAATAAAGGCATTCTCAAGCCAATTGACTGCTTATCCATGCATTGTCATTACAACTATGTAGCACAACTCTGTTGCTATCGATCACTTCTCTGTTAGTGGCAGCCAAATGGACACAGCCAATCCAGTTAGTGGCAGAAAGAAAACACAGGCAGATTTTATGTACCTTGTTTGATGTAGTAGAGAAATATACATTGAACAAAAAGATCAGAATGCAATACACCTTAAACGCTGATACATGAACACAATCATGCATGTAGCGACTTAGAGGGCAGATGATATGGAGAATGAAGAGATGACGTGAGATCACATTGTAATTGAATACTATAAACCAATACCATTTCCATTCATACAGCGCCAGCAATACCTTGAAATGCTCATATGCTACAGTAAGATGACAAGCTCCAACCACACCACTTGGAATATTCAGCCTTCTAACGTAAGAAACTGTAAAATACAATCAACTTGAATGTAAGATATTTCTTCCTGCAAACATTTATAACCATGTTAACTTCCAACTCTGAAAATATGTATTTTTGTCTAAATAAATGTACAAAAGAACAGGGCACTTGAGCTGCATACATAAACTTACTTCTCAAATGCAAACAATCACATGAAGTCACTGCCAAACCTACCTGCATCACCTACGTCTATGAAAAAGCGGAACACAGGGCCCTTTCTCTCACTCTTAGTGACTGATGCAAATAACTTTTTAATCCATTCAGGTGTTCTACAGGTCAAAGAGGATTAACCAAAATTAGTGCAGTTAAAAACATTATCTCAGAAACAAAAGTAATGATAACAGTTTAAAATAAAAAAAACTGTAGTACAGACGTTCTCGACACCTATATAGCATATCATGCATTGCGAAGTTGTGGGAGATTTGAACTCGGAGGATATAGAAATATAGAATCATGGGAAACCATCATCTTATTCACACTGACACACCCATATGGATATTTTCTTAGAAGAACAAGTTATTACAATTATCTTGCGCCAAATAAACCCTTCAGAAATTGAAAGTTCTGGTCCTAGCAAAAGAACGGATAGACCTTTGAGGAAGAATTGCCTCCCACCTCTCATACTTCCATAGTTCCATTGTGTAGACAGGCCCAAATATTTCGTAAGACAATCAAAACTGATGACAGAATGCAAATGGTGTGAAGGCAATAGGAACAGGTTTCGTCCAATCAAAAGGGAAGCAACTTTAAACAAGAAAGTACTATCACTAAGCAACTTTAAACAAGAAAGTACTACAAAAAACTAAATCTCCTAAGGCCACTGCTCCTCTATTAGCTAAAGTATATATATTTCCAAGGGCAATCCTAAAAACCCATTGCAGAGTGCACTCCATCCTCCTAGCCCAAGGTGAATCAACTCGTTCCTTTATTGTGGAAGGGTAGCCTTTGAGGTTATCCCATCTCTCAGGTACCTACATAGTGACAACCGAGTAAATTCCTTCAACATAAAATTCGTTAATCATGCAACCGTATTCACCCCACCGTTCTCCTTTAGCCAATACATTTCATCCCAGGTATGTGATAGTAACAACACAAGACCACGTAAAATTAATCCTTAACCCAAGTTTTAATCTTAACACATGTTGGTACTATAATAGTATCGAAATATCTAGGTTTTAAACTATTTTAGACCTGAAACCAAACACAAACTCTAACAATGATCCATTAAAAGATATACTGGCATTTCTTCACCATCCAAAAATTCATAGAAAAATGTCCATGATCACATACTCATACGTGAAAACTCTAAATCCAACCCAAAACCAGTTGGCAATGAGTGAAGTGGTCCCTCATGTTGTCAAATGATGTCCATTCCATACCCAATCAATGTTAGACTATTTTCTAACACCCCTCATTTCAGCCGCACTTAGGTCTTGTCACGTGAAGCCACTTTTTTGGGTATATCTTCGTCCAGCCTTTTTGGGTCTGTCATGGTGTAGTTTGGGCTATTTCAATTTTAATTCCTGCTTAGATATCATGTGAAAACTTTTATATCAACATAAAACTAATTGGCAATGAGTTGAGATGTTGTTATGTCATATGCCATTTCATACCAAGCAATGTCGGTCTATTCTCTAACATACATAAAATCGTTGCAAATAGTTGGGGAAAGAGGGAGTACCTTTTGGAGATGAAAGGAATGTCGAAGTGGGTGGAAACAGCCATAAGTCCAGTCCCAGAAAGGTCACACATGCTGAAAACCCGGCCCACGAAGGCCGGCCCGCCCTTTCCGGGTGATCTCAAGCCCGAAACCCTCGACTCGGAGCCGGAGTCCGATGACCTTCCCCTGAGAGACGAAGATGGGGGCGAGTCAGCCTGAGTCGACTCAAAGGGGAGTGAGAGTAATTGAGGGCTACGTGAGTCGACCAAGGGGAGAGGAAGGAAGATCTTCGAGGGCGAAGGGGAGGGCTTAGGCAAGGTGAAGGGGGTGAGAGAGGAGAAATTGGAAGCTGTGGATTGGATGAAACGAGATATGTCATTGATTGGATTTGGGTGGAGGTGGTGGTGACTGGGTTCGATTGCAGAACCCATTGAATCTCAGTAGGCAGATTTGTTTGTGTGTGTGTGTGTGACAGTCAGACAGTGTGAGAGAGAGAGAGAGAGAGTTGTGTTAAGCAAGAGTTATTAGCGAGCTTGGAACTTAACCAGCTTCAAAACGGATTTGGGGTTGCTGTTGTGCAGCCCCCGCACAGCAACTTCCGTGCATTATTCGGGCCGTCCGTTACTCGGATGGACGGCCCAGATTTCATCTTACACGCACGCAACGAACGGTTCGGATGCAAAGTTGTTGAGGTGAAATCTAGGCCGTCCATCCGAGCAACGGACAGCTCTGATGGTGCACAGCAGCTGTTGTGCGGGGGGCTGCACAGTAGCAACCCCGTGTCCCAATCGTTAACCTAACTTGTTTATCAAAACGAGCCGATCTCGAACGAGCTTAAGTCAAGCTGAACACTAGCCGATTTCGAGTAGATTATATATTTTATAAAATTACAAGTCAAACAAGTTAAATAGTAACTTGTTCAAATCAATAGCCCATTTCGAGTAGTTTAGATATTTTATAAAATTACAAGTCAAATAGTAACTTGTTCAAGCTTGATTTGAAAACTTAACGAACTTCAAAAAAATATTTCAACTTAGGTAGTTAATGTAATGAATCGGTCTTGAACGAGCTTTTAACAAACAAATAAACAAGAGAGCTCGAACTTTAAGTAGCATGGTTCGATTATCAGCCCGATCTACGAGAGATTTTGCCTTGCTTTTCAAAATGGATTTGTAATCTGAGCTCACTTGTTACTGGACAGGAGTCAGAAAGTTTAGAAACAAAATAATTTGCTAACAATTGCACAACACAATGAATGTGGCACCGTATCATTTGTAAAATATTAATAGTTTTAATTCTCAATGAAGCAATGCCCACGTTGACATTTTGTAATTTTATTGTTGTATTTGTGGCATGACCCTATTTTAGTTGCCGAAGCTAATTTATGTCAAATTGTCAAGGGAATAGAGGAGTTCAAACAAATCTATAGGGACTCCAGACACATGTATTTGGATCTGTATCCAAATATTTGTGACCCAATCATCAATTTGTTCACATCTAATCAAAAGAAGCCCGTAAATTACAAGCTATGTGAAGGTAGAACAATATCGTTCCGAGTTTCACAATTTTTTTTTAGTAATGATAACAAACTATCTCAAGTAAACAAATACATGTCAAATCTTTGTTTCTGGACAAGAGTTGGCAACTTCATCAAGTTGATCATCTAAACTTACGTCGGAATCATCAGATGGATTAACTTCATCTCGGAATTCATCTGAAACTACTCCAGCATCGTCATGCGATTCATTGGGTTCCTTGTCAATTTTGTCTGAAACTACTCCAGCATCGTCATGCGATTCTTTGGGTTCCTTGTCAATTTCGTCTGAAACTACTCCAGCATCGTCATGCGATTCATTGGGTTCCTTGTCAATTCCCCCATCCACCTTATGTAAACCATCCGAAGTATCACCACGTTTAGTAAGCTGACTTGCTTTGATCTTAACACGCTTTCCTTTAATGTACCGATATTCCCATTTTGGTGGTGGATATTTCCTCTTCAAGTGTTTGTATTTATCAATCATACCCAGCTTCTGAAATGTTTCTCCAACCATTTCAACGATTGACGTGGTAGGTCTAATGCCAAGTTCTTCCATGTCTGCAAAAACCTAAAAGAGAAAACTTGTATCAGTAAGATCCCAAAATAGAGCAAAAAGTGTATGAACTAGCACAATTAAAAAGACAGAAAAATCTGGGTTTGAATTGATTAAATTAGACCAAGATAGCAATATATAAGAGTTGGTTATTTACAGCACTGAAACGTGACGACTTCCTTATCAGAGGAACAACCAATAATTTATTCACTCGCAATTTCTTCATAAATAAGTTTTGCAACTGTATAAAACAACCTCGTATCATAATGTTCCCACTACGAAATCCACGGTTGATATTAATTATCATGTGAATTCCTATAACACATAAATCTCAGCACTAAACACTGGAAGAGTTTTAACATATGAATCTCGGCATTAAAACATCTCCTTTGGTGAAGTCGTATGAAACCAGACCAATAGCAAATGTCCAGCCTCTGATCAAATTATTGAATCACCTACTTAACGAGATGATGATAACAGGCACATATTGAAACACAGGATGCAACCGCCAGCATCCAAACAAGGAAAAATGACTTTAAACTCGTAATGCATTTGTTCCACAGTACTCCATTCTGTTCTAGGGCAAATGCACGAATGTAACAATGGGTTTATTGTCTTTATATTACTGCCCCTTATCAATCCCTGTGTACTCCCTAGGATCCCAAAGAACGAGTACAGGAAAATTATTGCGATTGGCTTGCTGGTGAATTGCTCTCTAGATGGTGTGTGGGATGCTTGTGAGAGTTGTGGCCCTACTTGGGGTTACATGTAAAGACTAATTGATGATATTTCACGTAGCTTCAACGATGATGCTTTGCTGCTGACTATTTTCATAGCAGCTTATGCATATCTAGAAACATGAATACACGTAGCAACATAAGAACACAGGCTTAGACGTAGAACATTGTGATCTGTATCTAGTTCTATTGAATAGAGACGTTCAAATGCAAGTTATGCAACCCATGCCACTAGATCCATGCAGCCAGATAAACTGAACGATTCATCTAAGAACCCCAATTGAAAAGGGTCCAAGAGTCGAGTCGAGTCGAATCGAATAAATTCTTGACATTAGAGACAAGGAGTTTATCACATTACGAAGTTCTCAAAAGTATCTGCCAATATTTGCCAACCATAAAAAAAGTATATGCCAATAAGTACCTCAAACATCTTGTCATGCATCTCCCTGCGATAGTATATGGAAGTCATTTTATCATAGAACATACGAGGTGTGCTATCCAAATTTTCTGAAAATAACTTCTTCCAAAGCTCTTCAGCTTCATCAAGTCTTCCCTCCTCAGATAAAGCATTCAGCAGTGCATAATAGCTCCCCATTGTCCTGCCTTGACCTTTGCTCAACATCCACTTTGTCACCTATAACCCATACATAATTGGACTGATTACAAAGCACTTATATAGATACCCTCTTACCTTTTAGAAATCATTTCTAGAATACTAAGAACAGCGGAAGGATGAACCTGAATTATCCTCTTCCATTCTCTTTGATTCTCGAGGGTCTTCAAAGCTTTCTTCACAGTGATTAGAGGGAACTCTAGCTCCCATGCAATGAAAGAATCAAGAGCCCCGTATACTTCCTCTTTGACATTAGATAATCCCTTTATCTATAGAAGCATTGCCTCATTAAAAAGTTATTTATTCAACAATCCAAAATAGATCCACAAATCTTACATCATACTTTATTCTTGAAATTCCTACTTCACCAAAAATAAAATTAAAAAAAAAAAAAAAAAAACAGTTAAAAGGTATTAAGTAATATCTAGGACCGACTTCACAAGAAATAAGTCAGTGACTAACTGGGTACATGTACAGTAAGTCAGAACTCAAAAGATTAATTAAAACAGTGGGCAGGAACTTACACACTCAACAAGCTTCACTGCCTTGGAGATGGTTCCAATTTTCTTGTTGGCTTTCCATACACGGGGATGTCTTGGTCGAGGACCTTTTGCTGCGCATACCTGAGAAATAATAGCACTTTTTTGGGTCCATATAAAGCAAACAACAAAAAAGAAACTAAATAAATAATGAAGAAGAAACACGCAACGTGTTATAAGTTTCTTATTTTACCCATCACTTATCTTGCATGTCGGACGTGTCGGTAAGTATCTGTTTCCTAGATGTCTAATCTCGGACAAAGACTCGTGAGCTCAAGAAGCATGCCGATGCTTCTTAGGATGTCAACACTGACAATCTTCTAAGAGCAATCATAGAGGAGGCGATCACTCAACAAAAGGACACTTGAATTTCTGAATAAAGACAGAAGAGGGAAACATCTTGGTTTGTCCCCAGTCAAAAGGAATACCAGAAAACAAGAAGGAAAGGGGCATTTCCCATATGCACCAAATGTTATTGAGGGTATTCTGAGAGCAATTCATAAGGAACTTAATTCAAATGGTAGGGCATTAATGTCAAGAATGGGCCTCAAAATTTCATGAACTGGTGAAGAAGTTAGTGATGCCATGACATGCATCGAAATCAATGGATAATGCTATATATCCAAAAGTGGATATCCCATGTTTAGTTAAAATGATAGCTATGAGTTGCTTTCCTTCCTCGTTGAATAGAAGTTTTGGTATATGCTTCAACATCTCCCTGAATTTGAACTGTTTGTCAAGAGTTTTTTTTTTGGCTAAGCGTCAAGAGTTTTTTCAATGTGGATTCTGTCAACCTCAATTTAGGGGGTGTTTGGCGCTGGTTATTTTGGTTGATTCTAGATTTTGGATTGCCATTCTAGTTTTGCACAGCATTTCAATGTGGATTCTGTCAACCTCAACTTAAGAAGTGGGTTTCGAATGGAATGAAAAAAAGGATACATATCACTAATACTGAACTTCCCCGTTATTCTTTGATGGTATGATTTTTGGGCAATGAACTTTCACTTTGAGTGCCAAAGCAAGTGTCATGGGGCTGCTTAATTTGAATGCCCTAACAGTAGCGTAAGAAGTGCAGCCACTATTGTGATCAATTTTCACTCTTTATAAATGATTTAAATGGAATAAATCAAAGTAGACAGTGCACTAAAATTCTTGTTCTAAAGATGAGAGAGCTCACCACTGCACTGTTTTTGTTCCTCGGAAACTCGAACGATAACAATCTTCCACTGAAAATTGCTGGAGAGTAGCTCAAACCAAGCATCTCCTGCATCTTTTCGAAACAAAGTTAAAAAGAGAAGAACAAAATCATTAGGTTTTCACAATACACTATAGCTCATTTCTAATTCCACTTATACACCAAAGCAAAACTCCGAAACTGAGATTTGTATACAAGTATGTTCGAAATTCCGGCCAATGAACCACGTAGTAGCGAAATTATTCAGGTAAAAAGAGAGTTACCAGCCGGAAGCTTGCGATTAGAGAGAGAAACTGCGACTGTAGTTAGAGAGAGAAGAGTTTTCCCCGCATTCAAAACCCTTGTATCAGTTGTTCCCTCCAAAGATGACTCTCTCTCCTCCCCAGTGCGGCCGTAGAGCGGCGGTCTCTCAAAACGATGGCGGGTATCAACCGTAAATGGGATTTTGTAAAATTGCAGACAGCACAATAACATTTGAACGTCCGGTGTAGCGATAAGAAACTGAATCATCGCAGACAATCAAAACTACAGAAGGTGGATGCAAGTGTAATTTCACTTTTACGCCCTTAACTATTTACAGTAATTTCCTTATAATTCCTCATTAATCTAAATTGGGTCCTTTCCAAGTGGATTCTAATTTCTAATTACTAGTCTATTTATCGAACAACAACGAATGTTCAGTAACTGTGATCGACATTGAGGTTCATTATCGTCATTCGATGTGGTGTTTACAAGGAAAATTTTATTGTCACTGTGAGGCTCATTATCGTTATTCGATCCGGTGGTCACATGGAAACATTAATCATCAATTGTGATGTTTATATATCCCGAGTTGATAATTATAAAAGAAAATAAGATGGACACTTAAAAAATATGAAATTTTTATCAATAGTTATTGATACTTAGAACAAAATTTCAGTAATATTAAAGAATAATGACGACTTTCGTCTAGTAAATAGACAGTAATGCAAAATTAGGCTAAGTGGATATTGGAAAGTTAGAGGACTAAATAGGTTTAATTGATGTACTAAGAACAAATTTGATGGAAATTACATAGTTTAGGGTGTAGAAGTGAAATTTAGCACCCATATGTTCTCGTACCCGTAGAAAATGAGATTAGGAGTATTATTTCTCACTTCTCGAACTAATCCCGATTTTCAAAGTATATACCTCGTTTTCATTTTTTTCCTTTAGCCACCCCCAACCACCACCAAAATTATTCCCTCCCTCTTTAACCATCATCAGCACTACTCCTTAGTGAATAATGGACAAAATATATTGGGCTTAACTTGCCGAGTGGGGAGAGAGGGATAATGTGCTCTACACATATTTTTCTCTCTTAAGGTTGGTGTTGCCCCACTTCTATCCCTTCTCATCTATATTTGGTTGAGACCCTCTCTTTGAGATGAGCTCTCCTCAACCCCTTACATTTTTTGATTAGGCACCACCAATGTGTGGTGGATTGAATCTCATTGTGTGACTTTTGATTTCTTCAGCTACAATGGAGGCAGTGTTGGTGGTGTCCATGCCGAGTTTTTCCAACACCAATTCCACGAGAGATGATGGTTTTCAACACCAAGCTTCTTTTTTGGCTATTATTATTCTTGTTTGTTTGTCTGTGTGTGGATATAGTTTTTGTTTCTTTTTTCCTATAGTAAGTTATTTTAATTGAGGTTTGCTACAGGCACTAACACTTCTACCAACAATTGCGCAAACTCTCTCACAAGGGATATATGAAACCTATCACTCATATGTGGGTCTCACATCTTCCATGTGAGAGAGTTGGTGCAATTGTTGGTGTAAAGTGTTAGTGCCTCTATATGAAGTTCTTGCTTTTTCTCGAAATATGGACAAAACAGTATCGAGAAAGTAATGGATAAAATAGTACTTCCTCCATCTTCAATTGTTGGTCCTGACAAATTTCGATGCAATTTTTAAACTGTTCATATCTTTTCAATATATGATGTACTTTATGTGTAATATGGATCTTATTTGATAGATATGAACTATTGAAAATTGTTACTCCCTCCGTTCCAAAATAATAGTCCACTACGAAAAGTCGTGTCGTTTTTCAAATAAAAAAATTAAGTACTTCCGTGTATCATTTTTTGAATTTTTTCGCACTGAATTATAGTACTTGACAAGTACTTTAATTCGGTGCAAAAAAATTCGAAAAATGATACACGGAAGTACTTAATTTTTTTATTTAAAAAATGGCAAGAGAAAGAAAATGGGGCTCTTATTTAGGAACAGAGGAAGTATAAAAAAATCCAAACATAACAAATAAAATTTAGGACTGATGGAGTAAATAGGCATGTTGAGAGTGGTTACGAAGAAAAATGAGGGGTGCGAATAGAATTTTCCCCAAATGTCTCTGCACAGCGCGACAACTACCTCATCGGATAAAATAGAGCCACCACAAAATAAGAAAAAAGCTTTCACCATTTTCAGATCCTTCTCTTCTCAATTCACAGCACCACCAACGACGATCACAACAAATGCTGATGATTGAACCCACCACAGCCGTCCGATTCTCCGCCGGCAGCTTCGACCCCACCTCCTCCCGCCGTCTTTCTCACTCCGGCAGCTTCTCCGTCGCCTGGTACCCCCACTCTCTTTTAAACTTCCGGCAATGCGTTAGGGGAAAACCTAGGAAATGAATCGAAAAGTTTTTAACTTTGTTTAAAACTGATTTTAGGCGTAAGTTTCAGAGATCAGCTGATGCTTCTCACGTGAGGAGTGGCAATTATGCGAAGAACAGAAAAATCAGAGCTTCGGCGGAAGAGCAGTTGGGGGCGGGCTCGAGTCCGTTAAAGCCGAATCCGGAGCCTTCACGGTACCATCCGTTTGAGGAGGTTTCGGAACCTGAATTGGTAGAAGGCGGAGAAGCCAGACTTACCCCAGCAGAAACAACTAGGACCATCATTGAGGTATTCCAATTAGACTGCAAACAAAGCAAGCTGTTCTCCGAGCACCTCAAAGCTCGTTATGTGCTCAACTCGAATATTAAGCTCATTTAGTAAAAAACCGGCTTGTTTGTAGAGGTTAGGTTGGTTTAGCAAACGAACCGAGGTCAAATACCTCAATACTAAAACGAGCTGAGCTTGGGCTAGACTAGTTTTAAACGAGCTGAGCTTGTGCTAGACTAGTTTTTAACGAGCCAAGCTCAGGCTGAACTAGTTTATAACAAGCTGAGCTTGAACACTTAAAAATCCTGGTCCTCTCGGCTCGTTTGCTGCACTTATTGTCCAATGTCAGAGTTTAGTGATCAAAAGGGATTTTGATTTTTCTGAGGACGAATTACATTTGAACCTATTTTGATTAAATTAGAGCTTGTTGGGAGGATTTGCTTTGCTGGTTTGATTAAGTCATTAAGTGATAATGGTTTCTTACTATATGAGGTCACTTGTATGCATGCTTAATGGCCTCCCAAGATGCCGATGAATTTTAACTAAAAGGAAGTGTCACTTGCTGATGTCGCCTTAGTAATTAGTTAAGATATCTAGTATTTTCAACTGTTCAACATCAACATGTCAACTATTGTTTCGCGACAAATAGTTTATGAATATTGTATGAGAACATGATATGCATTGATTTTAGTTACATTCATCTCTTCCTAGTATTGTGATGCAATGTGCCATGATTTGCAATTCCCTACTAGGTATTTCACTTGTTCATCTATCACATCAATTTTACTGCAACTCAAATGGTGATTCTCCAGACTTAATATCCCAATAACCTTTTTTTTTTTATTTTAAATTACTTCCTCGTTCTCCTAATTAATGTAGTCATAAGTATTATTCCTTGTTGCTTTGCAATGAACTCATATTCTTAATCATCCTCTGTGTCTATTATAGGAACCATCTATTCATTGATCACTTGGTGCCTGGATGTTTATGCTTGTCTAATGTTTCTTCTCTCATTTTGTTTCAGGTTAACAACAAAGCAACATTGATGTTTTCAGGTCTTCTGGGTGAGGAGGTTCATGAGAACATTTTCTGGCCAGATTTGCCTTACGTGACCGATGAACACGCAAGTAGGTTTTGGTAGTTTGGGTTCTCATTATAATATTCAGTTATTCAGTTTGTGGTTGGCAGCATTTACTCTATTGAAGTGTTATATGCTCTGGCTTCTTGTCAGATATTTACTTTCAGGTTAAAAATGATGAAGACATTTTGCGGACCCTAACTGCTGAGGATAACTATGTGGTATGGTTGTTGACTTCTGGAAAACTAAACTGGTGTTATAAACTGAATATCTTTAATCCTGAGTGGGTCGGGCATCTTGAGTGTATCCTTGCTCCTGTGTAATTATATACCAATTTCATAATGCCAATGCCAATGCCAATGCGCTGATTACTATGAATGATATATCTAAGGCCGAATTTCAAGTTGTGTGTGAATTGGGCTCATAGCCCAGTACCTCTTTCTGGCCCATGGACTCTTTAATTATCCCACAAGACTCAATCACTATTATGGCCATGTGTAATGAGAACCTGATTTGGCTGCCCACATATCATGAAAATTAGCCATCAGCAGGATCCCCGACGCATCCTTAGGAACTGTTCTTACATCCACAATGAGGAAATAGTTAAGGATAGAAAACAATTGTAGTTCTGCAATCATGGTTTTGCCACAGTTTCTCATGGCAATATTTGTTGGTATAACGTGTATTGGATTCCATGTGTAGTGGTTTTCATCATGATTCGTGTGAGAGCCCAGTTGGGAAATGAATACCACATCGGAAGATGTAGGGAAATGGATGAGCTATATAAGGAAAATCCGACCACTACTATTAACTTGGTTAACCTTTCGAGTCACGTGGTTAGGCTAAAAGTTAGCAGGTCAGCTGGGACGGGTCGTTACAGGTGGTATCAGAGCTTGCACCAACCTGAAGTGTGAGGCGGGTCCCGCATGGAGACGTGTTCGGTTGGGCACGGCAAGGGAGGAGCTTGAGGTGCTTGTCGTGCTTAGGCGGGTCTTGTCTCACATCGCTTGGTGGGTGGAGGTAATGGACCATGGGGTGCAACGGATGTTGCAGCCAAGGTGGGGAGATTGTGAGAGCCCGGTTGGGCAATGAATCCCACATCGGAAGATGTAGGGAAATGGATGTGGTATCCGACCAGCTACTTTTGAGCCACGTGGTTAGGCTAAAAGTTAGCAGGTCAGCTGGGACGGGTTGTTATAATTCGTGTCTTGAGCATTTGCTTAGCCACTAATATGTGTTAAAACAATGTAGTTATATAACTTATATCTGTTTTATATTTTCCTGTTTTTTGTTAATCCGGATCACATTCAAGTAGACCAGTTCTTGTTTTCTTTTTGTTTTCATGTGTTACTTGGATGATAACCTTGGGATGTGTTAAAACACACACACTCATCCTGGGATGTGTCGGGAGAGGTGACTGACTTTGGCAGGGTTATCAGCAAGTCAATAATAATTTTTAATCCAAAACTTGTTGAGAAAAAATGTTGATATGGTATTTTAGACTAAGAAAAGAAATGAAGTACTTTTTCTGACAATAATCTGTTTGGATAAATTAGGTGCATCTTGGGATTTTCATATTAAGAGTAAGTTTTGAACTGACTGCAGCAAGTCATAATAGGCCTGGATACTGCAGAATTGGTTCGCGAGTTGGAAGTATCTGGTCCAATAGCACTTGATTTCGGTATTCATGAAATTGATGATGAAGATAGCGACGACGAAGATGAAGATGGTGATGATGATGATGTTGATGACGATGAGGATGATGAGGACGAAGATTATGATGAGGTGGCTATTCTTCCTTTTAGTACGTTAGGCTTTTCAAGCATATTAGTGTACATCTGAAGTCTTCCGCAACTTATTTTGAATGATTTTGTATAGGAATGGGTTTCTGGTCTAGAAGACGACGAAGATGAAGAGGATGATGATGAATCACTAGGGGACTGGGCAAAGTTAGACACCATGCGAACTTCTCATCCGATGTATTTTGCCAAAAAACTTACAGAGGTAAAACTTTGTAGTTGTCTTTGGAACAGTATACGATGTTCTTAATCCTTTTCTTTCTTGTATGATTTTCTTCTTCGCACAATGTCTCGTTCCTCTACTCCATTTGACACTCTGAATGTTAAATCTCCCTGCTTTACATTTTTGGTTGGACTTGTGATTGTTGGTCAGGTCGTAACAGATGATCCTGTGGATTGTATGAATCAGCCTCCTGATGGGCTAGCTATTCAAGGCCTTCTAAGACCAGCTTTAATTGAAGAACACTCTGTCATTCAAAAGCACATAACCGACCTGAACTCTGGTACCAGTGACTTGAAGCAAATTGGGATACATGATGAAGACAAGGTAGAAAACCTTGGAATCATTAATGGTCACAGACAGTTATCTGAAGATAGCTCAATTTCTGCGGAGGAATTGGAGAAGGGTGGAAGCTTTCGGAATGGTACTTCATTCTACAAGCTAGAGATGATTAAGATTCAGTTGATTACATCCGATGTACATCAGGTATATTTGTAGGTTTTCGTACTTCTGTCTTAAAGTTGAGCAATGGCTTATCTTCATTCTGTCACTTCCCTTTTTTCCCCCTTTATCATGCTACTATGCTAGACATACTCGTCATATATTCTTGGAAATTTTGAAATGTTGTAAAAGCTTAAGGTTTCTCACCTCATTGATGAGGAACACATGTTTGGTTGGTGTCATAAATTAGACCTTCTTCCTGCTGAATGTCAGTCTACCCTGTCCCACTCATTTTGCGATGGAAATGTAGTTGTGTGTGCACTTGTTTTGGCCAAGCAGACATCTGTCATACGTAGTTTGTTTGTCATCTTGTGGAATCTTGCACAGTACTCGGAGGTGTTTTTTGGTTATGCTCCAAATCAACCAGGTTGCTTGAGGTAGAAACTTCGTCAGTGAAGGTAGAGGTGACCAGTCACTGACAGCGTATGACACAGAAATCTTTCACCTTAATTTGGGGTTGTTTTCTGTTCTTATAGCAGCAAGTTGGCTTGAGAATCTGAGATAGGCAGATAGATACTGGTTAAAAGGGAAATTTTTACCAATTTATTTCATTCATGAAGAAACGTGGCTGTGAAATCTTGTTCGAGATACTATGCTGTCGTGGGTGGACTTGGTCAGGGTAAAGTTAGCTTATAATTGGTCATTTTTTCTTGTGAATATGTGCATGATGTCCTGCTTCTTGGAATGGTACTTCATACCACACCAGATTCTTTTACCTGTACAGTGGTGTTTATTTTTTTTTTTTTTCTTTCTTTCATTTTGTTTTTGGGTTGCATAAGTGCTGAAAAAGTGGACGTGGTACCAAACACTCTAGTGTTTTATTTAAAACTGCTTAACCATGTGGTAAAAAAATAAAGTAAAAAGGCTGGGGACTTCTGTGGTTAAACCATGGAGATCTATGGTTCAATCACGACTGATAACGAAGAACTAAGTTAAAGTATTTCTTGAACTATCCTGCAGACAGTTGAAGTTCAAGACTTGAGAAAAGCAAAACCTGATGCTATTGCTCATTCAGCGGCAAATATTATATCTCGTCTTAAAGCTGGTGGGGAAAAAACCATGCAAGCCCTTCAATCACTCTGTTGGAGATGCAAGGGTATTCAAGTAGAGGTAACCCACTTGACCAGTGACCTGTGTCTGAATTCATTTGTAATATCAAATATGGTGGATTGTGCGAAGAGATGTGTAATGTAGCTTTTTGTTTTTATCTCTAAAAGTCGATGCCATATCTCTGTTCTGGTAAGATGTTGATTTTTGGCAAATATCTAGATCATTGTACAAGAATGGTTGGAAGTTTAGTACCTTATTCGAATGATAATAAACCAGCTTCTGACGCACCCAAAAGCTGTAGTACCATAATACCAGACATGCATTGACATCTAACTGGAGAGAAATGCGAGGTGCTGCTGAATGGAAATTGTATATTACTTTTTCTCTAATGCGTTGGTTAAATCTCGTGGGATATTGGAGGGTTTTTGGTTGAATTCATTGTATTCTAATCTTTTTGCAACTATTGACAGGAGGCATCAATCATTGGTGTAGACTCCCTTGGTTTTGATTTACGAATTAGCTCCGGAACGCAACTACAAACACTGCGATTTACTTTTCATGCACGGGTATTTCTTTATGCCATTCCCTACATTTATATCTCAAAATCTCCTAGTTCATTTAGTGGTCATGCGCAAGTCTTTCCAGTGAAGAGCGACATTTTTCAATGTATGGTGCTTGTTTGCGTGGTTTATATTGTGGGTCAGTCTTTAGTCCCTAAAAGGTGGGCTAAATTTGCACCATAATCGATTACTCCTTAGCTTGTAACGAGAACACCTCGGTCATTACAAGTCTACATCTTGTCGTAGATAGTTTCAATGCACTCAGGTTACAGTATGATATGTAGACAGTGCCAGGTATGTCGTAACAACGGGTGCAAACAAACCAAGCTGAGCTTTGTAGAGCGCGAGCTCAGCTCGTTCGTAAAACTAGCCGAGCTATAGGATAATTTACTTAACAAGCCTTCTTAAATGCGCAGAGCCTATATAAACGAGCCGAGTTTTTACGAGCCAAACCGAGCTTGTTTGCTAAACAAGCCTAAAACTCAAGCTCGAGCTCAATTACTAAACGAGCCAAGCCATGAGCTACTTGCGAGCAACTCGGTTCGTTGCAGCCCAAGTCGTAACCCAAACACACTGGCATGCAACTCTAACTTTTGACTTGCTAAAATTTTAACCAGAAATTGAAGGTGTGCTAGGTTTTGCTCATACATTGTAGTGCTTCAACGCTACTACTTGAATGGTGGACTCCAATATGCCTATTCTTCAGGTTGAGTTACTACTGTTACTGATAATCTCCTTTGACAAACTGGGTTGTATTTGCAGGCATCTTCAGAGTATAGTGCTGAGAGACAACTAAATGATCTCCTGTTCCCACGAACCCACCACAACCCCCAAAAGAAGAGAGAAACGCGCCAGACAGAGTTGTGACAATCTTCGATACAAAATTTTGAGTTCAATCCTGAAATGGGAATTTGTTGTACCTCTCCTGTGCTGAGAACTGAATATACCAGGTAGAACATCCTCTGTTCAGTTCCAGCTATATGTATTTGTTTGATGCAGTTCACAATTCTGAAAATCCATTTCTTTGCCAATTCTTTAGTTAATCTTTCAAGTGTGCAGCATATCTTCTGTTGTTAGATCTCTCTCTCTCTCTCTCTCTCTCTCTCTCTCTCTCTCTCTACTTCTTTCCTTTTCTTAAAAACGAGTTATACCCGAACTCATGGCTGAAAGAAAATATCAGCGACAAGCTACATTGAACACAAGCCAATGTTCCCATGTGTATCATCCTCGTACCATCAATTAATATGCATTTATAAGATGACATTACTAAAGGTATTGGCTTTTTGATAACTCAGGTGTCCGGGCTAGTTTACTAGATGTATTAGCTGACATCAAATTTGTCATTGTTCATACTTTCGTACAACTAACTGAGCCGATGTTTTATTGGACAATTCACCTATATATGAGCAAAGCTTTTCCAAATGATCATATTCAATAGAGAAAGGTGAAAACACACCACCACCACCCTCTGAATTCCAAGATGCTGTAGGAAAAGGAAAGAAATGAGAAACCTTCCATTTCTATGGATGGATAATAAAAGAGGTGCCAAATGGTGACAAACTAAGAGTCTTTTTGAAAGCGAATGAGAAGTGCAGGGAAAAAAACGAAATTTTTTTCTTTATTCAATTTCATTTCTCTCCAAATTTTACCAGAGAAATCACCAACCTTTTTTCTTCTCCTTCTCACATTATTTTCTTGATCCTCAAATACCAATGGTTTACTCACTCGATTGATATCCATTGATGAAAGTCTCGTACACAAACTGAGCACTCACAAGATCCACAACCGCCGACCCAACCGACTTAAACACCGTAACCTCCTCCTCGTCCCTCCGCCCAACTTTCTCCCCCTTGATCAACTCCACCAAATCCCCAACCACTTCACTCCGCCCAATCACCCCTCTCTCAAACGCCCCCACCAGCTCCCCCGCCTCCACCACCGCCGCCTCATTATCCACAAACACCCTCCCTCTCCTTATTGCCTCATCATCACACTCCCTCATTGTTTCCGTAAACGACCCCACCAAATCCAAGTGTGCCCCCTCCTTCATCACCGCCCCCTTAACCAATGGCGTCTCCGAATTTGTAGCGCAGCTGATTATATCCGCTACCCCCACCGCCGGCTCCAGCTCCTCACTACTCTCGAAACAAACCCTAGTCAGAGCAAGAGCATGTGCGTCAGATTAGGTAAATCTAACATTATACTAGCTATTTTGGATAGTCAAAACTTGAAAAGAGGCCTCCAACAACCTCAACTGGCTCAACAAAGCCAATCTTTAGCTAAAATATCTTTCGATATTGTGCCTAGCTTAATTTGCCCGGGCACTAGTTACAAACCCTGGTATACTAGTAGATTACTCCATCCATTTCAAAATATTTGTCCAATGCACAAAACGAGAACTTAAAATACTACAATTTTTTACCACTTAGCAAGTGTGTTCAAATTATTGAAAAAAAAAATGTGATTTTTTTTTTCAGAAAACTTATTCTTCGTTACAAATCTTTCATGTTCTCCCTGGAAAACGAAAATGTTAGAATCGGGAAAAGTTTTCATGTATCATACTTGGAAAAAGAGTTTTCATGTATCCTACTTGGAAAAAGAGTAACGTAAGTAATATTTTATGAAAAATGGTAAAAGAAGCCTTGTGGACTTCTGTTAAAGTTTAAAAAGTGCATTAGTTTAATGGAAGTCCTTCAATTAGCAAGACCGATATTTTATACTACTAGAGTACAAAATTGAGTATGTAATTCAAAAATACTACGACGCAGCTGTCCGTACGCAAAACGCACGAATGATGCATCTGCACTATCCAAAAACATTTTTTACGGTTTGGATTTTATTTACTCTTTGAACGGTAAGAAAACTCTTTGACTAATCAAAGAGTAATTAAGATCCGAACCATCGATTCGTTGAAATGGACGATTAGGATACATGCGTATACGCACGCATACGTAAGGATAGACGGGTTCTATGTAATTTACCTTGACTCAGTTTTCAAGTTTTGGACTAGGGCTTTCGCCTTGTCGAAATTCCGGTTCCAGATAATGACGCGGGTGATGCTAGGTCTGACGGTGAGATGGGCTTTGATCAGGTGAGGAGCGAGTGCACCTGCGCCGACCATGAGGAGAGTTTCGGAATTCTGACGGGAAAGGTAGAGGGAGGCTAAGGCGGAGATGGAGGCGGTGCGGTGGAGAGTGAGTTGGGTGCCGTCGAGGATGGCGAGGGTTTGGCCGGTGAGGGAATCAAAGAGGATATAATTGGCGTGGATCGAGGGTAAATGGAGGGAGGAGTTGAGAGGGTGGTGAGTGACGAGTTTGACGCCGGTGTAAGGGAGGGAAGGGGAGAGGGACCAGGAGGGCATGAGGAGGAGGGAGGAGGAGGGGGAGGTTTGGTGGGAGTGGCGGAGAGGGGAGTGGGTGGTGGAGGTGGCGGTGGGGAGGGTGGTTTGGAGGTGGTGAATTAGGGTTTTGGGGGTGGTGAGGATTGATTGGAGAGTGGAGGTGGAGATGAAGATGGGTTGGGCGGTGGTTGACATTGATGAGATTTTGGAGGTGGGTGCAGGGAATGTTGATTTGGAAAGGAAGAGAGAGGTGTTTTGGAGGGAATGTTGATTTGAAAGGAAGTTTCTTTGAGTTGAAGAGAAGACTCTTTCTGTTTTTTTTTTTTTTTTTTTTTCTGACCCTCTGTTTGGACTTCTGAGTTTTTTTCTTTTTTGAGTCTTTTTTTTTTTCTTTTTCTTACTTTCTTTTATTTTGGACTGGGTTTACTGCACTGTTTGGCGCAAAAGCGAAAAAAGACACTGTTTGTTGGTCACTTTTTCTTTTTAAAAATGATTGTGGTAGGGGCTTTACGATGATTTCTTTTTTGCACTTTAATGTCTGCACCCATGCAAGATTTCCCATTACTGTTAGTTTCTGAAAGTCGTTTTCTTTTTTGAGATCGGATCCTCTCTGGTTAGGATCCAAGCTTTGAACTGAAAAAACAGTTTAAATCTGGACCTTTACATTAAAATAATTAATGACTAGTGTTGAACCCGTGCTATGCACGGGCAAGATTAATTTGCACGCACAATATATGTACATGGCATAATAGGTGGTAGGTGGACCCTAATCATACACGCGTAATATATCTAGCATAAGATAATTGTAGCATCATGTGACTATTAAAATTTAAACACAATTTATAGTTTCTTGGTGTTAATAAGAGTAACTAAATTGGCGATCAGGGAAAAAAAATAGTAGTAAGTAAACTGAGACCTAAATATGAGCAATAAATTTGGGGGAAAAAAATACTCCTGGCGGGGTGACGTTTTTTTTTGGGTCAGCAGAGAATTGTACGGTTAAGATGTGCTGTCCGTCCATCGTAAGTACACGGACTCTTGCATGCATGAAGTAATTTTGAAAAGGACTATGCGATTAATTCACAAAAGAGAGTTTAAATGCTCTTTTGTTTTGTTGGCTTTTATGCAAATGCTACTGATTTTTTCCATTGGGATTTTTGCAAAGTGAAAAGGAAACTAATGTTATACAAAAAATTATGATACAACACACCAGGAGGAGATGGGAGAATATGAAAACATATTACAAAAGAAAATAAAAACAAATAAAATACCATGAATCAATTTTGTAGGGGACCGGACGACATCAACCCGAAGTTTGGGTTTGCATAACGTTATTTTGCCGCTGCAATCACCAAAAGAAAAGGTGAAAGTGAACGTATTATCAAAGGGGTAAATTGATCAGGAAAAAGTTGAGTAAAACACTTACTAAATCAAAAGAATAAGACTAAATTGATTAGGGAAAAGTGGAGTAAAACACTTAATAAATCAAAAGAAACAAATACTTGCACTAAAACCTGAGAAGGAAATTGGACAAAGTGAGACGAAGAGCAAGAGGAAGAGAGATCTAACTGAAAAGTGGTAGTAGCAAATTAACTGTTGTTCACCTTTTGTGGGATGAGAGAACCAATAGTTATGTGCCACCTATTTAATTTAAGAATTAATAATTAGAAATTCTGAGAATTTAGGATGGAGGGTTTGGAGGCTTTTGACAGCCCCAACTACATTGCTATAGTACATTGCAAAGTAAGGGATCCTTTATTAGATACTTGGCGTGGATAATTTAAGGGATAAAAGTATAAAAACACTCTTTCCTTAGGACTTAGGAGTACCAGTTTTTGAAAGTCGTTTTCATTTTCGAATCGATACTCTCCTATTGTTTGGAACCGAAGAACTAGTTTAAATCTGGACCCTATATAGGAATAATTAATGACTTGAATTTGCTGAGAGACCCTTCCAGAAAAAAAAGCTTTGAAAAGATTTGAACGATTGATTGCAGTAATGGACGGTCCAGATTTAGATTATATACTCAAGTCCAAAACTTGGACCGTAGAAGATCCCAATTTATTTCTTTTTCTTGGGCTGGCGGGTTTCCAATAAACATTGGAAAGTCTACTCACACTATCCTTTTTCAACCGAACTTGCAACCGATTTACCACATTAGTATATAGGCTCCATTAATTTGATGATCAGAAACATTCACTTTGTAGAGCGCGTTGAAAATGCTAGTCACACCAAAATTCATGTTTAGATAAATTTGATAAATACGTGATAAGAATATATTTATCTTCTGTGTAGGTTAGTTTTTTTTCCTGTTTTAATCATTCATTTATTGACATCCTATAAACATGAATTTTGGCATGACTAGTATTTTCAAGGCTCTCTACAAGGTGAACGTGTTCAATCATCGAAATGAAAGACATGCTGCCATAACTCAAAGGAAGGAATGAAATCCTCTCCGATTTGGTATTTTGGATTGGACCATCAATCGAGCCCTTTTGACAAATGTGCATCTAAATCATACTACCATATGGCATCTGATCAACTGAATTTTTGACGTGATTAGTGGTCTTGACGAGTTCTAATATATGAAGATTAGTGGTCTTGACGAGTTCTAATATATGAAGGGTTCGAATCGTTGTCAAGGGTCCGAAAAAGCCCACAAAAAGGCTGGACTGGACGGTCCAGTCCAAAATACCAAACCGGAGAGGATTTCGTTCCTTCCTTTAAGACTTTTACTTATGACAGCATGTCTTTCGCTACCTTCTCGTGGCATTGTTCCCCTTTCGAAGCTGAGAGACCTCAGGCAGCATTACCTGAAAAACATTACATATATACGACAGAACAGCAGTGAACCAACTTAAAGTTCTTCAACGTGATAGTTCAGCAAATGCAATTACAAAAAAACAGGACCGGGGTGCTAGTGTGCGCATCCGAGCCGTTGGTCTCAGCAATGAACCGCTCGGATTTTATCTTGGCAATGAACGGCTCGGATCTGCAAAGTGCCGAGACGAAATCAAGACGGTTGAAAACACATCCGATAACTTGGATGCCGCACACCAAGGAGCGCATATCAGGTCTCTGTTTCGAGAAAGACGATGCTCACTAGTAAAAGACAGGATTGTTCCTGTCTATCTTTTGAACCTATAAATCTTCTTCTAATCCGAGATATGAGTGCGCTAAATCGTATTGACAAAAGTTGGTCTATCACAGTGTTAAACAAATAGGATCTACAACACTCCTAAGTCCACAGTTTTATTCTCCCTTATACAGATAAAGAAAAGATTAGGTTACACATATAGGTACAAAGACGAATAAGGAATTATTTACCAAGAATCCGTAGACTCACAGTTGACGTTGCTCCAGTATCAATATCTGATTGTACAATCTTACATTCACCATTTTCAGGTTACCATATTCTTTTGATTTTTGCATGCTTATTACCTCGTCGTCGTCTCGTGTAAGAGCAGAGCAGCAAATACTAATTAGTGGTGATGGAGGGTTACACACAGTCCAATTTATAAAACGCAGGTTAGTTCAGACTGGGATAAGGTCTTCTCAACAGCCATCCACCAGTCTTCGTCTCCACCAGGCATTTCGTCCTGTTCGGGATAACAGAGGTTTAAAAAAGGAACCAATAGTGGAATCAGGGGAAAGATCGACTTCAAACTTCTGCTAGCTTCAAATTACGTCAAAGGGCAGAAAATGTATATCATTACGACCACAAAATGAAATAAGCAAATGACTGGAAGGAGGTCACCTGCAAAAATGAAAAGTCTTGCTAACCCATGAATATTACTGTGACAGACTTTGAAGCAAATGGACTAATAAAGTTTTGTAATAATTGCAAATACTGATTATAGGATTTATATCCATTTTGTTTGTTCGTGAGTTTTAGTAAAATTAACTGAAGATCATGCAATGCTGGAAACATGGATGGAAAAATGGAACTCAAGAACTAGTAAGACTAACCGTTTCAGTGAGATCTAGTGTTCTAGGCATATTCTCAATTTTTTCGGCAGCTCTAATGGCTTCAATCCACCATCCATCCTTCTTGCAGCTGTCTGTGATGCTTTCGTCACTGCAAAACTTTATGTGCTCCTGACCATTTTCAACAAGTTGATGTTCAAGGTTCTCGTCTACAGAACTTGCTCCGTTATGCGAAATAAAATTGGATAGAATCGTATCATCGGGAATGGCATATTTGGGGATTGGACGTGAAGGGGATCGATAACCTGTTACAATCAATCAGCTCAGTGAAAAGTATTCACTTTGGTAGTTAATGAAACAAAGGGGGAAAAAACTCATTCCGACCTCTGCAATCAGGATCATGGCATTTCTGATAATAAACAGCCTTTCTTAAGTCAACAATGTAGATCACTGAAACAGAAAGGAAGGAAGAAAAATGTCATCGCATATATAACCGTTCTTCTAAACAGAACAATATAAAAAAAATATTTTTTGGGTATTTCAATTGATTGCTGTGCTTATTAATTGAGATTGAAGAAAATGAAACCGTGACTCATTAAATGGGAACAAAATTACTGGTTGAAGAATATCATATAACAGGGAGACGTGCACAAAAATGAAACACTGCTACTCCCGGATTTTGACTGCAAGAGTCTGAAGTGGATTCATGAACTTTCTTCACTAATTAAGACAGTCGTAAGTGGAATGGTCATACTAATTTCTCATGCAGTGTCCAACTAAGAGGCCAGGTTCTAACATCTAGGTAAGGCATTGTACTAAATGGAGTTGTTACTAAGGTGTACTTTGGGCACTCAAGTCAAGTCAAATTCTTACTTTCGCAGCAGTGAGACAAAATAAACAAAATTGTGCCAAAATAAGAATAAAAAAGCATGAATGCTTCAATGAAACATCTTCAAAACAAGAAATGAAAGATAGTTCGAAGGCTTATAGCGTAAAAGGGAAGACAAGGAATGAAATTTACCGTGATTGCTTTTATGTTGTCTACCAATTCGTTCACAGTATCTATTTCTTGACATGCTGTAAACCATCATTCCGTACTCTGAGAACCAGTACCAACTTCGGATTTTTCCTAGAATTACACAAGAAAAGAGTAACGGAACATGTAAGTTGTATTTGCGTAAAACAATAAACTAACAGGAATCTGAAGGAACATATGGAAAAGGTTAAAGTTTTCATGCACGACCTAGATCAGTCTCCTCATATCGACATAGGAAGATGACAATAAGTTGGTGTTCTGATTTATAATCCAATCTCATGTACAATTTGCCTCCTTAAGGCACCCTCATGCTATTGATACCTTTCTAGATATTCAGAATTTGTGCATTCGTCACCTCCACAAGGCACCCACATCTCTCTCTCTCTCTCTCTCTCTCTCTCTCTCTCTCTCTCTCTCTCTCTCTCTCTCTCTCTCTCTCTCTCTCTCTCTCTCTCTGAATTTGGTGTTCTGATGTATATACTCCAATCTCATGTATTTGCCTCCGAAAGGCACTCTCATGCTACTGATACCTTTGTGGATGGGCCTATGAACCCCTTCAGAATTTGTGCTTTCATTACCTCCAAAAGGCACCCTCATCTCTCTCTCTCTCTCTCTCTCTCTCTCTCTCTCTCTCTCTCTCTCTCTCTCTCTCTCTCTCTCTCTCTGTGTGTGTGTGTGTGTGTGTGTGTGTGTGTGATACCCTCTATCTGGTGGTCCCTAGTCAGCTCAATGTGCACTTACCATCTTCCTAGAGAATCCATTCATACCAACTCACAGCCACCCTTCCATAAATGCAAAAGGAACATTCCCCCAGTGGGGTTACTTCATCATATCAGACTCAATCCTTAAAATTGGGAAGCATGACAGCAAGGCAAAAAATAACAAGCTGTTTTTAGCATGTGGACTACATCCATAAGTAGAAGCAATATAGAAATCAAATAAAAATTGAGATGTTAAAAACAAGGAAGAGAGAAACCAAGTTTCCGACTTTCCGGCATTCATATGGTTGTCCTACAAGTCCTAAAAAAGTAGCTTTCTGAACAAGGCAACACCTGACACATTTCCTATAGTGGCAATAGATTCCACAAAGAAGTCCAGGGCTGGAAACGGTGATTTTCCGATCAAATAAGTTCTTGAAAGGTCACTTGTGCAAGAATTCAACATGAATTCATGTGAGGCACTCGATTGCTTTTGGAACTCGCTGTTTATCTGAAACAAGAAAGGATATATAAGCTCCAATGCATCAACTACTAAGAATCTGAAACACAGAACAGCTGATGATCAACCTTGCCAGCAGGACATGTTGAGACAACCAAGAGTGTTAATGTTTGAAAGGCATGGAAAAATACACAAAAAGTTCAGCCGCTGATCACATATTGGTTTATTTTTCTGGAAAACAAAAAGTGAGGAAAAAAAATTCTTCTCCGGACAGCCCATGTTACCTCTGTATCAAACTGAAGGGCCTTCACGCAATCTAAATCCATTTTGCAGATAAGAAGCTTCTCACAGTCAACATCCATGTTGCAGATCAAGGATGCCATGAACACATTTTCCTCGCTCTGAAAGAAGTCAGTGAAACATTAATCGAAACACAAATGCAAGCAATTACAAAGAAAGGTCTACACATCCACAAAAGATTTAACATTTTGTTTGAAATAATCACTTGACAGAACAATATGTCCTCATGTTCCTCTTTTGTATGCTTTGTTTGTCAATGTTTAAAACTGACAAGGTGAGCATTTGACAATATCATCCTGCAGGCTGCAGCTCTAGCCTTGTATTCCATGACAAACTTCCAAATGCAATGGTACTACAGGAACATATGCAAGTTACTTCTAGGCAACATAACTGGTGAATATGGATTTTCTCTTAAAAATTTGGTAAACGGCGAGTTATTACGAAACAAGTACTAAAATAGAATTAAATCCTCTCTTCGAGGATTAACAAGTCTGAAAGAAAAAAACCAGCAGATGTATCGCTGGTAAAGTGAACCTTCTACTACTATTCCAAAACATGAAAATAAAAGCTCCTCTTTCCGATAGCAAGTAATAACCATTGAAAAAACAAGTTAACAGATACATCACATAAGGCAAGCAAATTAGTTGAAGACTTCATAGCCTAAAGATTCCTTAGTCTCAATAGGACACGTGTCTAAACTCAGTTGCAAAAAAGGAATGATTCATTTATCAATGTATAAAAAGGAGTTTCTTACCATGTTCTTACATTTAAAACGCCCAGTAGGTAGAAGAACAGAATTCTTCCCTGCTTTTGACGATAGAGGCAAGCGAAAGCAACGATTTCTAGAATAGACTGCAGTATCGACGAAAAGCTGGCAAGGGATATCAGCAGAACTCGAGTCTTTTGAAACAAACAACTTTTCAAACCTTCTATCACTCCCTTTCTCGTTATTAATCCGAGAGCATATCTGAAAAGATGTCATCAAACAGTTCAGCGACAATTGGATAAATGGACAAAAGACACGTTTATGTTGGGTTTTGCCTTGGTAACTTTTTGGAGGAGATTAACAACGCTTGTTACCAAGTCAAATCGCAATAGATTATGAAGTGGTATTAGCAATGCACCTAGAGATTTAATAATTAACAAGAAAAGAAACCCCAAAGACATTGATTTGATTCCCCCCATCAATTTTTCAGTTAAGTAGGCATTTAGTATCATGTCCAATGAATAAACCACTACATATTCTGTTTGGACATGTTAGAATAAGCTTTATTATTAGTTGTCCCACATTGGGTAGCTACGTAGTGTATTAGTCTCTCTCATAATATAAATAACGACTTGTGTGATAGGGCTGGTTAACACCCTACACTTCTTTCTCTCTCTCAAATAACATGGTATCAGAGTCACACACACAACCTCCATAACTTTTGAAACCCTAACCTACCTCACTGCTGCCGTCAAAAACTACAGCCTCTGACGTCAGCCATCTTCATCTCAGATCAACCCTAGAAACCCATCCTATCGTCAGCCATCGTTCTACCTTGCGACCACTCCCATCAGTATCGTCTTCCATCTAAACCCTAAACTCACTGTCAAACGAACCAGAAAACCCTAAAACGAGATTCACCAACCCTATTCAAACCCTATCAGATCCTCAATCGACATCCAATCGACCCGAAGTCCCTTCAAATCCCAAAATCGACACTCAAAATCCATTACCCAATTGTCTTTGACCCCCGAAAATCCAAACCCACACCTGTTTACCTTCGTAACACTAACCAGAACCCCAATCGATCCAGTTTCTGGACCTAATTCGAACAGTTGTTCTCTCGTTGATGTTTCTGGTATGATCATACTGTTTATTTATATTTGATTTGATTCAGCAGTGGCAGAGATATCCAGTTGTTTCGTTCACTTGATAAGTTATTTATCTTCATTCCAGAGGATTAGTAGTTTGTGGTTGATTTGGTTGCCCGTAGTTGGTTCTCCGTGATCTGTTTGTGATTATTATTGTTTGGCAAAATGTCTGAAGAAAAATCTGCAACTGGTTCTAGTTCAAGTTCTAGCATTGTGGGTAGTTCTTCCACTTCTTCTCAGAGGCTGCCAATTACATCCACACGGTTGAATGGTAAAAATTATGCTACTTGGGCTAAGGCAGTTGAGGTTTATTATGAGGGGGAGTCCGAGTCTCAGTTCTTAACTGATGATCCCCCTTCAGATACTACATTGTGGAAACCTAGGGATGCTCGGATCCATAGTCAGTTATGGAATAGTATGGATGAAGATATTGTTGGCTCACTGATGTTCTTGGACACAGGCTCAGGAGATGTATTCTGGTGTAAACAATCTCCGTCGCATTTATGATCTTCATCATCAATTCTTTTCTATCTCTCAGGGCAGCTTATCTTTCGAGGAGTATTATGCTAAGTTTTGTCGTATTCGGGATGAACTTCGTGTTTGTGAGCCACTGTCTTCTGATATTCAGGTTGTGCGACGCCAACGTGAGCGTATGGAGGTTGCTCGATTCCTATCTGGTGCCTCCTCAGATTTTGATCTGGTTAGTAATAAGATTTTGGGATCTAGCGACCTACCTTCTCTCAGTGAGGTCTTCAGTCGACTTCGTCAATCTTCTGCCTCCCGTTCTACCCCCCTTCATGTGTCTTCTTCTGAGCATTCAGCTTTGGCTTCCGCTGTCTCTGGTAGTTTTGGGTCTGGTAATGGCCGTAATGGTCGTGGTCGTGGTTCTGGTGGCCGTGATTATGGTTGTAGTTCCAGTCGTGATGGCGGAAATTACGGTCGCACGTTAGGGGGAGGTGGTTCAGGTAGTTATGGTCATGGTCGTGGCCGTGGTACCCGATCGTGTACTCATTGTGGGGGTACAAGCCATATAGTGGATTACTGTTATAAGCTTCATGGTTATCCCCAGGCTCATCAGGTTGCCACTTTTGAGGAAACAGTGCCATCCCATCACTCTGTTGATCAACCAGTGACTATTTCTACTGAGGAATACCAACGCTTTGTGGCATTTCAGCAGTCATCTGCAGGATCTTCCTCCACTGCTACGCTTGCTCAGACAGGTTCTTGTGTTGCCTCTTCTTCTACTTCTATTCCTTGGGTTATTGATTCTGGTGCCTCCGATCATATGACTGGTATTTCTACTTCCTTTATTGATCATCAATCTGTTAGTAAACTCTCTCGTGTTACTCTAGCAGATGGTTCTACCACTGAGATTACTGGTTTTGGTTCTATCCCTATCAATTCCTCTCTTACTTTAGACTCTGTGTTACATGTTCCTCGGTTTCCCTTTAATCTTATGTCTGTTAGTAAGCTTACCAAGTCTTTAAATTGCTCCATCACATTCTCTCCTCATGATTGTGTGTTTCAGGATCTAAAGACGGGGAGGAAGATCGGTGGGGGTACTGAGTGTGGTGGCCTATACTATTTTGTCAGCGATGTTCGGCCTCAGTCTATTGCTCTTCAGACATCAGAATCTCCATATCATCATCATTGTCGTCTTGGTCACCCTTCTCTACAGAGTTTGAAGAAACTAGTACCTTCATGTAGTCGTATTGATAGTTTATCTTGTGAAGTCTGTGAGTTTAGTAAGCATCGTCGAGTGTCATATTACCCTCGGGTAGAGCGTCATGTGTCGCATCCTTTTGAATTAGTTCATTCAGATATTTGGGGACCCATACATGTCCCAAGTTTATCTGGTTTTCAGTATTTTCTTATTTTTGTAGATGATTTCTCTCGAGTAACATATATTTATCTTATGAAGGCTAGGTCAGAATTGTCATCCATTTTTCAGCAATTTTTTTATGGAAATAAAGACTCAGTTTAATACTTGCATTTGTCTATTTCGTTCTGATAATGCACGTGAATATTTTCGTACTGCTCTTTCTCAATTCTTTGCTGATAATGGCATTATACACCAGACCTCTTGCGCTCGAGCTCCACAACAAAATGGGGTTACCGAACGCAAGATTCGACATTTGTCAGAAGTTATGCGTGCTATGTTATTTCAGATGCAAGTGCCTAAGTCTTATTGGAGTGATGTTGTCCTTACAGCATGTTATTTGATCAACCGTATGCCTTCCACTGTCCTGGGTGGTCAGATACCCTATACGGTATTATTCCCTGGTCGTCCACTTCACTCTTTACCGCCTCGGATTTTTGGGTGCACCTGTTATGTTCATGCTCTAGATCCTGATCAGGACAAACTTGATCCCCGGTCCATTCGGTGTATCTTTCTAGGTTATTCCCGCACTCAGAAAGGGTATAAATGTTACTCGCCATCATTACGTCGACATTTTGTGTCTGCTGATGTTACATTTAATGAGTCATTACCATTTTATTCGGATACATACATTGTTAGAGATGAGTCTATCTTTCCTATGGCGGTACCTTCTGTTCCACCTCCTCAATCTTTGTCGGAGAAACCTTTGCAGGTATATGTTCGCCGTGACAAGGTACCATTAGCGCCCGCCCCACCAGTGCCCGCCCCAACATCTTCCCCGTCGCATGATCCGGTAGTCTTTTCTCCCTTGTCAAATCTTGATCTTCCCATTGCTATTCGTAAAGGTACTCGTACTTGCACCTCTCATCCTATTTCCCACTATGTCTCGTATGATCATCTGTCTCTTTCTCTTCGTGCTTTTACTTCTTCTGTCTCCTCCATACATGTTCTTAACACTGTACAGGAAGCTCTTTCTCTGTCTGAGTGGCGGACAGCAATGGAGAGTGAGATGACTGCTCTCCATGAAAATGGCACATGGGAGTTGGTTTCTCTTCCACCAGGAAAGTCTATTGTTGGTTGCCGGTGGGTCTTTACGGTCAAGTATAATTCAGATGGCACTGTTGAGCGATATAAGGCCCGCCTTGTGGCCAAAGGCTATACACAGACATATGGGGTTGACTATGCTGAGACTTTTTCCCCTGTTGCCAAGATCAATTCTGTCCGGGTGGTTATTTCTTTGGCCTCCAATCTTGGCCGGCCCTTGTATCAGTTGGATGTTAAGAATGCTTTCCTTCATGGTGATCTGCTCGAGGACGTCTATATGGAGTAACCTCGTGGGTTTGTTGCTTAGGGGGGCGTTCTCAAGTTTGTCGTCTTCGCAAAACTTTATATGGTCTGAAGCAGTCACCTCAAGCCTGGTTTGGTTGGTTTAGTGAGGCTGTGCTGGAATTTGGTATGCGTCGATCTCATTCGGATCACTCTGTATTCTTCAGACAGTTGGACCGAGGAAGAATCGTATTGATTGTATATGTGGATGACATCATCATTGTTGGTGATGATCAATACGGCATTGATGAGTTGAAGCAGTTTTTACAGCGTCAGTTTCACACTAAAGACTTGGGTAAGCTGCGGTTTTTCTTGGGTATTGAGGTAGCAAGGTCCAAGGATGAGATTAGTTTGTCCCAACGGACGTATGCTTTGGATATTCTTGAGACAGGTTTATTGGGAGCAAAACCTGTAGAGACTCCAATGGATCCTAATGTGAAGCTTTGTGTTGCTCAGGGGGAGATATTTCCTCATCCAGACCGGTATCGTCGCTTAGTTGGCAAGTTGAATTATCTTACCAATACACGTCCAGATATCTCATTCGCTGTTAGTATGGTGAGTCAGTTTATGTCAGCTCCTAGACTTCCACACTGGGAAGCTTGTCTTCGTATTGTAAAGTATCTTAAGGCTCATCCTGGACGTGGTCTGTTTTATCGGTCCAACGGTCATTTGCATGTTGAAGCCTTTACCGATGCTGACTGGGCAGGATCACCATCTGATAAACGGTCCACTACAGGGTACTGTACTTTTGTTGGAGGCAATTTGGTCACATGGAAAAGCAAGAAACAGACGGTTGTCGCAAGATCCAGTGCAGAAGCTGAGTATCGAGCCATGGCACACACATCTTGCGAAATTGTGTGGTTGAGAGGTTTACTCGAGGAGTTAGGCTTTAGTGTGCAGTTGCCTATTCCTATGCATTGTGATAATCAAGCAGCCATACATATTGCTTCAAACCCGGTATTTCATGAGAGAACGAAACACATTGAAGTAGAATGTCACATTGTTCGTGAGAAGATAGATGGGGGCGTGCTATCTACTCCATTTGTGTCTACAGGAGCTCAGTTGGCTGATATTTTCACCAAGCCGTTGTTTAAACCATGTTTAAATTTTGTGATATTTATTCTCCAGCTTGAGGGGGAGTGTTAGAATAAGCTTTATTATTAGTTGTCCCACATTGGGTAGCTACGTAGTGTATTAGTCTCTCTCATAATATAAATAAAGACTTGTGTGATAGGGCTGGTTAACACCCTACACTTCTTTCTCTCTCTCAAATAACAGGACATACCTCAGCAACAAATGCACCAGCATGTGAATTGTCCTTAAAAGCAGTCTTCTGTAAGCGGATTATTAGATGACGCGAAAATTTTGCTGCCAGCATGCATTATGAAAGGAAGGTATCAATAAAAGATCAAGATTTGATTTCCATATTCTTACTTTGATGACAAAATGTACAGTAACATCTGCATGGTGCTAGGCTCAATGCTTTCTAGTTCCAACATACATAAACATAACCCCATAACAGAAAAGATTTTGAAACAAAGCAGGTGCCTTTTTTCCTCATGCCTTTGAAACACACTTTGTACGCCATTGTAAGTAGGATTAGACAACCATTTAGCATTCTAAGAATATCGATAGAGAGTGGAAATGGCACCTACTATGGTGGAAATTAATCTTGTAAGGCGGAGCAAGCTGTGAGTACTAGTAACAATGATGTCAAGAAATGGACATGTAACAAATAATTGGTGTATTTTCGCCCAGCTCAATCGGCTGCAGCAGTTAATAGACGTACTTCTCACTTCACAACTCATGATTACATTAAGAGAGACGCAGGTAACCATGAGATATAGCGGTTGGAAGATAGTCATAATTCATAAACTGGAACACTCGATGATAGAATGGCAATATGATTGCTTTATTGGTTATAATATCACAAAAACTCTTTTTTTGACACAGAAGTTAAAGACTGCATATCAAGTAGCCACTATGGACATCATACCTTCAGTAGAAGAATCAAGTTCTACAATCCAGTCATGGTCTCCTTGGATAGAGTACTTGTCAGATAAGGCATCAAAGACTACAGTTATCAGGAGATCAACCATCTCATCTCCATCTTTTGCAGTATTGTCTCTCTTATTGAACTCCAAATCGAAATAGAGGTGACATGGTAATCCCTGATAAAAAGCACATATTCATCACCCATGAACAGTAAGAAATCACACACACACACAACCCAAAGAGAAGAGGCCAAGTTTTAACCATTGAATCAGTTCATGTTCTCTGACAAAATATGTAAAATTTTGGCAGCTTTTACTCACACTCTAAAAGAAAATGGAAAATGTGTTACCTCCTGAATCACTTCATAATGGTGACGGAATCTAGGATTCATGTTTTTGTACCTAATATTAAGATGACCACCACAAACATCAAAATTATTACAAGCATGCTAGAAGAATAATTATCAAATGGGATTCCGCCCAAACAAAGCTAACAGAGTCAACCTCCGCCAAAACTCTTCGTATGTTGAAACAAGGAACCTCCTTTGTCCATTCATATGATCTTGATAACTGAAAACGCGAACAGGTGCATGCTCTTTGGCGTACTTCATTGCCTCATCTTGCCTAGGGAATGTAGCCCATACTTCCTCCCTATATGAAACCAAACTTATAGGCAATTCAACAAAGAAAAATAAGAGATTAAAAAAAAGAACAAAAAAAAAGAGTGTAGATCCCAGAAATCCAACTAGGTCACTAACTTAGTTGCAGGGAGCTCCTAAAGTGGTGCTGCTCCCAGCTTAGGAGCGCGATTCTGCGCTCCCAACTTAGGAGCTTGACCAGAGCCCGCTCCTATTGATATGGAAGCTTGCTCCTTACGAAAATGGGAGCTTTGGTATGATACTGCCGCACTGGTATAGAAAAACAGTAATTTATTACTTAGCTTTATAAATTGGTCTTCGATTTAGCTCATATGTATAGCCCAAGTCATGATACCTTGGAAAGAAGATGATACATTGGAAGACTATCCTATTTCTTATACTTAAGGTAGACTTGGCCCATATTTTTTTTACTCCCTAAAAAGATTGTGGTTTTGAAGTGTATTTCCTACACTATATAATTTATGTAATATATGTACACGTTCCTTTCACCCTTCCAACCATGGCAGCTTCTATATTCTCTCGTTCCCCGGCTTCCGCCCCCACTTCGTGCAACTAAAGTCACTAACCAAAAAAAAAAAAAAAAAAAGTAGTAAATGACACAAGCAGAATCACAAGAAAATGTATATTACCTTAATTTTATTTGCTCAGACAGATCAACTTGTATTTCACGTAACAGTCGCAACAAATTGGCGGGTCTTTTCGGAGGCACGCCATGTGGAGAGCCATAGAATACGACTGGAGAGAAATGCTTCCTTTTGTTAAAGTTGTTTGAGTTGTTTGTCGTTGAACTAAACTGCAGGGAAATGGTATATAAAAAAATTAAAAAGAGTAGAAATTCACATTGTGTAGCGGGGAAATTGTAACCAATGAACACAATAGATACAAGCCTACCAACATCGGTCCAGTGCGTCCACAACATGCAAGATAGAATAACAAAGTGAGAATGAAAAAGGGTTGCAGTTTATACAGACCTGCACATATGCCGCGTGTTGCTGTCTTTTGGGGGGTGGTCTCAAAGGTGAAGTATCTGAAAAGCCAGACACCTCTTCTATTGGACTTGGATCTATTTGCTTCAGTTTGCGTTTGTTTGCTTTTCTTTCTCTGACAGCTGATTCTGAAAGATATTAGGAATTGAAACAGCTAAAACATTAAGGCTACAACCATATATCGATTAACAATTATTGACAGAAACGCACCAACTTATTTCAGCATGGAATAGACAATGTTTTCATTTCATTCTTTGCCAGAAAATTGGAAATTGCACCGCAACTTCAGGACCAATTTTGGCTCAAAGCCTAAGTTTGGAATACGAAGCCTTTGATTGAAATGAAAGGTATGACACTTTCCAAGGTAGCTCATACATAGAATAGAAACGTTAAGGTTTCACCCATGAAACTGGAGAAGGATGACCCACGATATGCTAAAACCATGTTATGCCAAATGTAGATGCTTCCTGTATATGCTTGCAGTATTGGCTTATTGAAATCCTGAAATGACTCGAACATATAAACTCTTCATCTACAATAAACTGAGGCTTCTTCAGTAAAGCACCAATAATTCAAATGAACCCATTCATCTGCTTCTTCAGTAAATTTAACATCACTCCAATCGAACTGGTTATAAATTACGATAACTACATACAAAAAAATATCGTCACAGTTATTAAAAAATTGAGGCTTCTTCAGTAAATGATGTAGAGCCCCAATTGTTCAATACACCCAATTATATACTTGCACATCTGAAATACATATATCTACCCTCTTTGGTTTACAGCATCGCATTAATTATCTAATTTCCGCTTGAATGTGTAATTAAACCATTGGGGAGGCCGCAAAACGCGAAATTAATGTTCCCAAACGTAGTCCGGATCCATCCCCTAACATCCTAACTAGAACTCGGAGTGCGGGAGCAAAAGTGCTTGAATAGATGAAGAACCGGATGTGAAATCGATTTACTATGTATGGAGAGAGAGAGAGAGAGAGAGAGAGAGAGAGAGAGAGAGAGAGAGAGAGAGAGAGAGGAGCATTACGAGGAGGAGAGACGCCGCATTTGAAGCACTGAAACAATCGATCAACGTAGTCCATCGCTTCAAAACCCTTTTCCCTGTAATTTCCCCCGGACGGGACATTCTCTACTTTCTCTCGAGCGGGAAATTTATTTTGGGAAGGTACCTGGTTCGATCGATATTCGGGTTCGGAGCTGCTTGTTTAGAGACCGGGTGCACACCGTAACCGCTAATCCGTCTAACTCGCTTTTGTAAAGGTTTTGGATGTCTATTCAAGTCCATTGGATTGGATTGGACTGGATTTCACGGTCAGTAAATGAGTTAAGTTTGGAAATATTTCTTAAATCAAGTCCGACCCGTATAAAATAATATACAGTGATGTCCGTTATATACAGGAGGTGATAATGTCAAAATCATTTTTTTATTGCTAAATTTATTTTAGGGGTTGTTCTATAATGGATTTTATCAAGATTTAATAAAATCAACCCATTTTTTATCAAATTTTAAAATTATTTTAAAAATGCCTAAAATTTAAACCTATTTTATCAAATCTTTGATAAAAATCTTTTTAAAATGCTTTGATAAAATATATAAAAATATTTGATAAAAATCTGGATTTTTATCAAATGCCTTCATGAATAGATAAAATCAATGGGTTGATTTTATCAAATCTTTGATAAAATTCATTGGAGAACAATGCCTTAGTATATAAGAGTCTTGTACCATGTACACGACACAAGTTCATTATGCACAAAAGTTTTGGCATTAACAAAAATAAATTTAGCATTATTATTTTCCGTAATAACCATCAGAAAGTAGTGATCTTGACACTCCCAAAATTACTAATCGCACTTCACAAGGGCAGTGCTAAATTCAAGTCCATTTAAAGATTGATTTTGGCACTACCCTTTTAAATTGCAATTAGTAATTTAAAGAGTGACAAAATCAAATTCCTTTCAATAAATATTTTCAAAAGAAGCAACTGCCATAGTTTTATATACACAATCGGAGTAACTTTTTAAAAGCATATATATACACAAATTTCTTGGCCAATGAATAACTATAATTATTATGATTGTAAACTCTAATTTATAATAGTGAGGACAATTAATTTCTACGCAGTTCTACCCTTTAGAAAAATAAATGGGTAAGTTGGATGGGGTTATAAATGAAAACTTTGAGAGAGCCGGTCCAGCCGGACATGGGTTTGAACCTTCATCAAATACATGCAAGATACTACCATTAAGCTACCAGCCTATCACTCCACTTGCTAGCTTTGAGTTGTTCTAGTAAAGTACATATGTTGATTGAGATAAATATGTTCATTGCCCCCCAACAAATCATTTTATATAGAAAAAATAAGCAGTTCTGATTATTAAAATGGAACCCGCATAGTGAATAAAATTATTCTAACTAAAAACGAGGATGAACAAAATTACTCAACTCTGGCCTAATTATGCTTTAGATGAGGACCACTTTGCCTATCTGACAATGACACAAACTCAAAGTTCTTCAAAAATATCTCACAATATAAACCACCACCACCATTCATTCTTCTGGATAAGATTTCTAACAACAATAACAGATAGGTGCATGTTAATTCGAGTAACAAATCCAAAAAACCATGAAAACTCTTACTTTTGCAGAACACCCACTTACCTACATTTCAAGCCTATCTCCATTGAATCCCACAACCCCCAAACTCCACAATAAAATATGGAGAGTTCATGCCAAAGCCAAAGGCTTCAATAGACCACCAGCAAATGTACAACAGGAAAAGATTGCAAGCGTAGAATCTGTTCAGGGAAAGTCCGGTGAGAGAAATGCCGGGAACAACGATGACGACAAGATACCGGACGTGGTGTTCGGAAGAATTATACGGAGAATATTGGTTTACTTTGGGGTTCCCCTGGTCACTGGAATAGTCCTTTTGGGAGTTTTTGATGTGTTAAAGGAGCAACATGTGTGGAATGTGCCAATTTGGTTTGCTTTCTTGACTACGTTTCTCACTTTCGGGGCTTCAGCTCTTGGGATTGCTTATGGAACTTTGTCAACTAGTTGGGATGCAGAGAGGAAGGGTTCACTTCTTGGGTTTGAAGAAGCTCAGAGGAATTGGACTGAGATGTGGAAAGAGGACGAGGAATATTAGTTGAATTGTCATGGTAGAAGGGCATGATATTTCCAAATTCCAAACACAATTACACCAATGGTATTTCAGTTTGCGCGCACGTCGACGAATTTCGAAACTCTGAAGTTAACGATCGGACAAACCTCTTCCATCACGTCTAGTTTAGTTGCAATATTTTGCAAGGATATGTCATGGTTTTCTTGGGGTAACTACTAAAATTCTGAACATGAATCAAATTGTCCTGTGTTCTTGAAGATAGGGTCTTTGTACCCCATTGTTCTTTTTTCTTTTTTCTTTTTTTTTTGTCTATATCTTCTTGCTTTGCGTTTTATACAACTGTTTTTTATTTCTCTCGGCGAAAGACAGTAGTATTGTTTAGCGAGGTTTGAGCCTCAGTCAAATACTTGAGAGTACAATGTTTAGGGTGGAATTAAAACTGGCCAAACCGAAAAAACAGAACCAAAAAATTGGTTTGGTTTGGTTTTCTCCATATATTGGTCCTCTTCGGTTTTGGTTTCATTGAATTAGAAACCGTGGTAAAGCGAACTAAATCTTTATGTTTATATACACTCTATATTACATATACATTGGTCCAACTTAGCCCTACTACCATTAAAAAAAAGGGAAAAAAACACCTAACATTTTCCTCTTTTCTGAATAAATCTGAACCGTCCAATTAATAATTTGTAGATATTAATAACTTGTTCGCTCTTATACTGGTTTTTTATAACCGGTAGTGCTCTATTTTTTATTTTGTTTGGTGGTTGATTAAATCTTATGGCCCAATCAAAATTAAATTTTTTGGCCCAAACCAGTAGAAACCGATAAAACCGATTAATCCGGTGACAACTGAACAGATCCAATCCAAATAAAAAATGGACCGTTTTTTGATGTTTTTATTAACCAAATCGGTTAATTCTCTCAAACTGAATGAACTGGTTTGGTTAATAAAAACGTCCAAAACCGGACCGGTTTCACTGCCAACCATTAGTTACCACTCCACTTTGCGTTTTACTATGCAACGATGTTCCGGTATATCATCACTATTCACTGCATGCATCAGTCCAAGATAGTCCGAAGGAACTTCTCTTTTTTTTTTTTTCTTTCCGAGGAATGGACTATACTGATGTAGACGTTCACGCAAAAATATGAGTAAGATGATGTCCAAAAGCAAAGCAATTTCCCCACTATATGGTTCAGAGGGTAGCTAAGTCTTGCCAAACAAGCCACTAACCAAAAGACACAGAAGAGGAATCGATTTTCTTCAAGTTGAAAGATGAAGAAGGCTTTACTCTATATGGAATCGATTTTCTATGTGGAATCTCTTTTCTCTATATGATGATCGTCGTCGTACTGGAAGGGCCACTCGAAGCTGTCTGGGTCAAATGTCGCGTGCCCTTCGTAACCCAGTTCACCCAGCAACGCGCAGAGTCTTGCACCACTCATTGTTCCAAAAATTCAACAATGGATGAGTGTTGAGACTCTCAGATTCGAGAGGAATCGGAGACAATATTGAAATCCCTTTGGTCGCAAGCAACATTGCTTTCTCTCTCTTGAAAAAAAAATTGTATGAGAGAGAGAAGGGGGGTTGAAGGGGGGAACCTGGCGGCCTGTTTGGATGCCGGAGAAGAGGGGGGATTTGTCATGTGTCCTGATATATAATCCACTATCCTCTGAAATCCGGTCTTTGGGGAGGTTTTTTTGAAGGCCGGAGTAGATTACTGTTGGGATTATAAATCCACCATAAGGTGAATTTGTGAAGCCCTACCTCAAACCACCGCTTGGCAAATCCGGGCTATTTTCGGTCGAGAATACCCCTCCAAATCCACCTCTTCTCTCTCTCTCTCTGTACCATTCGACTAGTGTTGGGTTCTGTGTTATTTGGTTTCAACGAAGGGAGAGAGAAGACGACGAGGAAGTCGCCGAGAAGAAATCTCTGTGGTGACTCCATTTTTTCGCTATAATGATCTCGTTTTCGTCTGGTTTAGGTATTATCGTGGTCTATATGAACTACTTGTGCCCTATTTATGGTTTTTCGATATGAAATGAGCCCTATTTTTGGTTTTTCGATCTGAAACGAGCCCTGAATCATGTCATTGTTTTCAATATGGGTTGTGTGATTTGTTTTGTGCATTTTCGATCTGGGTTTTGTGAGTTTGCAACGATCTGGGTTTGCAATCTGTGTTGTGTGAGTTTGCAACAATCTGGGTTGTGTGAGTTTGCAACGATTTTTTATCTGGGTTGTATGAGTTTGCAACGATTTTCCCACATTTGTGAGTTTTCTGAGTTTGCCCTAATTCCAGATCCCTAATTCGTGAATGCCCATTTCAGAGTTCCCCTGATTCGAGTTTGCCCTAATTCGTGAATGCCCTAATTTCAGAGTTGCCCTAATTTGTGAATGCCCAATTTCAGAGTTGCCCTAATTCGAGTTTGCCCTAATTTCATAGTTGCCTTAATTCGAGTTTGCGCTAAATTGTTCTATGTTTCTGCCCTAATTTTAAAAGTTGTGGCTTACTTATTCGCAGTTTATGCCACAGTTTGGTGTGATCTTCCTTAATTGCATGAGTTTATGCCCAAAATTTTCATGTTAATGCCCTAATTCATAGTGTTTGAGTTTGATTTAAAAAACAGATGGCGAGATTATCGAAACGTCAACGAAGGAAGAAGGCATTGGTAGCAATCATATGTCTCTTGAGAGTAATTACCAATGTTTTCCAACTTTACATGTTAATTACGGAGTACCTTGCTGTGAAAAGGGCTCGACGAAGGCAAGTGCCTCTTTTAAATTCGCAGCCTAATGTTCTTCAAAACCAAGTAGACAACCTTAATAGGTTAGTGCGCGGGTGTGACAAACACTTCCACGAGTAACTAAGGGTTGTAGACAACTAAGGGTTGTAGCTCTTCAAAACCAAAATGACCTTTGTTGTAATTTTCTTTTTAGATTTTGTAGCTTGTATTTTGTTTGCATATCTATTTGATTCCGAATGAACTAGTACCTTCGAAATGAAGACTTTATTATTTAAATATGAAGACTTAATTGAAATGCATTACAAGACTCCCAAACAAACATACTGAAACAAACATAGACTCTTAAATTAAGATTTATTGTACAACCATCCGACTTAATACTTCAATCTTCATCATCATACGATGTGCCATTCAAACAAAGTGAAAAACAAAAATATAGGACTTGTTTTTTTGATTGAAAATTTGGTTGTAAAATAAAACCAAATGAATTTGTTTGGAATTTATAGGGAAAAAAAATCATTTACCATTCAACCACAAACCCACCATTCAATCACCTATCTACCACTCCACCAACCATTCACCGTTCAACCACCATCTACTATCCATTCAACAAAGAAAAAGGTAAAAAATTAAAAAAACCTAATCTCCATTCAAATCAACCATAAATATATATATTTTAATTATGTTAGAAATTTTCCATTACTAATTAATTAAATAATTTTTTCCTGAAAAAAATAAAACAAACTTTTAATATACTTGCAATTATTTTATGTATTTTATCTCTATTTATTTTAATTATTATGTATTTATTGTAATTATAATTAAATTAATTAATTTTATTTAATAAATTAATAACGTGGGGGCAATTAGGTAATTTGCCTTCCTATCCTATCATATTCACCCTCCAAACTTCTCAAAATACCATCCAAACACCCAATATACAAATCCACCATTCTTAAGAGGTGGGTCAGTCCTCATTACAAATCCACCATCAAATCTGCCCTCATTAATAATCCACCCAAAATCAAATCCGCCATCCAAACGCCCCGTGGGGGTGTTGTGCACCCCTCGGCCGTCCGATCGATTTTTTACGGCCCAGATGCGTTGGACAATTTTAATTTAATTTAAATTTATTTTTACAAAACACAATCCGGACCGTCTAAAACGCGATCGGACGGACGGCTGTGCACAACACCCCAATTCCCCAACGGGGGGTTTGGCGCCGACCTGGTTTTCGGAGAATGATTGGGCGGATGGCACCATAGTAGGGAGGGCACCATAGTAGGGATGGCAATGGGTCGGTTCGGTTCGGGTATTGCCATATCCGAACCCATTACCCAAAACTAGATGGGTACCCAGAACTGGACCGAACGGGTAGGGGAAATTGAAACCATAACTGAACCAATTGGGGATCGGTTCGGTTCGGGTACTCCTCGTTAAATTAGAAAACAAAATAAAAATGAAATAATTATGAATAAAATTCAAAAATGAAAATCAGTTAAACTGGAAATGCCACAGGTTCGTTAATTAAAAAGGTATGCAGATATGCATCTAGATATTTTAAATGCAAAACTAATATACATCTAAGTAGAAATTCAATGCATTGAAGCTATACACAGGCTAAACTTCTACATGTGAAGGGTAATTTTGTAATTACACATATTCGGTTCGGTTATCAGCTCAAACCAAAACCAAATCGAAACCGTTTGGTTATCTCACATTCAATACCATACCCGCACCCACGGTATAATATTTCGGTTATGGTTTGAGAAAAAAAAAAGGGTTATAGTTTGGGTACCCATCGGTTCGGTCAAGATTCTCATCCCTACATCGTAGGATGGGTGTGTTTGGAACTTGGGAAAAGTGAGGGAAAAGAAAGGAATGTTAAATTTTTTTCCTCCTCTTGTTTGGTTTGGAGAGAAAAAAGAGAGAAAATAAAAAACCAAAGTATTATAAATAGCGAGATTTTCCTTCCACTTTTCTCTCACTTTCCTTTCATTTTATTTTCTCTCATTTTCCTTTCCGAACAAACCCTAAAAACTAAAAAGTGTTGAGAAATTTGAATTTTTCAAGGGCCGTTTGTTTTCCACCATTGACAAAGCCAAACCACCAAGACAGCTACAATGACTAACCGTACACCATCCAACAAGAAAACCAATCAGCAGGACTGCTTGCGACCGAAGGGATTTCAAACACTGCCTCTGATTCCTCTCGGATCTGAGAGTCGCGACCCTTATCCGTCGTTGAATTTTTGGAACAATGAGTGGAGCGAGACTGTGTGCGCTGTTGGGTGAACTGGGTTACGAAGGGCACGCCTCATTGGACCCAGACAGCTTCGAGTGGCCCTTCCAGTACGACGACGATCGTCCCATCCTCGACTGGATATGCCACAGCCTCCGTCCCTCCAACGTCCTCTCCTCTTCCGAGGTTTCTCAGTTACGTCTCCCCTCACTTGCTTTTTATTTCGGTTCATTCAAAAGGATTTTGTTCCGTTAACCTTCTATTACTGTGTCAAAGGTGCGTTGCCGTGATTCTAGGTGTCGGCAATGTCTGATGGCGGGCGTTTTTTTTTAAAGGGATTTTTACTTTTTAGGTCTTATTGTGCTTTTTATTGGGAGGGTTTGTTTGGTTTCCCTTGTTTACTGTTGCTGTTTTAAGCTTTGAAACTAAGCTGAGCACATCAGAAGGAGGGTAAGATCGTTCACTAGCCGACACTCTTATTGGTCTCTTTTTATAGCGAAATTGACCAATTTGAGCGATTGGTAATGTTTAGGTGAACATAATTGGGATCCAATTGAAGTGGGGGTGTTGGTAAAACCATTAACTGGTCTTGTGTTTGTGATGTTTCTTTTATTTCCTTACTTGTATTGGTTTCCCGATCAGGAGTTTTGTCGACTCTAGCTATTGGTTTACTAGAATGATTTTTTGTTCGCAAGTGGAGGCAAATTTCACTGTTTGCTTAGAGTGGGAAATAGGGGAGGAATCAGGTAAATTTTTACACCGATCTAGTCATGTTTTAGCCGACACCAATTGAATGAAAAACAAGGCTTACTTTGGTTTGACTTTGATAAAGCCATCTCATTGAGTGGAGACCGCAGTTCATGTAATAAAGTCAAACTCTTCCGAACCACTCCGCATTCCTCTTTAGAGAATTTTGGGCTTTGTCACAGTGGTAATATTTAAGTTAAAAAGGAAAGGGAATTGCCAAAACATAGCTTAGGTAGGGAACATATAATTGGATCCATTGATTAATACCTGCTGTAGTAGGTCCTCTCAAATTTTCACTTGACACAGTTACTGTTTCCATTGCTAATGACTAGTCTGTATTTGCTATCCAGATATGAGCAATTTGTACAAGAAGGGAAGCTATTGGAGGTATTGCTATCATGTTTGCCATTCCAAGTGTTTTATCATTCTTTGTATTGCTTAATTCTTTTTAGTTATTGCATTTTTTTTGGGGTACAAATCTATTGCTCCATGAAGACCTTTATCAACAAAGTTTTGGGGCCTCTGAAAATTTGTCTTGTTGAGGACAATATAATTGGACTATTCTTCTTCTTTTTGTTCTTGTTGTTTCACTTAGAGTGGAGAAATGACGACATTGACTGGTATTTAAGAAGGCCAAGCGGGAGAGTCTGGACTTTGGCATAAACAAAGCATTGGGTGGTCCACCATATTATGCTTTCTTGTGAAAGTTGTTAGCCATAGCCCATAGCTTATGTGATGCCTACATAGCTGCTGATTGGTTTTCTTGTTGGATAATGTACAGTTAGTCATTGTAGCAAGGATGTTGGTTTGAGCAGTTTAATGATTAAAATTGAGCAAATATGAAAATTGGAACTCATTTTATGGAAGTTCAGAGTGTCAGTGCTTAGATTTTTACTTCTACATGGATCTAAGTCGAGGATGGATGTTAAATAGGTTCCTAGAACTCGTTGATTCTATTATCCCGTGTTACATTGCTTTGTGGACTTCTGTATATAATATTGTGCACTGACTGGCCTTTCTTAATTCTGACATATAAGATGTGAAATACTATGCAAGTATGCATGCGAATACTCACAGTGCATATTCTATTCTTGTGAGTATGGCTGCACTTTCCTCAATTAATGGGATTGTACATGCTCATTTTGTGTACATTTGACATGATGACTTATCAGGGGGAAGACTTGGATTTTGCTTATGATAGTATATCTGCATTTTCAACTAGGAGAGACAACCAAGAGGCTGTTTTTGGGGCTGAAGAAGGATTGAAAGACATACGGTAAAGCTTTTCATGCAGATATTTGGATATCAATTTTTTTTTTGAAATATCTTTGAGCCCTTTTTGTATCATTAGCGAATGGTGGTTAGTTAATTACTTAAATTCATTTCATACCTTTAGCTGACATTTCCAAAATTTCTTTTCCTTGAAGAAGTTTGTGTTTGTGGCTTCGGTCTTTTTAACACTCTAGTTCTCTCTCTTGCTAACTCACTGGATTTGTTTTGGGGCCTACCAGTGTAATATGCAATTTTGGAAGTTTAGGTACTTTAGGTCTTGGTATAAAGGGCTCCTTGATGGTTTGGTTTAATTAACCATTGCGTTCAGTATCCATTTTTAACCGTAAATGAGTACTTGCAGCTTTTGTACTGTGTTGGCCCTTTATCACTTCAAACGTTTTGCTGGAGTTAGTAGTAGCATCTTCTCAACAAACCAAGTAAAACAGGGTTTAGGCCTTCATGGAATTATTCATGCTTGCTTCTTTTACTCTAGTCCCTCTCTTGAGTGTTGAAGCTTCTGATTCTGCTAACCGATGTCAAGACTCAAGATTCAAAGGAGGCCACTGCTTCTTCCACTGGGCTCATCCTGCTAACATGAGGATGGTAGCTTGAGTTTGAGAGGCTGTGCTGTGCACAGTGGCTCTTGTTTTCGTGTTTGTCTTTTCATATTTATTTGCTTTCTACACAGTTTCGCATAGAGGAATTTTTATGCTTTGCAACTTCGTCTTCAGGATTATAGATGGTTTTCTGGGGTTTATTTGTTGATTTGTAATTTTCTACCAAGGAAAAGGAGGGAGATTTCAATGGGTTAGGTTGGTCACAATGCTTTTGTTTCTGCCCTCGGAGTCATATGTTTTCCTTTTCTTCTGTATGTTTTAAAGGTTGGGTATGCTGGGAACTAAGTTCCATAATGTCGCACTCTAAGAAACTATTTGGGGCACAGGATCCATCCAAGATTCCACATGCTATCTGAGTGTCACCCTCGGGAGTAGATGTTTTGTTTGGCTGGGTTTAGATCTTCTCTATGATACGAAATATAAGCTTTGCAGGTTCACTATGATAGGATTTTTCTGACCACTAGCATACTCTAGCACCTGTAAATTTCCTTCTGAATGCAGAGATGAATTCTTTATAGTGCCTGTACTCTTATTGCGTAATTGTTTTCTTTTTGCTGCCTCGTATAGTCGTATCTTATATTTCGCAAGCTGTACTGTGCAACGAAGTGAGACAGAGGCATACGTGTTGACTTCTACTGTTTGTGGACTAACTTTGATCTCCAGGGATGCTACTTTAGCTTATAAAGCTGAGGCTTTGGAATTACAGAGGCAACTTAAGCAACTGCAGAATCAGTATGGTATGCTCACAAGCCAGGCTTCATCCTTGATCCAAGGAAGAAGGGCACGAGTTGCAGCAACTTCTAGTGTCAATGGGCAACTTACTACAATAGATGATAGTCTTTCGGCACGAAATTTGGAGGTATGCAGATTGAACCAATGTTCTTATTCTTAGCCATAGTAGCTGGATACATTATATTTGTCAATGGATCGCCAAGTGGGTAGTGGCTTTAGTTGTATAGATTAGTTGCTACAGTGACCCAGTTACAAGGTCAATATATAGTTACATATATAGTTGATGATCATTTCAGATTCGTTGATAGCTGACCATGGGCAGTTAGCTTGAGTGTCATCCATCTCTCATAAAGGGTGGAATGCTCGAGTCACCGTTGGTATATCTGTTTGTGTGTCCTGTAAAGCTTCTCATAGAGACAATGCATGTTAGTGGTGTTCATGATTTGATTCTCTTTGCATATTGCCGTAACCCTGATATACCTTTTCTATAAGTGCATTAGTTGGCAAAATTAGTCTTGACTCAACTTCCAAGTTCCAAATGTCTCCATCATTGTTGAACAAAAGACAGAAGTTCATGGGACAAGAGGGTGGGAGAGGAACAAATAGTAAGGTGTGACTGGCACATAGAAAAGTGCTATCTGCCCCTACTGATGTGGTTCAGTTTGATGCTTGGGAAATTAGGAATCAACCTCTCCACAATTAAAGCGTTGGAAGTAAAACAACTATCTGCTATTAGTTGTTTGTTGAGGAGTTCAGTCTAGCTACTTGGCAATGCTTCTCTTAATTTGATAGTTAATTTCTTCCTTTCTGGATTCTGACGTGAGTGGGAGTATTATGTATGGCGTATGTAAATGAGTTATTTGATCTCTTTAGATCGAGATGGTATCTCTTTATGGTTTTGAATTTTCAACTCCTTTGCTCACCTCTCTCTATATAGAACCGGGAGAGAGCTGGACAATGCTATTTGTTAGCGGATCACTTCAGTGAGAGGAATGGGATGAGGCCTTGTTGAGTTAATTGAGTTCATACTTAATTTTTAATCTTGTAATAAACCATTAAGAATAAAACTTGACAAAATCTCAGATTGCTTTGTGTCACCAAGTTCACTGCTTTGAAATGAAGTGTGTACCATATTTCAAATTTAAGTGTGCACAATCCAAATGTAAATTGTGCTATGATGATTTTAGCATATTCTGGAACATTGGAACAGAAGCTCCACTAGTGGTTCCCCAAGAAATCTATCTTTCATTATAGTTTCCAACTTTCCATAATAATGAACAATGACAGTATGGGTAAACATGCTAGAGGGAACTCAACACTGATCATCTAGCAGATGTGCTTGCTTAGTTGCACCGTGGTGTTTTGAATTCATTTCAATCGCGCACAAAAAATCTCGTGTTTTTTTTTTTTGGTTTGATGCACTCATTTCTTTTTGTAAAGAACATAAATGCCCTTAATATTGGTGCTTAATTTGGATATTTTATCTTACCTTAGATGAATGCAGTTCTGGGAAGGATTTCCTCTACGGCTCAAGAGTTGGCTCATTATCACTCTGGGGATGGTAATGTATCTCTTGCATGGACTTTGTCATTTTTGCACCATTTTAAATTTATTTCTGCTGGCAAACTTGCAAAGTTTATAACGTTATTTGTAGTCTTTCATATGCTACAATCACTTTCATCTTTTATTTCGAAGTGTTCATTTTTGAGGCAGTTACCTGTACCTTATCTTTGCATAGGGGGGTTGGTGTTTGAACTAGCCTCTTGCTTTCAAATACTTGATGACCTAAAATGTATGAACTATGAAGTTGCAACTAGTTTTGTGATGACCCTGATTTTTAGAGCCGTAAAAAAAATAAATGAACTGCATTGCTGTTACAAAAACCTTTCTTTTATACATAAAAATATAGACTTTTCTCGTAAAAAAAAAGAAAGTACAAATGAAGTTCTTTTACAAATTCTCTAAAAGGGAATTCGGTCCCAATTACTCTCAATATCCGACCCCGTCGCCTTTCTCGCTTTCCAAGCCATCCTGAAAAATAGATTAAGCCGGGAAGTATACAATATACATAATACAACTTCTCAACAAAGGAGGGAAACGATCAATGAATTCAATCAAAACTATCCATATCACTGAACTACATACTAGGCCTTCTTTGGTACATGACCGGTGGACGACCTCACCCCCTCTGAGCCAAACCTCCTTTTACTTTATTCCCGGCTACCTCTGAGCCAAGCCTCCTTTTGGCATATTCCCGGCTACTGGGTCAGGATCTTGGTACATCCACTTGATCAACGTACCAAATAGTTCCATAACATTTAGTCATCACATAGAGCAATATCAATTTTAACGTGATCGTAACATAGAATCCAACAAAAGCATAACATCAGCAAATAGAGTACAAAATGAGAGAACAAAGAAATACACCAAAGATTTAAGGAGCATATTGTATACCACCCGGTTTACCTTAAATCAGAGCCCTTGATTCGATGACCGAACTTTCTTTCTCTTTCTCTCTCTTTTTTTTTTTTTTCTTTTTTTTTTTTTTTCTTCTCTCTTTTCTTCCTCACTTGTTCCTTTCTATTTTCCAAATTGCCGTGCATGTGCTGTGTGTGTTTGTGTGGTGTGCATGACGACATCTATTTATACTAACAAGACTAACTCTAGAATTATCTATAGATTAGTAAATATTCGGTCCACATGCATTGTACAATCCAAGGGGGATTAACCCTATTTATTACTATTTATTACCATAATGATTCATCCATTTATAATAAGCCATCTCGCCTAATTTCCGGAAACCCCATACTTGGGCACCAAAGATCCTTTCTAGTGTTAACACGTGTCCCGTTCTACTCCGCCATGCTAATTCCGATACCGAACTAGCTTATGAAAAATACCTAAATATATATCATATTTTCCAAAATAAACCAGAACCATTTTTATTTAATAAAAATAGAATAATTTTATAAGCCATATTAAATATGAGCATTTATTAAAATACGGGGTGTCACAAGTTTCCATAAATAATGTGACTAATCGGAGGAATTAGTTGTGGGTTTAACTTGTTAGTTGGGTTTTGGTTGAGGTTTTTGATGCAATCCATTGTTCTACATCAACTTCTTACCTAACAATTGTTGCCCTTGTCTAGGCTTGCTTTTTTGGGCCTAAGAAACTGCTGTTCAAGTTTCTCATTGTCATCTGCGCCAAACTAGTCTTGGTCATATATTATTCCGATACCTGTGCTTGACATTGGCTTGATATTCTCATTTAGTTAAACAGATTTGGGGACACTTAAGATAAACGAGAAAAGTAAAGGAGATGCTCAGCATGATTTTCTTATACTATTCTTGCATTAATATGAATAATACCTTTCTGATGAACTTTGGATTTCTATTGCATGCAGAGGATGGCATCTACTTAGCTAACTCTGACTTCCACCCGTACTTGATTGTGGATGCTACTTGTATGAAGGAACTGAATCAGTGGTTTGTTAAACAACTGGACACGGTATATGATCACAGTACTGTCAGTTTCAGTTTGCTTTATCTCCAGTTTATGTTTTATCGCCTATTATTTGTGGAAGAAATAGAGGAATGTGGTCTGATCCTTCGTAAAATTGGTTAGTCGATCGACTAGTCACTTTGCAAAAGTATTGGGATCATTGGTGTTTTCAAATCTATGTCTTAGTTCTCTTAAGACATTTGACATTAAAATGTATGACAACAAGGTTTGCCATCTTGGGTGAACCGTTCTGACTACAGAGTTGGTTTATTGAACTATCTATTTTACTCTGATCCTTGATATAGATATGGTGGCGATAGTGACATGGGGTTGCTTTGGTGCCAGTTGTCCTACGTAATGGAGAAAAAAATCTGCAGAAAAGTCGCTTATTTGATATTGCAATGCTAACGTTTTGTTCTCTTTGGATGTGGGGTGGAAACTATAGAACAAAGAGGCGAAAGAGAGAACATAGCAGTCTAAGAGAATAATAAAGGAAGAAGATAGGAGGAAGAGTTTAAAATGCATCTTTCAAGCTCTCATCACTAGAAAAGCATGAACATTAGAGAGGTTCACAACATAGACTACTGGGGTATCTAATCCTGTTCGCTTCCCTTGCCTTCGCACCCGTGTGTCATAGGGACCCTGAGAGCTGCCTTCGCTTCTGGCGTTCCTTCATAGATGGTTGGATTTCACCCCCTACACACGAAATTCCACTCTTCTCTGTCTCACTGAAGTGAATTGGTTTTGGGAGCATTCAGCCAGTTTTTGGCAAGAATTATTTCTAAAGAACATCAGTCAAAGAACAAATACCAGTTAGTGCCTAAACAGTCATACTCATCCGGAAGGCTCTCGATGGCTAAGTCAGTCTCAACTCAAGAGAAAAAAGTACAGAGCTCTTTGGTGAACAGTCACAGCGTACCTTGCTAGGGTTTAGTTCTGTACTTCATAATTCATATGAAAGAGACTTGACTTAGTCTCCGGGTATGCTTGTGGTGAGCTTGTGCCCCTAATGACACCACAAATAATCGCCTCTCGGTTGGCGTCATGCATGACACATTGAGTGCCGAGATGACAGACCCCACTTGATCGAGCTGCTCCTCTAGCTATCCTTACGGGATGCTCCGTCTTCACGCGGTTGGACTTAATTTGGCCCGGTCCGGCCTAGGCCTAGCTCCTGCCTCAATGTGCCTTTGTTCGGCCAAAACGCTCTGTGCTTTGGGCTTTCCACTTGCTAGCCCCGATAAGCGATCTGGTTTGGTCCGCTACGCTACACGTAGGGAAGAAAAGGGATAGTGGGAAAGATGGTGACATGGTATACGAGTATAAGAGCTGAGAGAGACATTTATATGACTTACGGTGCTGACGAAATTGATTGAACATGCGCGCGCACACACACACACACACAGATTCTATTTGCTGTAGCCTTGATTGCAGATTCTGGTTGCATATATAAACATCAAATTGGAAAACAGTTGGCGATGAGGGAAGAGGCCCGCGGGTTTTATATCCTAGAGGAGGTGTTATTTTTACTTGTGTGGGACAAGCTCTAACTCATTCCCCACACGTGTGACCCCACTTGCACGGGGAGGTAAATGAAGGATCCTGAACTTTGGGAAGTGCACTTATGTCACAAACAAAGAGAGAATGACCTATCAAATCTTGAGTTGAAACAGATCTTGTCCAAAATATCTTGAAACCTAGGTTTGGTTCCATCTTAAAACAGTCAAGTCAAACCAATTGGTAGTGAGAGGAGAAGTCTACAAGGTTCATATACTAACTTGGGATGCATTATTTACTCGGCGTGGGCCACATGCATTCGTGCTTAGTTTGGGTACTATTTTGATGGTGGCTTACAAAGTGTTTTCTACCCTTGCTGACCTATTTTGTTCCTTAATGAACCAAACTGTAAAAGCATTTTTTGGACGTTTCAGCATCATTAAATATTGTCTACTGAGCATAAACCCCTTGATATCTTCTTGTCATGGAATTGTATGTTGGTATTAGTGGCTTACCGTAATATGTTTCAGGGTCCTTATCGACTGGTTGCAGAGGAGGGAAAATCTAAATGCTTGTGGGTGAATCTCGATGACATGTCAAATATCCTAGTACGAGGTATTCTTCTTTCTATTTATTGAAATATATTTTGGATCATCCCCCCACCCCCCCCACCCCGCCGTGGTCAGACATGGTGTGCCATCCATTTTAAGACCACACGTGACATGTGAGTGACCATCTGCTGATGCCAGCAGATTTAGAGAAGTCGCATCATCAACGTGTATCTGAATTGCAACGGCTTCGTTCAATGTATGTATTTTACTTCTGCAACTTGTTGGTAGTTTTTAGGTTTTGAATTGTTCTCTGTCAATGTTTTTGGATTTGAAGGATGTTATAATCTAGCTGAAAATTAGTTCAGTAGATGTAGTAGGTCTAACATATAAATTAGAATACCTGTTTTGCATCTTTAGCATGATATGTGATCAGGTTCAATAACCTTTTTGTCGCACTTTTCTTATTAAACAACGTGGCTACATTTTTTTTTTGACATTTTCTTTAATCCGGTGTCTTTTGGAAAAGTGTTATCTCTCGATGTAGTTTGTAGTCTTCCAATACGTGTCAAAGAAAAGAAAATTATAGTTCTTTAATGCTGTGACAGATTTGGAACGAGTGAAAGACAGTGGGTAGAAGCTCAAGTGGAGAATGCTAAGCAGCAAGCTATTCTCATGGCACTTAAAGCTCAAGTAACATCCGATGAAGCTCATATTCATCTCGATCTTCATTCTCTTCGGTAGATAGTCTTTTTTCTCTTGATTTTCCTTCACTGGCATGTGGTATATGATATCTACATATGATGAATGCCAGATTTGACTTAAATAAGTATGCTTACGGTTTGATTTTTGGCAATGAACGATCTTTTTCTCGCTCTCAATGCAAAAGAAAATCTTGTAATACATCTCCATTAACGTTCAAACATTCTTTTTGTCATATAAAGCCATATAGTTTTGAATAATGACTTTGCTTGGGATAAAAAAGAAGCCATTAGCAAGTCTTTACCTTCAAAATGTCTTGGTAATAGGTTTCACGTAGTTATATATCCTTATAGTACATTTTATGTACTTGATAAAATGTTGTTAAGCACCTGTTTTTGAGGAATTAGAATCTTGGACAGGAGGGCCTTCATGTCTGGAGGTTTTCAATACACAAATTCTCATGGTGTGATAAAAAGTGGCTGCAAATGTTTTGCAATTTCCCATATGATGTTAGGATATTTGAAGTGAGTTTCAAATACATCTAAATCCAATTGGTTTTGTGAAGCTCGAAAAGTTGGATGATATTCTGTTAGTCTTTCTGTTTAGTAGAGGTAGTCTATTTTTGTTAATTTCTGGCAAACAGAACAAATATTTGATGTTTTATTTATTATCATACGATGACATGAATGTTTATCTTACCCAAACGCATGAATGTCATTTAAGTCTGGCAGTCTTTTCTACGGAAGATTTTCTCCATTGGGAGTGAATGAATGCACTTGTATTGGCTAATGTGTAGGAGAAAACATGCTGAACTTGTGGGAGAACTTTCAAATCTTTATCACAGAGAACAAAAATTGTTATCCGAGGTATGAAGCTTCAGCTAGTATCTGATTTTTAATCTGTGGTTTGTTATGTAAAATCTCTCTCAGTTATTCTTTCTGCTCAAATGGCTCCAGCTTTGGTGATTGGAACTTGTTACTGGAACTTCTTGTTTATGATGTGCTCGCATTATGTCAGAACTTATTGGCATGTGCAAGATGGAATGCTCGATTCTCCATCTACGTGATTTGTCCTTGGAGTTGATTCTGGTTTCAGCTATCAGTTCTTGTTTCTGAATTCTAGAGGAGATGGAAACTTGTAGAGCCTCTTTATGCACACTATTCTAAAACTTAGGCATATACCTAATCTCTCCTTCTGGGATCTGAGGTTCTGATTAATGGGGTAAATTGGGTTTACTTTTCTTCAGGGATCTAACACATATTCAGTCGTCTCCGGCATGGCCCCTTGTAATTTGAGTGAGATTGTCATGGCGCAAAGCAGATATATGATGTAGTTGGTAGTTCTTTGGAAACCTCTGTTAAAAGCTGTTCTTGACTAAATTTGTTCTCCCTCAATTGGGAACGAATTTTATGCTCTCATTGTTTGCTACCTCCAAATATATTTATAAGGTGTTACAGAATCAGGAAAAACAGCATTGGTAATGTAAATTTTCTCATCCTCAACGTTGTAAATCTTCCTTAAAACAGGCATGAGAGGGAGAGTTGTGAACTATTGATGGTGCAGAATATGCTGTGCCACTGAAAATAGGAGCCACCATTGGTTTTCGCGCATTTTGGGTGGTTGTGTGATGTGTTATACCTTAGATTTTGGGATTTCTAATGGAGAAAACATTGCTGAACATTAAAAGTACCCCCAGTAGGAAGTTCACGTTGTAGCCAAGGAACATTTTTAATTTTTAGCATTGATAACCATGTAATTTGATTATCCATATCAAGAATGTGATACTCGAGCATGATCTAGCAAACTTACCAATAAATGTATTGGTGAAGAATACGATACCAAGGCTAGATAAGGTGTTGTCTCCAAAGGTATTTGCATTAAGCTAAATCTGTGTTTAACATTTCAATGGCCTCCATTTCATATTATATCGGCAACATATGATGGTCATGGAAGGCATCGTTATGCTTGTTGGGGATTCCAAAAAACTGTGAGGTTGATTCCTACCTTGACCAGGCTGGAAAACCTTGGATGCTTATAATGCTATTAGATCTAGTTTGTAATACTTATTTGTGTGGTCACAACGTTTCTCTCCTAACAAGTCCCTGATTTCTGTATTTGCAAAAAGAAACTCTTACCTAGCTTTCATCAGGCTGTTGAGTGGGGGTAATTTCTGTAAATCCTAATTTTCAGTTTGGATTTTATATTTTTGCAGAATATTCCTGATCTTTGTTGGGAGCTGGCTCAGCTTCAAGACACATACATTCTGCAAGGTAAAATAATTATTTTAAGTTGAATACGAAAGTACTTCATATCGAACATTTCTTCTTATCTTTCTGAAAGTGCAATTTCATTCTTGATTATGCAGGTGATTATGATTTGAAGGTGATGCGCCAAGAATACTATCTTAACAGGCAAAAAGCGGTATGATTTGCTACATCAAAATATATTTGGAACAATGTAATCATGAAAGCAATGGATGCAACCTTTTTTGTTCTTAGAATGGATGCAGTTTTGAATTGGAAAAATAAGGAAACAAAAAACTCAGTATGGAGAATTATCTCATGTTGGCCTAATTGGTTGCTCGAAACTTAGTGGTGTGACCAGTCTACTGAAATTTGAAAGTTATTGGCTACATAAATAGACATGACTGGCTTTCGCATTTTAGTTTCTTTCCATAGCAGACTGAAATTTGATGTAATTGTTTTTTTAGTGGATGAACAGTCATGTGAGGTAGGGTTCTATAAGCTTAGATGGCATAACTATTCTGGCTATTGGTTGTGTGTAGTGAGTTCCATTATGTAGCACTATCAACTGCTGCTGCATAGATGTTATCGTGGTGTTAGGTGTTAGTTCACATCTTTTTGATCTTCTAATTATTTGTCGTGTTCGCAGTTCATAAATCATCTGATTAATCAGCTTGCAAGGCATCAGTTTTTGAAGATGGCCTGTCAGCTGGAAAAGAAGACTATGCTTGGAGCTTATGCATTGCTTAAAGTTATTGAGTCAGAGCTGCAGGGATATCTGTCAGCAACCAAAGGTCGAGTGGTATGTGGACACCTAGTTAAGGATGTGTTTGGAACATAGGGAAAGAAAAGGAAAGGGAATAATACTTCTCCCTATCACCTCTGTATGGTTCCTAATTTGAGCGGAAGAGAAATAAAAATCAAAGGAAATCAAGTAAAAAAGTTTTCTTTTTTCCTGCACCCTTTCCCTAAAATAAAAATCAAGGAAATCATTTTCCTTGCCTTATACCCCCACAAAGAGAGGAAGATAACCAATTCTCTCTAGAATTTCTCCTTAATACCTTCACTTCCTTCTTCATCTTTCCACAAGTTCCAAAGACCCTAAAGGCTCTTCGAAATCACTTACTGAGTGTGCAAATCTAGATAAACATGAACATTAAGTAGAATTACTCTTGTAATTTTAGTCATTTTCTTTTCATTATTATGTCTCTTCATTCCACGTCTTCTACTCCTAGAGTCATTGCCTAGCATTGATTCAAGCTGCATCTGATGTACAAGAACAAGGAGCCGTAGATGATCGAGATACTTTTCTTCATGGTGTTAGAGACCTCTTGAGTATTCATTCAAGTAATAACAGTACATTTGCTTCTCCTTCTCCCTTGCTCTATCTTCTTTTCCCGAGAAATTGAAAATTGCGTGCTCTTCTTTCCTTTTTGTTAGATGCTCAAGCTGGTTTGGCAACGTACGTATCAGCACCAGGAATTGTTCAACAGATTTCTGGCCTTCAGTCAGACTTGATGACCCTTCAGTCTGACCTAGAGCATGCCCTTCCTGAGGACAGAAATAGATGCATCAATGAGCTGTGAGTATTATCCTTCCTTAGCTAGATTGAATTGATGCTTATTTAGACATTTTTCCAACCGTCCTCAACTGCTGCCTCTTGCTAAATTCATGACTAAGTTATCCCTGAGTCCAACCAGATTGGTACTTTTTTCCTTCAATGTACTTCTGTGAGACCCATGATAACGTTGTTGTGACATGAAAGTAATGCCTTACCAACAAATCATATGATGTATTACTCATTTTTTAAATTCACAAAATGAATAGTGAATTAATTACACTGTATGGAACTTCAAATTAACAGGTAGCACTTCTCTTTTGTGTTTGTCTATATGTTTGTTAGGTGTACTTTAATTCAAAGTTTGCAGCAACTACTTTTTTCGTCGTCAACAACTGCACAACCAATCCTGACACCTCGGGTATGCATTTTATATACGGTCATTACACTCTGTTAACCGTGCTTTTGTGAATATGCCTGGTTCACATGTTGTTCAGTCTATTTACTGCGCTCTACCTTTACTATTGTCAGCATGCTGAAGTAAAATGAGACCTTTGTAGAATCATTTCCTCTTTGTATATGAACTGAAACTTCATCTTTAATGAGTCACCCCTTCTATCAGTTTCTAAAATTCACTTTGCGCAATACTCCCTTCGTCCCAATTTCTTGGTCCTTCTTTCCATTTTGGGATGTCCCAAAATATTTGTCCTACTTCTAAAAACATCCATCAAAATTGGGTCACTTTCCAATTTTACCCTTAAAAAGTACTTTTCCCATCTTAATTGGCTAGTCTATTATCTTTTATTTTATAACGGTTTTTATGATTTTGAAAATTTTGTATAATAAAACTAATTGATATCTATCAAACAAGATCCATATTGAATATGTTTTGACTTTCATATAATAAATTAGCCTCACAAATTTGGTCACAGTAATATTGACTGGATTTAGGGGCAAAATAGAAAAGTCAATACAAAGTTTTCACACCCCTTAAAAACCCACTTCCACAAAAGGGGCCAAGAAATTGGGACGGAGGGAGTACTATTTTTTTGTTCTTGTGCGTCATTTGTTATTTCTGATCCTGAAAGATTTGTCTCTTTATAGTCTCTAATGAAAGAGCTGGATGAGATGGAAAAGATCAATGCAGAACTCTCTGCTGCAGTTGAAGAAGTGACACTAGAGCATTGCAAGAAGAATGAGGTAATTCGCCTTGTTCTCCAATAGTTTTTAGGTACATAAAATCTCACATTTTATGACACTCCAATCTCAACACATAAAATGTAAAAGTGATTTTATGAGATTCTCATAAAATCCTCCTAAAATCTATAGGAAAACCACTACATTTTATCAATTTGGAAAACAACTTCATTTTATCACCCCTCCATAAAATGTTCATTTTATGAGATTTTCATAAAATCTACCTAAAATCTATTGGAGAACAAGTTCAATTTTTTATGTGGATAATTCATATTTATTAGTATCTTGGAAAAAATATGATCACATAGTCCGACTCCTTGATCGAACAATCTAATCCAATACTATATCGAGGGACTGTTGAATGTAGTAAAAAGAGCAAATTTACAATACAAAAATTGATACTATGGTCGTCGTTGCTGTAGTTATTAATATACTTTTTTCTTACTAAGTCATCAAACTCGACCCTGACACCAATGATTGACATGTATTTGTGTACACAAACTCATCCTCATTGCTTTGGCGACCCAGATTGTGAAACATCATTCACAAGAGGTGGGCCTTCAGAGGCGGGTTTTTGTCGACTTCTTCTGCAATCCTGAGCGTCTGCGGAATCAAGTTGGTGAACTAACTGCTCGGGTCAGGGCTTTGCAAGCTTCATAGTTAATCAGAACACAATCGACTTATACCCGGTGGGTAAATCGATCCCATTACTGAACCGAGGTTTGTGTCTGTGACTACAATCTTACTTTATTTTTTGTACCAATGTTGTGCAAATCACTTTTCTTTGTCTATATAGTGTTTACCATTTCATTTTCTTGTGGAGAATTGGGTGGAACTGTGGAAGTACAAATGGGTGTGGAAGCTTTATATCCATCTCAAAACCAATTGGCAATGAGTGGAGAGGTTCCAACATATATTAAGTGATCAGCCATTCCACTCCTAAGCAATGTGGATTCCTTAACATCCCCCCTCACGTTCAACCGTATTTGATTTGAGGTCTGTCACGTGTGGCCACTTTTTGGATCCTATCATCGTGCAGCCTTTTTTTGCTGGTCTGTCATCGTGGGGCGTGGATTGTGAATTTTTTTTAAAATGTGAAGTGGAATGGGCTCCGCTCTGATACTATGTGGAAATTTTATATCCATCTCAAAACCAATTGGCACTGAGTGGAGAGGTCCCAGAATATATGAAGTGATTACCCATTCCACTCCTAAGCAATGTGGGATTCCTTAACATCGGGAACTTCTGAAGTCTTCGCTTTTTCAGCTTTCCTTTTTTTTTTTAAAAATGAAACAACATCGTTTTGCTTATGGTTGTGTACTGGGTGTTTGCTTGTGGTTGTGTGCATAGCAGGTCTGGTTTGTAAACTTATGTATTTTTCTCAAATTCACTTACTTTGAGTTGATTAGATGGATCCTGTTGGAAGCCTATTTCTTTAAAAAAAAAGAAAAATATCTCGTCAAACTCGGGTTCATTGTTGGGTTGGTTAGAAGTAGGAAAGGAGTATTTCGAATCAGATGCGCTCAAACTGTGTTGCGCATGGGCAATTACTAGCAGCACGTTCTAAACACAATTTAAATGTATTTATGAGTCCTTTGTGGGTAAACAATAGGTTGTGTTTGGTAGCTGAGAAACACAATGTTAAACTAATTTTCATCTTTTCCTTCTTTTCAGATTGGTTTTGGAGATTATATGAGATATGATTCGGAGTTGCTTCTTCGGCGGGGCGGTCAAATGTAAAGAAGGATAAATTCATTTAAAATGTGTTTAAAACGTGTTGTGCCGTGGCAATCCCTAGTTTGTAGATATTAATAGCTGGTTCGCTCTTATACTGTTTTTTTTTTAGCCGATGGTTCTCTATTTTTTTTTGGTTGATTAAATCTTATGGCCCAATCAAAATTAAGATTTTTGGCCCAAACTAGTAGAAACTGATAAAGCCAATAAAACCGATAAACCCGGTGACAATTGAACAGATAAAACCAATAAAACTGATAAACCTGGCGACAACTGAACAAATCCAATCCAACAAAAAAATCGTCCGATTTTGGACGTTTTTATTAACCAAACCGTTTTATTCAATTTCACTCAGTGCCGGCTTAGAGGGAAGGCACAAGAAGCGGTTGCTTCTAGCCCCCAGATTTCCCCCTGAATTTGGTGCCCTCCAGTGATTGTTATAGTACCGTTCATGTAATGGCCTGCACATAATTGACTTAATTACTAGTTACTACTACAAGAAGGCCCAGGAAGTGAGCTAGGGGCCCATACGTTAACTCGCGGATTGAGCACATATTCGAAGTGTTGAGCAACTATTTCCTTTCTTGAAAGAACCCTGGTACAATCCAGGGAAAAAAAAAACATGAAATGGTCCAGGAGGAAACCGGAGCAGATGGTTGAGATCTACTCGGTGCACGATGCAGCACAGTGCACTGAGTGGATCTTAGATGTCTGTTCTCATTTCTTGGACGATTTTACGTTTTCTCTTCTTGGATCAAACACTTTCCGTTCTTGAAAATTTTGATGTGGGATTGCAATTGAAATGGTTCAAAGGGTAATAAATTTTGTAGAGTAACAAAGCAACCATTATCAAGCACAGATTTTGTTGCCTTACTCTCACATATACTGTATTAGGGATTCATATCAGTGGGATTACAGTAAAAACAACAAATAATTGCCGACCAAGATGTAAAAGAACGGAAATACCACATGTTGTCTTTTGCAAAGGATGGAGTGGAATTGAATTGTTTTGCCCATTTTATTTTCCCCTATTCCAGATTTTCCCATCAATCTTCATGTATCTATCAGAATAAGACTCCTTGAACCTAAATGAAATGTAAGAACACAAGGCAGATTTTTGTTGTACCATGAATTGCAATTTTTTTGCTACTAGAGGTCAGATGTTCTAGTTAGGGATGGCAATCTCAACCGTACGGATGGGTACCCGAACAATAACCGATTTTTTTTCCCGAACCATAACTAAAATATTCCCCGTGGGTGCGGGTATGGTTTGGGATATGAGATAACCGAACCGGTTCGGTTCTGTTATGGTTTGAGCTGATAACCGAACCGTTTCCCGAATCGAACCGAACCGGATATGTGTAATTACAAAATTACCTTTCATATATATGTAGAAGTTTAACCTATGTATAGCTTCAATGAATTGAATTTCTAGATGTATATTAGTTTTGCATTTAAAATATCTAGATGCATATCTTCATACCTTTTTAATTGACGGATCTGTGACATTTCCAATTTAATTGATTTTCATATTTGAATTTCAGTCATAATTATTTCGATTTTATTTTATTTTCTAATTTAGTAGGGAAAAAAAAATTAAAACCGATCCCGATTAAAATTCAGATTATGGTTTCAATTTTCCCCTAATACATTAATTTAAAAAAATGGTTAAAACTTACCATCTAGTTTTGAGTAATGGGTTAATATATATTAATACCCGAACCGAATCGACCTATTGCCATCCCTAGTTCTATTTGAACTTAAGTTTTTTTTCTCTTTCCTTTTTTTTGGCAAAATCTACAAAGCCCCAAGTTAAAATTTTGCTTTTCGGCCCCAGGAACTTTGAGCCGGCACTGATTTCACTGCAAATCATTAGTTACAACTTACCACTCCACTTTGTATTTTACTAATACACAACTGATGTTTCGGTTATATCATCATCAGTGCATGCATCACTCCCAGACAGGCCAAAGGAACTTTTTTGTTTTTAATTTGTTTTTCTTTCTGAAATGGACGAAACAAAAGTTGAAATGTTGAATAAAGAGTCTGGTCAAATCTGAACAGCCCAAGCAATTTGCAGATATTGATAACTTGTTTGTTCTTATTCTTGGTTTAATATAACTGGCAGTTCCGGCAAGGTGAAGAAGGAGCAGTTCTCTAAATTTTGTTTTTTTTCTTCTGGCCCCAGGTTTATCCGGTAAATAATTTTAGATAGTTTTTTCTGTTTGCCCAATGAGTGGTTTTGTAAAATTAAGATTTTTGGCCCCAAATAAAACCAACAAAATCGGATATTGTCCAATTTGTAACCCTTTGCTTTGCCTTTGACTTGTTCTCTTGTATCTGTACTTGATCCTTATGATCCTTTTAATGGAATGGCTAAAAATATAACTGGCATGTTTTCCCCTGTTTATTAAATCAAAAAACAAAATATAACTGGTCATTGTTTCCCTCTAAATGTTTTCCCTGTTTTCCCTGGTTTATTAAATCTTATGGTTTCAAAATTAAGATTTTGGACCAAACCAGAAAACCAACAAAATCAATAAATCCGGTTTGAACAGTTAATAAAAAATTCAAAACCGGACCGGTTTCACTGCCAACCATTAATGAACTCCACTTTGCATTTTACTAAAACGTTCAAAACTTTTGGTTTACTATGCATTAGTTACCATGTTACCACGCCACTTAGCAGTTTACTATACAACTTTTTCATGTTTTGTTTATTCATCACTTTGCATCATTCTGTAATAGGCCAAAGGAACTTTTTCCTTTTTTGTTTTTCTTTCTGTAATGGATGAAACAAAAGTTGAATAATGAGTCTGGCCACCATTGACAAAGTGGTACCAAAAATTTGATCAACACTTAGTATGTGTACAAATTAAGACGATAACCAGGGATTTGTAATGACACAATACTGATGTAGACGTTCACGCAAAAAATCTGAGTAAGATGATGTACGAAAGCAACTGAGGGACCCTGTTTAGTGCTCTGCTAGGTAAGCCCTGTCGAGCACATCTCAACCGTTCAAATGTGTTTTGGAAGGTTGAGATTTGAGGGGTACCGAAGGGTATTTTGAGTAATTTAACTCCCTTCAAATCTGGACCGTCCAAAATACGTTTGGACGGCCGAGATGTGTTCAGCGGGGCCTGCAGAGCGAAGAGCTCAACAAAGCCCCGGGTTCGAAAAAAAGCAAAACAATTTCACCACTATATGGTTCAGAGGGTAGCTAAATCTTGCCAAACAAGTCACTACCTAAAAGACAAAACAGAAGGAATTGATTTTCTTCAAGTTGATAGATGAAGACATTTATGCTTGGGATTGGGGTACTCTACTGTCCCTTGGGGTCCGCGGGGGTGCCGACTCCATCCGACTATCCGTTTTAGGCATCAACGATTCAGATTTCACCTCTCCAAAGTGTATCCGAACGGTCCATTGTATGATGCAATACAAGCTGTTGATGCGCGAAACGGACGGTGCGGACGGGGTTGGCAGGGCCTGCCGACCCTCGCAGACAGCAGGCCCCCTAGAGAATTGGAGTACTCTACAGTCCCTTGGGGTCGATAGGGTGTGTCGACATTATACGGCCATCCGTCAAATGACGAGTGCATAAATCATTACCCTTCTGTTTTTTTTGACGTACAAATTTGTGTCGAATGATCAGATGATCTAATGATCCAGATACAGTGTGTAAATTTTGAGTCCTTGGAAAAAAATTAGTGAAAAGTAATAATTAGATAAGTAAAATAAATAAAAATGGGTAAAATAAGTAAAATTTGGAGACATTCTTTTTACTATTAGACAGCATAAATTTACTTCACTTTTATTTCCCTCCGCAAAGTCAATAATCATGACATTAAAATTCATATTCCCATCACATTCTGAAAAGGGACACTCCATCCAACCAATAAAGGAAATTTGTAGCATATTTGGTCCCTATTTGGTTGGCCTGTTTTGTACCTTTCACTTGCTCAATAATTGTTCGGTAGGTCCTACTTCCTAATTTCGCAGACTTCACTTATGTGCGGATACACCGCCTCACGTTCAACTTGTTGCAAATAAAAATACTAGGCGGAGTTCTCTAATGAATTTTATTAACATTTAATAAAACTAATCCTCTGATTTTATCCATTCGTGAAAACATGTGATAAAATCTGTGAATTTTTGCATTCAAAAATCTCAAAAATCTACAGATTTTATCAAATATCTTCACGAATGGATAAAATCAAGGGGTTGATTTTATCAAAATCTATTGGAGAACTCACCCTAATACGTGCATTTGTGGACGCTTGTACACAATTATGTTTTGTACCCTTAGTACGGGTTTCATATTGCAGAGCTTGACAAATACTAGATCCATACCAAAATTCAGGTCAACGGGACAATGGAAACCTTATGGTCAAATTGTCTTTCATTTTAACAAGAATAATAATCTCATATCACTTAGTTATCGATGTTCGATCGATTTTTTTTTTTACAGAGATGCTATAATCTTTACTTAATACATCATGAGCGGCTCGGATTAAATTTTACTGTACTGGTTAGATTCAAGGAATAAGACGATCTGACTAAGAACATGAGGTCATTTACATCAAATCTCCTAAAATTTATCAAATTAGATGGAATTGGATACGAATGCAAACTTTCACAAAGCACAGATTATGTGCAACAAATTCAACGCCAGTGACGTTTGCCCTTCCAAATTTAACCCATGAAGTGAATGAGCAGAGTGTTGAATCTAACTGAGTTCAGTTGAAATTATGGTCCAAGTTGTCACCATAGGCCAAACACTTGAAATTATGGTCCAAGTTGTCACCATAGGCCAAACACTTGCGAAACTGCATGCGTATTGAAAGTGACTTTTAATCCTTTTTCCAAAGGCTTGGCATAACAACTTTTGTCAGATATAAATGCCAAATTGAAATTATATAAATCCATAATAAAATAAGCATTAGGGCAAAAGTTAAGTGACAGGAAAGAAAACCCTGAAAACCTCTCCGAAAAGGAAATTTGCGGGTGTGATTCACCCGGTATACTATATAAATCCCAAAAATCTCCCAAAAAGAAAATTTACAGGTGTGATTCACCCGGTGCACACAGTACACCGGGTGAATCACACCCGTAGATTTCCTTTTCGGAGAGGTTTTCAGGGTTTCCTTTCATGTGATGTACTAATCCTCTAAGCATTATGCGACTGTGATATTTAAAGGATGTTGATGGGTGTACATAAAAAATGAGAAAGAAAATGTACCGATCGCATTCGGGGACCCACTTTTGGGTCCCACATGAGTGATCCGAACGGTTCATTGTTCTTAAAACATTTTTCCGAGTTTTGATTCAGACGGTGAGACTTTGGTTCGAGCACTTCCAACCGTCCGATTGGGCTGAAATTTTGTAGAGCCCCTCGGAAAAATGTTTTAAGAACAATGAACGGTTTGGATCACTCGTGTGGGATCCAAAAGTGGGTCCCAGAAACGCGATCGGTACATTTTCTGTCCCATTTTTTCTGTACCCGTATCTTTATCGGATATTTAAGTATGGTTCAACTTCAATGTCATGAGCCTTGAAAGCTCTATGGAGAGTGAAAGATGGGCGGCAATTGGCAAATAATCAATTCCATGATTTAACATGCAACGGTGCGTATAAATACTAAAATGTTATATTTCCACAACTTGCACCAACCAAAACTTGATTTTTGGATCTCCATTGGCTTTTCTTTTTTGTGGTAAAGAGATGTCCATGAACTTGTTCAAAACTTTGACCATTTTATTTAAGGAAGCGGGATGGTATAGTGCACCAAATGAACGGTGTAACGCATTTGTTGTACTGCGGGGTTCCCGGGTCCATTTTTTTAATTAAAATTTTTATTATGGGTGTTGAGCGCACTAGGTTGGTGGAGGAAAACTTCAAAGCTGATAAAGAATGTTTGGTGAAACATGGCATTCAAATTTGACTTGTACTTCTAACAAATAAAACACCCTCTCAAAATAGGGCAGTGTTTTCCTACTCTTATTTTGGCTGGTTGTTTTGCACATGATTTACCAAGTGAAGGGATGCATATCCTCAGTTTCAATGCCGAACTTTCTCCCCTTCTCCTCGATGTACTCGTTACCGGGTTACAAATGAAATCTCTTTTGCCGAGGAAAAAAAATGCCAAACTTTCTCCCCTCTCGATTCTCCCTTTACTAGAGAAATTCTTCAGTGCCGAGAGGACACCATCCTATGTGGTGCCCGAGAACACATCTTGGTCATTCAAAAGTGTTTTGAACGGCCGAGATCGCTTTCAGAACCAGGTGGGCACCGGCTTTGAATTTTTTTCCCTTTTACCAGGTTATTACAAATGAAATTTCTCTTTTGCGGAGAAAAAAGAATAGTGGAAATCAATTACACTACCATATAGTAAATAAGAGTTTAGAACAATTAATAAACAAAATTTAATGAGCACACCAGTAGTAATAATTACTGTACAACAAAACTCCCCCAAATTGGGTTCTACTCTGCAGATTACCCCAAAATGATTCCCAAACTCATTACAGATACCCATCATATACTTATATAATTTCTTCACCATCTTGACCAAAATCATCAGCAAATAACACAAGAATTGGGGTCTTCTTCTGCACCTCTATTATTATGGTAATAGTCTGGCTGCTGATGCATGTAAGGAGGAGGTTGATGATAGGTCTGAACAGGGAGATGATGCTGGTAATAATTATACGGATAGGCGATCAGATTGGGCTTCGCAGGCTCATCTTTCTTCTTCTCATCTGGTTTCTTGGGCTCCTCTTTCTTCGGCTCCTCCTTCTTCTTCTCCGGTTCTTTCGCCGGACCAACTGTGATTATCTCTGTGTGGCAGAGCTTCCTCAATTTCGCACATACTCTCACCGGATCTATGTCCCCTGTTACCGTCAACTTCTTGTCCTTCGCATCCATAGAAATCGATTCAACCCCTGCAAATAACAACCACCACATACAAAGAGTCAATCTCTTTGAAAATTTTGATCTGGGTTTTCTCCATAGGAAGAGTCAATCTCTTTGAAAAATTTGATCCGGGTTTTCTCTCTCGGATTCTCTGTTTGGAGGGACGGAGCTAGGAGTCAGGAATTTCACTGCCTGCAACGAGCCTATATACGTAATTTATAGGAATTTGTTTTCTATATATTAGAGGGGTTTTTTTCTTCTTCTTGCAGGAGCGACCGCTTCTACTGAACTCCGCCCCATCTTTTTTTGTTTAGATATCCGGATTTTAAATCCAGGGATTTCACTTCAATTTCATACTAATTTCCAAAATTTGATCTGTAGTTGAACAAGAATCCCAAGAAAGTAAATTCCCATGATTCTCTTCTTTTATAGCCATACGTATCCGAACAGAAAGTGATAAAATATTCTTGAGATTCGTAAAGAACAGTACCGTCGAGGCCGGAGACTGTCTTCATGGCCTTTTGCCTGCCCTTGTCGTCATGGTAATCCAATTTCAGCACCACTTTCTGTCAAAAAAACAAAAACCCAAATCAGAAAAAGATCTTAGGAATTGGAATCTAACGAAAAGAGATTTGGGGAATCAGAATCGGTGGGTATAGACTGGGACTGAAGATGGACCAGAGTAAGAAAAACAAACCTTCATTTTTTCTCTGGATTTTTTATTTTCTTGAGGAGAATTTCCTCAGTGAAAAGTGCAGATCAGAAAGAAAGGAGGGAGGGCTTTTTTAGAGCGGAGAATATCAAGAAGATATAGAGGAGAGACGTAATGAATATAGCTAACGATGAATATACAATTATATATAGCCAGATGGGAAGAGAGAGAACCAAGTCAAGGTCGTCAAGAGCTATACGGTCAGTCAGCTAGTGGTACGTCATCATGTCATCAGTGGTAGACAAAAAGTCCTGATAGAACGAAAAAGGAAGTGTACTGAGAGAGTTCCTGATAGGAGTTCACTTCGTGGCTAGTAGTAGTCTAGTAGGAGAGTTCAGAGGCTAAAGTTTAGTAAATCTATATTAAAGATTATAAAATATCATGATTTTTAGTGGTTTCTAAACTTCCTATTATTATGATTTTTCCAATTAGAGACAATTTTGCTAGGGTTTTGATTTATGGTGCACTTTCTTATATATGGTCCACTCATTACAAACTAAACTAAACTATTTAACCAAACACAACAAGATTTTAGTGGTTTAAATCCACCATCAAAGTCACGAACAGGGTGGTGAGTAATGACTCATTATGCTTTAGCCCACCAAGTTTGACGAATTTGGCATTTTTCAATTAAGGTTTTATTACTAAAATTTAAATTTAGTTATTTTTTAATTACCATTAAAGTCAATCACTCTTTTTTTTTGGGTTTAGATTTAGGTGAGGTGGGATTTTTAGAGAGAGAGAGAGAGAGAGAGAGAGAGAGGACTGACAGGCAAAAGAGTTGGCACTTGCCAAAGCTTTTTTTTCCAGAAAATAGAGCGGGATGTGCAGGCCTCCAAAAAAATAGAGCGGCATGTACTTATCTCTTCAATTAAAAGTTATTTGGGCCTCCCTCCAACATGATTATATCTCTTCAATTAAAAGTTATTTGGGCCGCGCTTATTCTCAAGCGTCACTAAATCTAAACGTCGTAGTTAACCTGAGGTCCTACCACAATGTGGTTTGACGAATTTGCCACCCTGTGATGGCGAAACATTCGTTAAGTGGAAATTATTTTTCAAAACAACGGCGGCCCATTATTGGCCATTGTTTAATCTTTGGGAAAGGAATCGTACACGTGTAACTTAGCGATAAGAGGTCTGACGATACAGATATGAAAAATTTCTTAATAAATTATTTTCAAAAAAATGTCCAATTGGCCAAAATTTCACCTGGTACACTATTTAAACAGTTTACCGAGTGGATTTCACCCGTTGGATGCATTTTCTGGATGAATTTATGAGAAACTTTTCATGTACCAAACACTTTCCCTAGCGATAGATAAACCATGTGCTAAGACTCTCCTGAGTCAACGCACATACAATTAGCAATAGCATTATGGGCAGAAAAGCTCATCAACTTATTTTATTTACAATTTTTCATTAGCATTTAAAATTTTAACTGATCATAAAACAACTTTAATAGTAGTTCGTTATGCTATTCAATGAGAAGGGAAATGCTACGATACACATCATCTATTTGGACATGTATCATATGAACCCGATTAAAGTTACGAATCGATTACGTCTTATTAGTAAAAGTTGCGATTTTTTTTATATAAAATTTACGAAACACATCAAATGTTATGAATCATAGAAAATGTTACGAATCATATTGCGGAAAAGTTACGGAACACTAAAAATTGTTACGATTACCAATGAGGTGGTATAATGTGGACCATACAATAGGTGCATATGGTACACACCTTTAATAGGTGTGTATTATAGCAATTCCCGAATGGAAATTTTGGTGATTTAGGTGCATATAGTACACACTTAGATGCGCCGAGGGTGTACCACGTGGTACTCTTTCGGTACTGAAAAAGTGCTCGAGTTTCACATTTCATAATTGGAAGTTTCCGTGCTCCTCAAATCGCAAATCACAAAAGCATGTAGCCTTTTCGTGCTCCGAACGTAAATCACAAAAGGCATTACAATTCCAATAGTGTGCTCAATTATTTCAGTACTTTTGTTTTCGAAAAGGGTGGTCAAAAGAAATGGAAAGTTCGTGGCAAGGAAGCCATGCCACCATCAGCACTTTCTTTGAAGGCTACTAGTTGCCGAGAAATTTTTGGGTGCGTGTAGGGCAGATACACGTGGTGCACCAGTGGCGGAGCCACTACAAGACCAGTGTGGGCCTGTGCCCACACTGGTTTTTTTTTTTTTTTTTCATTCTTATAGAAAAATGTACTAGAAATTTCACCTGTACATCATATTATTTCTACAAAATATTAATTATTGCTTTTGAGGCACAACTATATGTTGTTATAACGTCATTGTCCTATGCATATTGATGTGGGACTTGAGACTAAATATATGAGTTTTACCTAACTATGAGACGATGAAGACCGAAAAAAAAGGGGTCATGGAGAAGGATTTTAGGGCACCATGCGGAGATACCCCAGAACCATCGAATAAACCCCAGAACCATCGAATAACTAATTACTACAAACAAACTTCAATTCACTGAATTTTTGCCTCAAAACTATTAGGTTTTTATGGATTCATAATCACTATATTACCATAGAATGCAAGTCTTTTTTTCCTTACGATGTACATCAACAAGAGTTAGTGAAAAAATTAGTGTGTTAACAACTAAAGAGAGTTGGAAATCTCTCAACTAACTCGAACCACAGACCTCCCCTTGGAATTCAAAGGGTACACCCAAATAGGTTGAGGCACATTTATCCAAGAGAGGCTCCTTTCAAATGAAAATCAAGGCAAATTAGATTCTTAAAAAACAGTAATTTTTTTTACACTACAAAGTACTGGGCGTTTATGGTCTAATTGTGCCATCACTGGTGTGATTTTCTGGCTACGCCACTGGGCACCACATCTGAGCCGTCCAAAATACCAAAATTTTCTCTTAGTTGCCAATACTGATAAGAGAACTTAAAGGGTTTGGCTTCGGGTGGTAGTGGTGGAGGAATGAAAGTGGGATTCCTATTTCTTGAGCTGCTTTTTATTACTCCTATGTAAGATGAAGTGTTTTAATTTGATTAGAATTTCAGTAGTTCCGTGTCAATTAAGTGACTACTGAAATTAGAAAGCATTGGCATGAGTTATTAGCATGATTACGTGTTACTCACGTAGGGCAATTGCTGACCAGGTGAAATTTGTGGTCCGTTAAATACTACACACAACCAATACTCTCCAACTTGGGTGGTGTTTACATCATAAAATAAATTTAGTCGTGTATCGATAAGGTTAACCATGTTGCAGCCATTCATTAAAAGGGGTCTGTTTGATAGGAGTACATATTTTGATTTAACCTCCGTTTATCGATAAGTTAAAATACGTGACAACCAGTAGTTAAGAGAAAAATAGTTTGCTACCTGGCAGCAGCCAATATATAAACAAAAGGGAATGTGTTAAAATATTTGGATTAAGACAAAGGTAGTTACTTGTTTGGATTAAGACAAGGGTAGTTACGGTTCAAATGGAAGCTTTGTTCAGACAACCTGTTCCTTGTTTTAAGGGGATAACCGCCTGATTCAAATTCAAGAGGGAAACTACTTGAAGATTCAAATTCAAAAGGAAGAAGGAGAAACCTATAAATACCGGTCGTCTACAACAATTTGAAGCCCAATCAATCTTCCAAAGGTTTTATTTTATTTTTTATTATCAGTTTTTACTTTCCTATACTTTACAGCATTTTTTAGGAGTAGGAGTAACGTAAAACCCTTATCGATTGTAACCTCGAGTTCTTTCGATTTGTACCCCTTGTTGAAGTTTAATAAAGTTTTACTTTGTTAATCATCAATTCCTTTGTTTACTTACAGAGAAGTCCTGAAATATGGCAATGAACCCAACTCCACTTACATACACCACATTCCAGCATTCATCTATCATTAAAAGTTCTTATCGATAAGAAGAGAATTAAATTGGTAAACAGGTGGGTCCCCCATCAAAAGAAAAGAAAAAGTGTTACTCTTTATAGAAAACCATGTTAGAACATGTACCGAGTTAAAACCCATGTAAAATTGTAAAGAGATGAAATTATTTGGTGGTGTGTAAGAGCATGTCCAATGGGGTTGTAGTTGTATAATGGCTATAGCCATTTGCCCACTTTTAGCCCCAAAAAATGGTTAAAAAGTAGGTAACTAACTTTAGGTGCTAAATTTTGGCACCCCTTCTCCAGTGGCGGGTTCTAAAACAGAACCAAAGGGTTCCAAATGTTAACTAACTTTCCCTCATCTAATTTTTCCTTATTTCTCAATCCCAATTCAACAACTACTTCCGTCTCAAAACATATTTTCAGTCCGCAATATAATGACATAAAAAAAAATTATTTTGTTTAAAATATATATATTTTATTTATTTTCAACTTGCGTCCAAAAATTTATTAAACTTTATTCTTGAAAAATCTCCCAACTGATTTGTATATATAGTGGAAAAAAAAAAATTAACCGTTGAAGTAATTAGAGCCATTAAAAGAGCCTTGAAGGATTTAAAATAGCCTTTTGATTATTTTCACTAGTCTTTAGAGCATCTTCGCTCATCACTCAAATCCTATATCAAACTCAAATTTGAGTAAAAAAAACACCAAAATACCCACTCCACTCCTTCACCAAATTTGATATTACTCAAATTTTTCACTTAATTGATGAGAACCAAATCCAAGATCAAATTTTGAAGGCTATTATCTCCATACCAAATCAAGTTTTTACTCAAATTTGGGTAAAAATTTGGGTAAGGGGTGGAGATGCTCTTAGCCCACTAGATTATTTTACCCCACTTCATCTTCCTCGTTTGTATCCATTGCTCAAAATTCAGAGAGCAGCTGGCTTCTCTCTCAGATCAAAACACTCTCGATCAAAACTCTCTCTCTTTCAATCCACACACACTATCTCTCTCGATCTCTCAGACCAAAAACCTCTTGATCAACACCCCCCACCCCCCCAAAAAAAAAACCAGTGAGGGTTTGGAACCCTATGTTGAAATCGAACCACCAACGCGATCTCTATGTGTGTGTGTGTAAACCCAGTGAGGGTTTGGAACCCTATGTTGCGAGTTTTTGCAGATTCCGGCCACCTTCCGACGATCATAAGTACACTCCGGTTTAATCTCAGGCTGATGGCAGTTGGATTTTGATGACCTGTCAATTATAGCTGCAGTCAAATGGGGATGGAAATATCCATCTCCTTTTCCATCTTTGCTATTTTCCATCTCCATTGGAGCATGGAGTTGTATAATTAGGGATGGATTATGACTATACAGCCCCGTATCCATCCCCATTGGACTTGCTCTAAGAATTGTAGTCATGCATGCATATAAACGAGGTCTACCTAATGAGAAAATTTTATAAAGTTCTTTGTAATTGCACAACTGTTCCAAATGTTGGTTGAAAGTGACTTTTAATCTTTTTTTCAAGAGGCTTGGGGAGGGTAGACTCAGGTCTAGTAACTAGGCAATTATTTTCTTTTACTACTGCATAGTAGGGTTGCTAAAAAAAACTAGTGAACCGTGAATCCGATCTAGACCGAATCGATTCGCACGTTTCAAATTTTAACCGTGGATTAAATGGTCAGGACATGGATTCAAAAAATAAAAAATGACTTACTGTCCGGACACGGATTTTGATTTTGAAACCGTAGATTAACCGATCCTGGCCGTGAGATTTTTAGTATAATTTTTTGAAAAAATAAATATATATGTATAGATAAATAATTTTACCACTTTTATAATTTTACCACTATACTACCATGCATTTCTTGTACTTTCACTTAACTATTATCATATCAGACTGTGAGTTGAAGGGGATTCTTTTATAGCCGGATTAGTTGCTATGTAAACCAACTAAACTGGCAACCATTCGCTGAAACATTTGATGATTGGTTTGTCATGGATATTTCATAAGCAGTGGAGCAACTATTTTGGGTTTTGTTTTTTGGTTATCTATTTTGATTCCATAATTTCAAGTTTAGATTTGTTCAATTAATTTGTTAGAATGTTTAATAAGCTTTCATTATTTGTTTCAATGTTGAGTTTGAGTTTCAAATGAGTTGATGATTTTTTTTTTATAATAACTTGAAAATCCGTGGACAAATCCGGAACCGATCCGTGACTCGCAGATCGGATTTGAACCGAACCGTGAGACTTTTGGATCAAACACGGATTTTATTTCCAACAACTTTTGTCAGATCTAAACGCCAAAGGAGAAATTCTACGAATCCATAATAAAATATTAAGCGCTACTATGATCTTTTATAGTTCAGTATGATTTATGAGCACAGTTTGAAAGCTCTGTGGAGTGCGGAGAGTGAAAGTCGGCAAATAATCAATTCCATGATTTACCTACCAAATATATAAATGTTATAGTTCCAACAACTTTTGCTTTGTGTGGTTTGTCAATTCTTAGCTAGCTTGCGTGTATTTTAACTAGATTTTATTTCCCCTCCAGTCAAAGTTATGTCATTTAGGTTGAGATTAAGGAATTCACAAGTTGAGCTCTTGTGATTTGATCTCAATAAATTAATTGCCAAATTTTGGGAGATCCAGGGGGCCTGTATTGCGTGTAATGAGCTCCCTCGGCCGTCTGATCAACGATCAACGATCCGGACCATCTTACGCTTAAGAAAAAATATTTTTACATTTAGAAGGTGTTCTACTAAAACAGTTTTTTTTCCAAAAACCAAAACAGGCCATTCTCTCACAATACATCATATAAAAAAATCTGTGAAAAACTAGTTTATTCTAAAAACTGCCTTAGTGAAACCCCCCTTACTTTGATCCCCAAAAACATTTTTACATTTTCTTTGATTCTAATTTTATCTGGACCGTTGATCATCGATTGGCGCTGAGGAAGCTCACTACACGCGAGTTTACTACACACATATAGTGAGTCTCCTCACTACAGGACCCCCGATTTCCAAATTTTAAACTTAGGATGTCAGTGTGTACTGTTCTTCCTATTAACACTTGAGCTATCTTGGGATTATATTTCCCACAACTTGCACATACCGAAACTTGATTTTTGGATCTCCATGTCATTTTATATGTTTGGTAGATCTCCATGAACTTGTTCAAAACTTTGACAATTTTTTTATGGGTATTGATCGAGCGCACTAGAATGGGGAATATTAGGTGAAACTTGGCGTTCAACCCTGACTCGTTCTTCCAAGTTCCAACGAACAAATGACTCGTTCTCATCTCTTATTAAAGAGCTGCTTGATCTTCCATTCGTACTCTTTTTTTCCACATATATTCATATAAAATTACAATATTATTATCTTTTAAAACTTTCAGTATCACGTACAATAAAGAAAATCTATCTTATATATTAAAGCAAAGGCTTTCATCGCGACAAGGGGCATGAATTGATTGGGTGCAAGAATCTTATGGTAAGTTTTTATTTACATTGTTGTATGAATGTTATAGTAAGTAGATCAATGATTTGCGCTTTTTTTTTATTATTGTATTTTTTTTAACAGAATTTAATTATTGTAGATTTTGTTAATTTTTCAAAGTTTTCCTTGTAGGAACCGACTTAAAAGACGAAATAAATGCCTAACATTTACCAATAATTATTTTTTTGTTGCTTCGGGATGAATTCCTAACATTGGGGGGTTTGGTAACCTTTTTGTTTTCTATTTTTTATTTCTAAAAAACTAAAAGTAGAATCATGTTTATTGTTTATAAAAACAAAAAAAAAAAACATGTTCGGTAATAAAATTTCTGTTTTTTGTTTTTTGTTTTTTGTTTTTAAACGACACTGTTTTAAAAACAAGGCAAATCACCTCTTTTGTGTTTTGAAAATTTTCAGAAATTTTGAAAACGTTTTTAATAAACACAAAACGTAAATAAATTACCAAACACATTTTTGTTTTTAGTTTTAGAAAAAAATTGAAAACAAAACAAAAAAACAGGAAACAAAAATGTTACCAAACGCCCCCTAAAGTGTTTCCATTTTCAAATTGCAAAACTTATTGGTAAGAACGTACTCCCTCCGTTATTTTTGGAGATTCATATTGAAAGATATAACAATCGAAAAATGAAACGAGTTTCAAAAATGGACATTCAATTTGGGACGGAGGGAGTAATTTGTTATTTGTTCTTTTAAATTTTGAATTCCATAACTACCTTCCTATCTTGCTAACCGTTCCCTACGTCCCTGATTTCTGAAGATAGGGATGGCGGATGAGCTTTATGTTCACTTCGATTTCTTATTTTTTGTTTCTTATTTTGTTCGTGTGTTCTCTTTAGAAAAGAACAATGTGTGTTGTCTTCTTATTTTGTTAATTTTGTATAGAGAAATTGGTATAAGAAAGATGGAGGATTGCATTCGGAAACATGAACCTAGAAAAAACAATGGGGTTGTTGTTGCGCAACCCATGCACAATTGGTGTTGTGCACCATCCAAGCTGTTCGTTTCTCGGATGGACGGTCCAGATTTCACCTCGACACCTTTCAGATCCGAATCGTCGTTATCGTGTCGTGCAAGAAGATGAAATGCGGTATCCATTCGAAGAACTAACGGATTTCGGTCAGAGGTCAAGGTGCACAAAGATTCGTCATGCAGCAACATGGGTTTGTGCACAGCAGCAACCCCAAATCCCTCTCGGAGTGGACCCCTCATGCTCGTCGGTTCGCAAGGGCGGAAGTATGCCTAGACTAACTTGGGCTACAGCCCAGGTCATCTCCCAAGAACAAGAGAAACAATAAAAATTATGTGTAAAATTTAAGTCCATTAATATCAAGTCAAACCCATTTTATTTTCAGCCCAACTCATTTTGTTTTCGGCCCAACCCACCAACCCACTTAGCCTAAATCGGCTAAACCCAAAATTAAAAAATTAAAAAATCAGATGAAACCCCAAACGGTCTCCCATTTAAATTGGTTTAAAATAAAATGTTGGGTTTTACTACAATTTTACTCTTTTAGGTTGGAAATATTAATGGAACAGCAAAAAAGAAAAAAAGTGACGAAAAAATCTTTTTTGGTTCTTCAAGCCAAGAGTGATGTATCAGAAAGTGATAACCTTCTCAGTCCTGTTACCACTGCAACTATAGAGAGAACATTTTCAGCTACGAAGCATGTGAAAACTGATTTTCGTAACAAATTGGAAAAACAATTTTCTTTCTAATTCTATGATTATGCACATTGAAAGAGAACTTGTTGAAAATATTATCTCAGATTCGATAATAGAAGACTTTTACACCCTCTGAAACTTCATAGCCTCGTAGGATAACTTCAATAGTATACGTTTTTTGTACTTTTATTTTATTTATTATTTATTTTTAAACATTTACGTATTACAAGTTTGTCTTTTTTTTGGTTCATATATAAATTTTTTGAATAGCCCAGGGTACATTATCAGTTCTGATTGTCGGTAGCTGTAGATAGATTGCATATGCATTTGTAGACTTTGTAAATTATTTGTAAGGAAAATGCTACAAGAAGTCCACTAGTTAAAGTTCAAAAAGTGTACTAAAATATGTGAAAAGTAGATGAAAATGTATTAAAAAGTGTAAAAAATATATTGGAGAGTGTGGTTTTTTTTTTTCCGTCTTTTCTTGTGATTAATCGAAGCCCCGTGAGCTTCTGTTAGCAAAACCGTGTTTATAAAAATAAATAGAAATACAACAATTTTGTACCAGTCATCTTCCTAGATACTAGGGGTGCTCACGGTCCGGATTAACATGAATCCAATCCTAATCCGTGAGTTACGGTTTTTTGAAAATAAAATCCGTGTTTGATCCAAAAGTCTCACGGTTCGGTTCAAATCCGATCTGCGAGTCACGGATCGGTTCCGGATTTGTCCACGGATTTTCAAGTTATTATAAAAAAAAATCATCAACTCATTTGAAACTCAAACTCAACATTGAAACAAATAATGAAAGCTTATTAAACATTCTAACAAATTAATTGAACAAATCTAAACTTGAAATTATGGAATCAAAATAGATAACCAAAAAACAAAACCCAAAATAGTTGCTCCACTGCTTATGAAATATCCATGACAAACCAATCATCAAATGTTTCAGCGAATGGTTGCCAGTTTAGTTGGTTTACATAGCAACTAATCCGGCTATAAAAGAATCCCCTTCAACTCACAGTCTGATATGATAATAGTTAAGTGAAAGTACAAGAAATGCATGGTAGTATAGTGGTAAAATTATAAAAGTGGTAAAATTATTTATCTATACATATATATTTATTTTTTCAAAAAATTATACTAAAAATCTCACGGCTAGGATCGGTTAATCTACGGTTTCAAAATCAAAATCCGTGTCCGGACAGTAAGTCACGGTTTTTTATTTTTTGAATCCATGTCCTGACCATTTAATCCACGGTTAAAATTTGAAACGTGCGAATCGATTCGGTCTAGATCGGATTCACGGTTCACTAGTTTTTTTTAGCAACCCTACTATGCAGTAGTAAAAGAAAATAATTGCCTAGTTACTAGACCTGAGTCTACCCTCCCCAAAATCCTCCCGACCTTGCTTCTTGTCTCCCCTACGTGGATTTCTCAGTTTTTGAAAAGATTTTAGCACCCAGTTGCTAAAATCATGATATTTCAAATCAAAAAATGAAGTGGTTCCGTGTATCGTTTTTCGATTTTTTTCGCTCCAAATTAAATTACTCCTCGTGTACTTTAATTTGGTGCAAAAAAAATCGAAAAACGATACACGAAACTACTTCATTTTTTGATTTGAAATATCATGATTTTAACAACTGGGTGCTAAAATCTTTTGAAAAACTGGGCCTAAAACATTTCCAACCACCAACAACACTTGCTCCACAAAACCAACCAAATAGAGGAAGAAATGGAGGAAAAACCATCGTAAAAATACCTATATATACATCACAATTTCACACATTTTGGCACTTCCATCACACCACCATTTCAGCCACAATTTAGCCCCAGAAATCAGATTCAAAACCTGCCATGAACCAGCTGAAAAATCAGCTCCGAAACTGCTCGTTCCAGTCCCGCGCAAACAGCCACCAACGGATCTCCGTCACCGTGCGTTCGAACCACCGACTCAAGTACTCAACTGCCGTTCCCATTAATGTTCACATCCATTTTTTGTAGCATCCAAATACTATTGTGAAATCAGCTTTCAAGACATTCCAAGGAATGCATCTCATGATTTTGATGGCAAGCATTTGGATGCAACGAAGATGGATGCGAACGTAGATGGATGTTTAACAACTCCATCTTCAATGAAGACTGCGAACAAGTACAATATCAGTGGTCAACCACTCATCATGATCAGGACGGAGCTAGAAATTTGGCGATTCTGTAAGATTCCTTGGAAAATTTTTGAATTTTTTTCGATATAATACTGGAGATTGTTTTTTTTCCTTGTAGGGTGACCGCCATTACTGAAACCCGGCCCGGCTAAATCCCTGATCATGACTACTCATGCGCCCAATGGTATGAAACTGATGAACTCTCGACATCATGCTTGCCTTCAAAGTCAAGAAATTGTGCTTCGTTTTGGATACCCTTGTGTTCCACGAAAGCATATTAATTAGGTAACTTGTTCGTAATTTTTTTCTTCTAATCATCAATTTGTTTCTTTCTTACGCTGTACTCATTGAATACCAAAAAATCATACTAAAACCGGAGTTTATAAAGAAATTGCAAGTAATATTACAGGTTCCAGACATTAACGAAACTGTGTTTAAAATGGGAGTACGAGAATGGTTCATTCTTATCACTGAAAATTTTTTAGGTACCAAATGGGAATTACGTGGCCGAACGTACATGGTAGCTGAGCAATTGCATTTGGACCGTCCAAAAGTGTATAAGACGGCTCCAATCGAAACCCTGACTCATGTTGTTAGCACGACCAAGATCTAGTTTCTGGAATAAAGAAGATGAAGTCCATAATTTAATAGTTGTATGTAGCTCTATTTAAGTAAGTAATGTCTCTATGTGCAATCAAAGCTATTAGCGCTAAAAATAACTTTGCATCTCCTGATTGACGAGAATACTCAATTTAGTGGACGGGAGCACTAGACTTTTCGACTTAAAGTTTACCACGTTCAGAACAATGTTACTTTTCATTGCAGGTATTGAAAATAGAATTGGAGGAAAGATTAAGCCTATGGGGAAGCCTTTTGGAGGACAATGTTGTCAAACTCTAAACTTTAGTAGTGGTCGCTCTTCCTTTTTGGAAAATTTAAATTTTTATGTTGTAATCTTTTATACTCCTAGAAACTTAATTTATGTTATCAAATTGATGTAATCAAATGAAAGCTTCAACGGTTATTAAATTATTTTGAATTTTAGTTGATGAAATCATTTTGAAAAATGTTTTAAATAACGCTTTGGAAAATCGGGGCAATAAATGTAACATGCTATGAAAAGGAAAGACTATACGACTGTACCTACATAGTACTCCCTTCGTTCCAATTTGTTTGACCCACACTTTTTCTCTCTTGCCTTTTTTTAAATCAAAAAATTAAGTGCATTCGTGTATCATTTTTCAATTTTTTTTTGCACCGAATTAAAGTACACCATGAGTACTTTAATTCGGTGTAAAAAAATTTGAAAAATGATACACGAAAACACTTTATTTTTTTATTTGAAAAGTGACACGACTTTTCATAGTGGACAAACAAATAGGAACGGAGGGAGTAGGTACCAAGAAAAAGTATGTTGAATGCTAAAGTAATCTCTTAATTATGGTGGACAGTGAAAGTAACGAGTGTTTCTTTCTCCAAAAATAATCCATTTAGATCGAGATTTTTGAAACCAAAAGAGTTCTTCTTGGGCTAAAGTGTTATTATAGTCCAAAATAAGATCCTTTTCCAGGGATAAGAGATTATGAGAAAAATTGGTACTTTGGGCTCTTTGGATTCCATTAATTCTAGAAAGAATCCATCTCTTTTTCCTGAATATATTACCAAAAGTATTTTTATTCCATGTTATGGCTGCTTGAGTAAAATTGGCAATTTTTTCCATAAGGTCTGTGCCATTCCAATTACTAGCCACCAAATTCTCAAAGGAGGGGTCCATCATCCAGGCGGCTTCAAAACGAAAAGGTCTAATAATAGGAGCGAAAGAAATAATGCCATTAAAATGGATAAGGAGGGGGGGAGTGATCAGAATACGTACGAGGAAGGTTTTGAACTATACCTTCAGGGAAGAGTGATCTCCAATCCTCATTGCAGAGGCCTTTATCCAGCCTCTTTTGGACGTTAGCAACTTAGCAGATCCTTGTCGACAATTGGACCAGGTGAATTTGGGGCCTGATGAACCAATATCCATAAGATTACAGGCATTGATATTGTCCATAAACTTTCTCCTTTGATTGTGACTCGTATTGGCAGCAGTGCTTCTTATTTCCCCCGCACTAGCTATCTCATTATAGTCACCAACTGCGGCCCAAGGAAGGTTGTTGGCAGCAGTGAAATATCTTAACCCTTCCCACAGAATCTCACGAAGTCTGGGATTCGGGCTAGCATACAGAGCTGAGAAAACCCACTCTTCATATCCATTCCTTTGAATTTTAACATGAATGACTTGCTGATTGATAGATATGGTGTAAACGGAAACTATAGTGGGATCCCAGAGAATCCATATTCCCCCAGATCTACCATTAGGGTCAATATAAGTGTTTCTAGTGAGACCCATCCTGTCAAAGAACCATAGAGTTGAAGTTGACCTTCGTTTCTAAGAGGGCGACTACTTCAGGGTTGTGGAGTCTCATCAGTTCAATAAAGTTGTTTTTAAATCGGCCATTACCAGCCCCTCTACAGTTCCAAATCAGCATTTTATTGCTATCCATAAGAAAATCAGAATCAAGATGGAGTAAACCTGGGGGGTTAAGCATGTTCCTCAGATCTACCAATGTGGGTCTGTTCTTTCTGAACGACTTCACTTTCAATTGGGGGTGACCCGAGGTTCTCAGAAAGGGGTTTTCTGTTTGCATCTTCAAGCTCAATTCCTCCGTCCACCATGCCACTCCTACAAGGTGAATTGTTTCTATCTCGGACTCTAACCACATCTTGACCTTGTGGTAGCTGATTCTAGAGGGTTGAGTTTCTGGCAAACTCATGGTAGGTCTGGGTAGGTATGAGGTTTATATCAGGTGGGGTTTTTAGATTGGTAAGATTGGGCGAAAGAGACGAGCTCCCTTCAGTAGTGTTCTGAAGTGAGGCGCATGATGTTGGAGTTGAAGAAGTACTAGGGTTAAGGTCAATGATAATGGAGTTGGTAGCTTTAAAATTGGGCTTGGTTTTGTTGTTCGAGGAGTGGGTTAAATTCAAACCTGTATTCAGACTGGGCAAATGGGCCTTTTCTCTTTTGGGCTGCAACCGAGTTAACTCTGGGCTTGGCTAAAGTAGGCTTGGCATTAGTTTTGTGTTGTTGGGTCATTGGACCCTTGTTCCTCCCATTCTCTGGTTTACTCGAAACATAAGGGTTGTTTCCTTTGGGGCTATCAGAGCTCCTTGTCTTATTATCCCTTTACGTGTTCTGTTGGGTTACACCAGTAGGTTTTGATCTAGTTTGATTCCTACGAGTAACCAACATCAAGTCACCATAACCAATCTCCTATGGTTCATCAGGAACAATATTACCGTTATACTTGACAGTTTTTGGCTCAGATTTGGCAGAAGCTTCAACGGTAACAGCAGGTGACTCCGTTTTTTCCGGTGTCGAATTCAGACTGCAATTCTCCTTCCGGTGGCCAGCCCTGCCACAAGAGAAACAAATTAGATGAATATGTTTGTATTCAATTCGGTAATCATACTTACCCACTGCAATCGAGACTTTCAAAGGTTTACTGAGATCGAGTTCTACACAAACTCGGGCATAACTGCCTCTGACTCCATCAATGGTATTTGTGTCTACTTTGAGGGGTTTTCCTAATTTTGCCGCAATCATTAGAAGGCTTTCCTCATCGTAGAATTCATAAGGTAGAAACTTGAATCGCATCCAGACTGCAGTTTTAATGGCAAAGGCCATATCAGCTTTGAATTGAGGTTGCCACTTCCTAATTGTTAGGTAGTGATCCTGTACAATCCATGGGCCTTCCGTATACACCTTGTTGTAATCAGTTTTTGATTCGAATCTATTCAGATAGAACCCCAACCCTAGATCTACAGGGGTAAATAACCCTTCAAGATACCAAAGGTTTGAGATTCTATCCATGAGTGGCTTGAAACCCAGATATCTTCCCAATAGTTTGATAATTAGGCATCCCTTGTGGTTTTGCCTAATTCGTTTCAAATGTTCTTTCAAAAATTCAACCTTGATTTTGGACACTGTATGAGGTGGTTCAGAATCCAGGTCCTCATCATCATTTTCATCCTCAAATTTTGAGCATCTTGCTTTGCCTTCTTCCACTGATGGGATATGGGCATTAAGCAAAGATAGAGATAATGTGTGGATTGATAATCCTTCCTTAATTAAAGATTTGGTGCAAAATTACTTTAAAGATCTCTTTAGAAACCAAAATGACACGCCTGGCAATTGTCTCCTTATGAACACAAAAAAAACTCTGTCCAATGAGGATAATGATATTCTGTGCCATCCCATTACCAATGCCGAAATATGGAATACGGTGAAATGCATACATCCTTACAAAGCCCCTAGTCCTGACGGTTTACAGGCTATTTTTTATCACCATTATTGGAATTTTATAGGAGAAGATATTTGTTGTTTTGTTAAAAAGTGCTTTGAGAATAGTGATATTCCTCAAGAGGTTAACAAGACTCTAATTGCTCTTATTCCTAAGTCTGAAAACCCTGATAATATTAGGATGTTTAGACCTATAAGTTTATGCAATGTGAGATATAAAATTGTTACCAAAATCCTTGTTGCTAGACTTAGACCTTTCCTTGATAAGATCATTAGCCCTTCTGGAACAGTTTTATTTCAGGAAGATCTACCAATGACAATGTCATCATAACTCAAGAGATTTTGCATACCCTTCACTCAAAAAAAGGGAAAAAAGGGGGGCATAATTTTGAAAATCGATCTTAAAAAAGCCTATGAGAAAATCTCGTGGAAATTCCTCCTAGAGACTCCCCTATTTGTTCGTTTTATGCATGGAGAGACTTTCTTTACTGATTGAGAACAAATGCACTAATGGTAATTGGAAGGGCATTAAAGCTGCTAGAGATTCTAATGATCTATCCCATATTTTCTTTGCGGATGATCTTATTCTATTTGGGCAAGCTAACATTTCTAATTGTAAAGACATCGTGGATGTCCTTTCTGAATTTTGTGCTCTATCTGGTCAATCTGTGAACCTTGCTAAGTCCAAATTGTATGTGCCTCCTACTTAGCAATTTCTATGGTATAGCCCTTACCTCTGACCTAGGAACGTACCTAGGGTTCCCCCTTCTCCATAAAAGAGCTAGCAAAGACCATTTTAAACAACATAAAATTGGCCTCGAGGCCAAGGTTGGGGCTTTAAAGGATGTTTAGTCCAGCCTAATTTATTTTAAGGCCTCCAATACATTGATGTGAAATTGTTGAGGGTTCAAGGACAACACTAGACAAAAATACCCTTAATGATAAAAAAAAATTACCAAAAGAAAGCCGGTACAGCCCCGCAACGTTCCTTCGCTGGTGATCGGTAAACTAACCGTGAAAGCGATAGGTGAAAGCGATAGGGCACTGTTGATGATGACCCACCGTCACTTTTTCTCTCTCTCTCTCTCTCAGCCCACTTGTCACTTTTTTTCTCTCTCTCTCTCTCTCTCTCTCTAATGTATGAGTGGGACAAAATTAATTTTATCACTCTTCAATTTTGGAGTTTGGTTCAATTTTGGGGTTCAACTTTTGGGGATTTAGGCTCTTTGAAGTAGGGTATAGTGAGTTTAGACATTTTAGGTTTAGGCACTTGGGGTGAACTTTCCAATTATAGGATTTTAGTGGTTTAAACACTTTCATAGGGTACCCTAGGGTTTTGGGCACCTTCATAGGGTATCCTAGGGTTTAGGTTTAGGCACTTTCATACGGTATCCTAGGGTTTAGGTTCATGGTGCACTTTCCAATTATAGAGTTTTAATAGTTTAGGCGCTTTCATAGGGTACGTTAGAGTTTTAGGCACTTTCATAAGCTATCCTAGGGTTTAGGTTTAGGCATTTTCATAGGTTTGGGGGTTTAGGCACTTTCATAGGGTTTGGGGGGTTTAGGCACTTTCATGAGCTAGCGGGGGCATTTTTGGAATGTGTAGGTAATTTGTCCTCTTGGCATTAAAGAATTAGTTTGTGTCCTATTTCCATGATTGACTCCTATATTATGTCATTATCAAAGAAAGACTCTTTAAATAAATCATTGAGAAAATCCAAAATAGACTTGCCGGTTGGAAGTCCAACACTCTCATGCTTGCTGGTCGAGCTACGCTCATCCAAGCCTCATCCTCCACCATACCTAGTTACACTATGTAAACTATGTACCTCCCCACTAGTGTGTGTGAACAAATTGATTGTTTGAATAGGGATTTCCTTTGGGGTGATACTCCTGGGAAAAAAAAATACACCTTGTGAATTGGCACTCTGTTTGTAAGGACAAAGCTATGGGAGGTCTTGGTTTGAAAAAAGCTAGAAACCAAAACTTAGCTTTGTTAACCAAACTTGGATGGAAACTTGTCAACAATGATAATAGCCTTTGGGCTAAAATCCTTAGGGACGAGTACCTAAAGCACCACACCATCCAATCTTGGCCTAGCAATCGTAATGCCTCTCACACTTGGCGGAGTATCATACATACCAGAGACTTTCTTAATAAAGGAATTAAATGGAATATTGGAAATGGTATGTCTGTTGACTTTTGGAACGATTGGTGGTGTGGCATAGGCACTCTTGCCTCTAAACATCCTGGCATACACACACAATGGAACATGAAAGTGGCTGACATTATTGATAATGGTGTGTGGGATCTGAGTTCCATAGAGCATATTGTGGACATCACTTTTAAGGAGGACATTTTTAATGTCATTCTCACCAATTATTCCCAATCCATGGACCATCCCACATGGGTTGAATCTCCTAATGGAGACTGTTCTGCCTCTGCAGCTTATAACTTCATCACTAAGGATCCCAATGATATGAAAGGATGGAAGTGGTTCTGGAAACTGAAGCTACCTCAAAAATTTAGAACTTTCATTTGGTTCATTTTCCATAATAAACTTCCTACTAATCTCCTTAGAGCTAGGAGAGGTATCATTAACTCAGATCTTTGCACAAGATGTGAGACTTCTCCTGAGAATATTGATCATCTGTTTAGGGGGTGTCCTAAAGCTGCTGTTCTATGGGATACTATCCCCACGGGTCAGAAGATGAGAAATGGATTTGTTAACTCCACTTTGGATTGGATTTTGGCTAATTTGAAAAAACAAAAAATTCTTACAATAGGAACAGAGGTTCCTTGGAACGTGTTGTTTTGTACTACTCTCTGGCAGAATTGGAAGGATCGTACTAGAAAAAGCTTTGACAACTTTGATTCCAATCCTGCAGTGAGTTCCAAAGTCCTCTGTTCTTACGCAACCGAAATAGTGGAAGCTTACAAAGCCATACTCATATCTGGCCCGATGAAGAATAAACTTACACCTTGGTTTCCCCCATCTACAGGTATTGTCAAGCTCAATACGGATGGATGTTGGTATGAGAGTACTCAAAAAGCTGGATTTGGAGGAATCTTTAGGGATGACAAAGGCAAATGGGTGCTGGGTTATCATGGAAAATTTTCAGCAAGATTGAGCTTGGAGACTGAAATCTGGAGATCTATAGAGGGCTTACCATAATTTTGGAGAAAGGATTATCCAATGTGCACATAGAATCAGATTCTCAAACAGCGGTCCTTCTTTTCACCGATGGTCCAAGTGCTAACCACCCTCAGAGCAACATTTTACATAATGGAAAGTACCTACTTAACCACACGGGAAGTACTCTTTCACACATCTATTGTGAAACAAATGCTTGTGCAGATTTTCTAGCGCATCTAGGAGCAGGACTTGGTGGTTTCGAGCTCACCTCCAGTGGAAATAAGGGAGTTCATGATAAGGGACAACCTCAATCTCTGTCAAATATTGGACTAATTCCTATGGTTACTTCTGCAGACTCTTTTAAGTTCCTTCATAGGCTTATGTTAATGCCTATTTGCTTATTTGTTTTGGGATTTAAGTACTGTAACCAACTTACTGCTGCTATGATGCAGCATGACTCTCAGTTTTAAGTTCTATTAATATTTCCGAAGTACCAAAAAAAAGAGAATTTTAATTAGACATCCCGTTACAATATTATCCTTAGGATGCCAACCTATGAGATTTGAATCTTTATGATTCCATCCTGTAAATGGATGAATGGTCCAAAGTGCCCTTATCAAATGATTTATTATTATTATTGTATCTACAATAATTATATTTTCCTTAATTATACACATAGGCTGTTATATCTCTTCCTATTTCAATGGGATTATTTTCCTTAATTATCTAATCAATCATTTCCTATTCCAATGGGATTTGTTTGTGCAACAACAAACACTCCTATTTCAATGGGATTTGTTTCTGCTAAACCATGTTCGTGCAACACCAATCACTCCTATTTCAGTGGGATTTGTTTATGCTAAGCCATCTTTTGAAACTTATCTCAAAAAAAAAAAACAAAAATTCTTTCGAAGCAAGCTGTTTTGGAAATCCAGAAAATAATCCCATTGAAAAAAAATTCTTTCGAAGCAAGCTGTTTTGGTAACTAATATACCAAGAAATCCGGGGAGTAGCAATTGGTACTATATCATTACCTTAATACATATCTGTAGATTATCTATCATTACCTTAATAAAATATTTTTTTCCGTTAGAGATATTTCCCCAAATTATAGGGGTTATCAAATCCCTTTTTCAATGGGATTCTTGCTCTGAACCCCCTCTCTCCTCTCCCCCCGCCAAATACTCTCTCTCTCTCGGGTTCGGTTTAGACCTACAAACGCCGTTTTCCATCCTAAAGTAGATCGTCGTCATCTCTTCTTTTTGTTACGTCGCCGAATCGGGTGTAAATGACGCCGTTGTTGACCCAATGGATCAAGTATTAAACCGGTGCAAAACCTCCCTTGACCAACCGAACCGTATAAAAAGCTCTAGATTCGTCATCGCCGTCACCTTCCTCGTAAAATTTACGTGAGTTAGAGAAACGACTGTTTTTTGGTTGTTTCAATTTTGAAGTTGGATCTCTCTCCCTCTTTTTTTTTTTTTTTTTCCGATTTCATGGCTTTAGAAAATATTTCAATAAAACAGGGAGAGATGGTATATTTCAAATTGAAGGGTTTTTTTCCGCGGAACATGGTTTCTTGATTAACCATGTTTAATGCAATCTAATGTTCATGCATGGAATATGGATTATTTATTAACCATGTTCCCTTTATTGTCACATTGTTGGATTATCGATTCACCATGATTATATTGTGCCAATGGTTTGTAGATTCACCAATCTTGTTATGGTTTATAGATTCACCAATTTTGTTATTTCATACACAGGGAACATAGTTTATTGATTTATCATATTTAATGCAATCTAATGTTCATACATGCAAAATGGATAATTTATTAACCATGTTCCCTTATAATCATGGTCAATCATAATCCACGTTCCTTGTGTGATTTCCCCGTATAATCTTGATTCAACATTTTAATCGATTTCTTCACCGTTGAAATAGGAGTATGTTTTTTCAATTTTATTTTGAGATTTTAGTTGAGAGTAGATTAGCATAGAGAGAATTATAAGATTAGGAGAGAGAGAGAGAGAGAGAGAGAGAGAGAGAGAGAGAGAGAGAGAGAGAGAGAGAGAGAGAGAGATTAGGAAAGAATGCCAGAGAGAAATATTAGGAAAATTGGGAGAGAGAAAAATAGGAAAATTAAGAGAGAGAAAGGGTATTTTGGGGTTTATTTGAATTTCAAGATGGAATCATAAGTATTCAAATCTGATAGGATGGAATCATAATAATATTTTTTGTACAGGATGCCTAATTAACTCTCCCAGTAAAAAAGAATAATAATTTATGCTAAATTACTTTATGAATAATTTTTTTTATTTTGATACTCTTTAATTTTTTTTTTAGTGGGTTAAAGCACTGGGAAAAAAATTCCTGCCCGCAAGATCACAGACATCCGGAGTAAAGACTCTGTTTGGAACTTGAGAAAGAAAAGAGAAAATAAAGAAAAATGATCAAGTGAAAAATTAGAGGAAAAATAAAGAAGAAATTTTTCCTTCTTTTCCCCTTCTTCACCTAAGTTCCAAACACACACAATGTGTACACTTCTCGTGAAAGGCTACAATACACCCCTTATAAGAATTTGTATAATATAAAGTTACTATGAGTTTTTAGTAAAAATGTTATGAATTTTACTGTTGAAATGTTATGAGAAACATAACGACTGTATTCGTTTGGTAGTTTAGTTTAGTTCTGATGATGTAAAAAAGGTATATTGAGTGGAGAGAGATAGACAGAAAAATGAGGGTAATGATGATGTCATCAAAACTAAAACTAAACTAAAACTGGGAAACGAACACAGCCAGTTATAATTTCAAGTGAAAATGTTACGAATTATATTGCTGAAAAGTTGAGTTTTTAATATAAAAGTTACGATACACACCAATATATTATAGTAAATGCATATATCACACTTTAAGAAGAGGCGTGTATACAGACCGCACACTTTAAAAGTATCCTTATCTGACACACACAAAAAAAAGCACAAAATTTAACCTCAAAAACACCTTTTATAATTTAGCAAGTCACTTTTAAAAAATTCATAAAATCAGACTCTCTATTCAAACTTTAACAAGTCACTTTATAAAAAACTCACAGAATCAGACTCTCTATTCAAACTTTTACTTTTCCTTCCCTTCTCCTCTTTTGGTGAGTGAACAGTAGGTCACCAAATTTGTTAAGTTACTGTAGCAAAGTTAAAAAATCTTCAAATTTGTGAATTTGTTTGGTGAGGTTTTGGAGGAGTTTGCTCTCTACTCTAACTTTATGGTTAAATGGTTAAACCACATAATGATGCCCTAAGGGGGCGTTCCAAAAAACAAAATAAGTCATTCTTTTACAATACATCACATAAAAATTCGTAAAAAATCAATTTATTCCGAAAACACGGTGGAAGTGGTGGAACACACAGGAACACATAGAAAGGTGTGTATAGTGTATACACTCTACAAACTTCCCCTCTGCCTCATAACCAAAACCACCAAACCAAAACAAAAGAAGACGAAGCACATGGTGTCCGTGAACCCGAACCCGCCTGAAACCATCTTCTTGGATCCGACCCTAATGGCTCTTCCAGGTCTCGCCACTATTTCCACTCCCACCGCCGCCATCGCAGCAGCATCCACAACGACGTCGTCTGACGACCCGTCGAAGAAGATCCGAAAACCCTACACCATTACCAAGTCTCGTGAGAGCTGGACCGAGCCCGAGCATGACAAGTTCCTCGAAGCCCTCCAACTGTGAGTACTCCACCCAGTACACCTTCATTCAGGTTTTGGTTATTGAACTTTGAATTGACTTAGGGTTTTGAATTGCAAAGCTGAATTCGTTGGGAGTTTTGAAGTGTTTTCTTGTATTGGTGAGTAGAATGGTCTAGGGTTTTGTTGTTTCAAACGGAATTCGTTGGGAATTTGAAATGTTGTGTTGTGGTATATTGGTGTGTAGAATGGGTTACGGTTTTGTTGTTCCAAAGCCAAGTTCTCGTGTAATTTTTCGTAAGAGTGTGGCTGGGGTGGAGGTGATGTGTTTGTTTATTTATCTCAATTTTGAAGCTCTCACAAAAAAGCTTTCAAATGTGATTTTTATTTGGATGTGATACTATTAGTATTGATTGCAGAAGAGCCTAATTAGGATGGTAAATGACCCTTTTTAAGCTTCATTCTAGTTATGATTATTCAGCAATGAATTACATTAGGGTTTTGAATTGCATTTATTGTGGGGTATTTGAACTGAATTCATTGTTGGGGATCTTATACCCAATCCCACCCACAACGGAAGCGTAATAAAATTGAAGGGCAACAACAAGCAAAAGTACACATAATAATTTATGTGGTTCGGCCTCAATGCCTGATGCAGTAGCCAAGGAGGAAGAGTACTTTCGGCATTTTAAGCCTCGGGTGGCAAAATCGTAATTATGCCGCTGTGGAATTTTGCGTTGGGCCCACTTGGGTCGGACCCGAATCGGCCCAACGGTCAATACCCATGGCTTACGCCATGGCATACGTCGTTTTCGGGCTTTCGTCGCTGTTTAGGGCTCCGGATGTCCAAATTTGCCGTTTAAGGAAAGATTTGACTTGCCAATTACTTGGGCAAGGAAAATCCGAATGAAGTTGCGCTTTTGGGAAACATTCTGGAATTTTATCTAGTTTCTTATTTTGCTATTATTTCCGAATTTTCCATTTTTGGTAATTTTGCGTTTTTTATTGATTTGGCTTCCTTTTCGGGGCAAATCAATTAGGGTTTCCGGTTTCTTATATAATAAGTTGTAAGCCTTAAGGGCGAGACAGTTTTTGAGTATTATTGAACGATAAAAGAGTCTAGAGAGCGTTTTCTCTAAACTTTCGTGTTTGTGTTCGATTGTTGCACGTCTTTTTCTGTAGTTCATAAGGCGCCCTGCATCAATGCCTACCTCCACGGGAGATAGAGAAATTTCCACTATCACCGGGTTTACAAACGTTTAAAAGGAGCTCACAAACACCATACCACGGCTTACAAAGAGCTCAATAACCGTAAACTTTATCCAACAACTTACAACACAAATAAGGGAAAGATGATGTAACTTGCTTGGAGATTCCAACAAGTACAATCATAGATGGACCCGACTACCACGGATCAAGGCCGAAACTATGCGAGAATCAGATTTTGGAACTGATTCTGCAACTAAGGCTCGAAATCCACGAGCTATGGGGCTCAAAACCAAGCCCTAATAGGCATCACCCTAAGGCTACAACGAAACACTAAAAATTTGAAATTTCATTCATCCAAAAAACTCCCTTACAATCAAATTACAACCCTATTTATAGATGTTTCTAAATAGGTTACTTCCAGGTGAAGCACTTCTGCCTAATAGGAAAAAATAGTAGCAGCAGCAGTAGCAACTTGCAGCAGCTATTTTTGACAAAACATGGCTGCTGTTTACACCACACCTCCCAAGACTTACCTTACAACTAATGAAACTAAAAAAACACCAAAATAAGAAATCCTAAGTGCAAAATAGGAAAATATCCTATTAGACCATAAAAATGAACACAAAAAGCCTATCAAACTCTTTTCTTATGGCCGGAGTATGTTCCCTTCGTCCTCAAGAACTGGTCTTTCGTCTTGACTGCATCAATTCCCCCCGGCTGAGTAAAAATCGGCTCCAATGAATTGCATTGAGCATGCTGATGCAAGCAGCACCGAGAAGCTTTCTTGCATCGTGGTTGGAGTGTGATCCATCGACCCTTATGTTTGAAGGCATATGTATTTTCCCTCACGTCATACCTGCCACCTTTATCATACATCCATGGCCGTCCCAATATAATTTGTGCAGTTGACATAGGAACAACCTCACACCGTACTTTCTCGCCGAGCAAGTCTCATGTTGAAAGACTAAGTAGACACCTTGTGCTAACTTTCCAGTCTAGCAACTGGAAATTCTTTAAGTCCCAATCGCTCAACAAAATCTCTTGAAACGAAATTCCCTGAGCTGCCATTGTCAAGAATCAAAGTGCAATGCAGCCCATAACGGACAGCTCTTGTACGAAATACTGAGTTACGCTTCCGGTCATCGTTTGGGGATGGTACATGCTTCTTAATTTGACACAGTAGTAACTCTCCAGTTGTATCGGCATGGACCTCAACTTGTTCCTCTTCATTCTTGTCTTCTTCAGTAGCACTTTCGTCGTCTTCGCTGTCTTGCTTTGCTAAAGTAATCCGACGATTTGGGCAAGTGCTTGGAATATGACCCTTTTCACCACACTTGAAGCAAGTTGTTTTTGCCTTGTCATCTATTGTCTTGAGTTGCTGTGGTGCTGATTTTGGTGTAGGAACCAAACTCGAGGTTGGTTTGGGCAGCGTGTATGACCTATTCAATTTCTCTTCAATTTGTAATGCCACCTGGTATGCTTCCTCCACTGTCCATATCCTAAAGCCAGCCATATCGTCACGAATTGGAGTTCGCAACCCAGCTCTATATTTTGTTGCGAGCACTTCCTCAGCTTCATAAAGTCCTGCTCTCATGAACAGCTCAGAGAATTTTTTAGTGTACTCATCAACACTCTCACTCCCTTGGTGAAGAAGATGAAATTTCATAAATAAGCTCTGTTGATAGTCCATGGGAAGAAATCTGCCCTTTAAAAGAGTTTTCATTTCATGCCATGTAGTTACTTCACCTCTACCACTTCTTCTATTTGCCTCTTGAGTTCTTGCCCACCACATTTGTGCTGCTCCTTTTAATTTAGCACTAGCAAACTGCACTTTTCTTCCTTCGGTTAGTTGATGCCAAGCAAAGAAATGATCCACACTGGTCAACCAATCGAGGAAAGTTTCTGGATTCATCTTTCCATGAAAGTCAGCCACCTCTAGTTTAACCCCTTTTATCTCCCGTCCAAAAATTATCAGGTTGGTTTCTAACATTTGTTTGGCCAATATGTTGGTCCCTTAAACCAGGAAACTCCCCTTGCAGTCCACCCGAATCAAAGTTTATGGCCTGCTGTCCATAGACATTAGGGACAACACACTGCTGTCCTCCTCTCCGGGGAGAATCTCCTTGTTGAAGCCCTGAACCCCCAAAACTCAAATTACTATGACCTTGTTGTTTATGGGCATGCATAGGTTGGGTCATGGGTGCAAATGCATAAGTAGGCTGCGAGAGCAATGGTTCAAATGGTTTTTGAAATGCATGTTCATCAATTACATATGAGGAGGAAGGTTTATCAGCCATACCTTTTCCACTATTCCCACCAGAAATTTCCTTGAGAATATTGCCTACCATCTCTTCCAAACGTTGAAACCTTTCGTTGTTTTCTTTTCTCTGATCTTCAAGGGCAATTTTTAGACCTTCAACAGCTTGTTCAATTCTTCCAATCCTACCATCAAGGCATTGAATCGTCTCATCACGTTCCGCGTTCGTTACCATGTTGTGAAGACTTGTGGAAGGCAGCAAACTAAGGACTTTAACTTGCTCTGATACTCAGCCGGGGGGAATTGATGCAATCAAGATGGAAGACCAGTTCTTGAAGATGAAGGGAACACACTCCGGCCATAAGAAAAGAGTTTGATAGGTTTTTTTTTTTTGTTCATTTTTATGGTCTAATAGGATATTTTCCTATTTTGCACTTAGGATTTCTTATTCGGGTGTTTTTTTAGTTTCCTTAGTTGTAAGGTAAGTCTTGGAAGCAGTGTTTTAAAAAGCGCGCGCTTAAGCCCGAGGCGAGGCGAGGCGCATGGTTAGCGCTTCACAGGGGTACGATTAAGCGCAGAACGCAGAAGCGCAACTTAAGCGCAAAAAGCGCGCTTAAGCGCAGAGGCGCGAGGCGCTAGCTTAAGCGCGCCTTTGTGTTTTTCCCCTCCAATTTCTGATTTTTTATTATTACATTAAGTGAATGTTTGTCTTTTCCCTTCCCACTAAAGTATCTTTGTCTATTTGTTTATGTTACAACAAGACCAATCAGTTTTTTAATGTTTCTTTTCAGTTTCTTAATTAAGAAAAAATCCTTTCAAGGCATATGTCCTCTTTATCTATTAGTAAGTGTATATCAAACATAAAGATTTGATAAAAAAAACACATAGATGGAATGTGTGGTTAGAAAAGACCTCCACTATCATTTATTTATTTAAATTCCATTCAAATCGTATATAATTTTTATTTTATATGAAAACACTTTATGAAAAGTTGTCTAAACTTTGTTATCATATGAAAACACTTTATGAAAAGCATGTGACATTGTCCGGATTCCCACTGTGATACATATATCTATGTGCAACAGTGCATAAATGCTGGGTGGTGCACTATAAAACATTAAATTTGAACTAAAAAAAAATTGCGCCTCGCTGTCAAGAGGCGCGCGCCTAAAGCTCCAGGGGACCTTGGCGCCTCGGTGCGCCTATCTCCTTTTAAAACACTGCTTGGAAGGTGTGGTGTAAACAGCAGCCATGTTTTGTCAAAAATAGCTGCTGCAAGTTACGGTTGCAAGTTGCTACTTCTGCTAAATAGGGCTATTTAGGAACATCTATAAATAGGGCTGTAATCTGGTTGGAAGGGAGATTTTTGGATGAATGAAATTTCAGATTTTTACTAGTGTTTTGTTGTAGCCTCAGAGTGCTGCCTTTTAGGGCTTGGTTTTGAGCCCCATAGCTCGTGGATTTTGAGCCTTAGTTGCAGAATCAGTTCCAAAATCTGATTCTCGCATAGTTTCGGCCTTGATCCGTGGTAGTCGGGTCCATCTACGATTGTACTTGTTGGAATCTCCAAGCAAGATACATAAAAAATATCTCACCAAGACTGCTGCAATTAAAAGCCCCAAAATCAAAGTCAAAACAGCATCTGAAGGAAACACGAAGCCGATGCAAATTGCTCCAAACAGAGAAGGAAAAATGGTTGCTCCAAGTCTTCCCCTTAGCACCGTAGCACACAAGCACACTTGCACTCCCGTTTTCTTTTTCCTTTTTAAGGTCCACCAAAACCTTTCTCTTGGTTGCTACCTCTTGCTTCTCTCACTCACACACCCCGTGCACCTCTCGTTTTTTGTTCCAGAGTCTGCTAATGCCTTTTTCCAAAAAGATAAAATAACAATTAGCTTCCAAGCCAACAAAGTCGTGTGCAACTCATGTGCTCTCTCACAACAAAAGTTTAGAAACTTCTACCCAAAATAACTAACCCACAAAATAATCTTTTTGGGCCAAAACAAATCAGGCTTACTTTCATGAGCAAACCCAACATGCATTGGGGATTTTGAAGTGTTTTGTTGTATTGGTGATTTTTATGGGTTAGGATTTTGTTGTTCCAAAGCAAATTTTCATGTTATTTTTCGTAATAATTTCTGTGGTTGGAGTGGAGGTGATGTGTTTGTTTATTTATCTCAATTTTGAAGCTCTCATTAAAAAGTTCTAATATTGCGGTTTTTGTTTGGATGTGATTCCACTTTTGACAGCAGAAAAACCTAATTAAGATGGTAAAGGACCCCATTTGAAGTTTAGTTCAAAGGCACATGAAATGTGGGGAGGTGTAAGTTAAAGAACATAGAGTAAATTTCATAAGGAAAAAAGAAACTAGTTTGGTAAATATGGTGATGGTGTCCCTCGTAGCTTCCAGTTTGTTAGATTGAAGCCATCACTCATGTTTGCTGTAGTGCTTCACTGCTTTATTTAAAACTTAGGAGTACTGTAAGCTTAGGTTGTTTTATTATTATTCAGTTACCAGTTTTTAACAGATTTTACGAGGAACATACTGATATAGGAGCAATGACGAGTTCTATGGGAAAGAGTAGGGTTGGGGAGGGGAATCAAATAGTTTTAGGATGGATAAGTAGTTGGTTTTTGTGTGTTGAAGTTACCAAGTGTGTATTGATTGGTTATGTATCTTGATAGATTTGTGTTTGTAGTTGTGAGTAATTCATTCCAGTGGTAGGACTTTTGAATCTTTGGTTGATGGTTTGGTCATACGTGTGTTAGGAGTATTGGGCTTTCGAAGGTACTCCCTCCTTTTCAAATTGTTGGTCACTTTTGGGAATTCCAACTTTTTAAGTAGACATTCAATAACTTCATTCATTTAAGAGTGAATTTCACTTATAACCCTCAAACTATGCACCATTTTTCTATGTCGTCCTCAAACTACCAAAATCACCCATTTCGTCCTCAAACTATTCGATTTCATCCGATTGGGTCCAATTGCTAACTTCTGTTAGAAAAGTGGATGGAAAGTTGCACATGTGCAACTCACATGACCTCTTAAAGGGGCAAAATTGCCATTTCAAGTCATTCTTCTCTCTCTCTCTCTCTCTCTCTCTCCAGCGAACAAGCCTGTCGACTAAAAATGTAAAATACAAATAGGCTCAAGTTACCCAAGAACATGTCAATCTCCCTGATGAACTCTCTGGGAAATCAAACCCATGAGCCCAACACTTCCTCCACCATATGTCAAATCTATTTTCCTATTGACCTGAAATCACAAGTCACAAAATGTGATGGGAAAAAATAAACGACAGGAATCAGAAATCAAGCATAGGCAACAATGGTCTCATTAGCTTAGGGAAGTAAACCTGTTCAAAATATCGAACACGCAATTCACCAAATCCTCACATGTTCGTGTTTTGAAACTGAACATTGATAGAATAGAAAAAATTGCCATTGTCAATCTCATGAAATCAGTTCAATACAGCAAATAGCCAAACTATTCGAACAAAATAATTTCCACAATTGAGAAAATTCATATAACAGATCTTATATGTAGATTTCATATACGGAAAGACAAAGGGGAGTAGGCTATGACTGGAAATGGCAATTTGATTCGGCGGAGGCGGCAGCAATGGGAAAAATGTTTGATTCGGCGGAGGCGGTAGCATTGGGGAAAAATGTTTGATTCGGCGAAGGCGGCAGCATTGGCGTACGACCAAGTGGTGTTTACCACGAGGGGTTCCACGGCGGTGCTCAATTTTCCGGTGGAGAGAGTGGAGGAATCACCGAGGGAAATGGATTGTGGGTGTGGGGATGGGAGATCCCCTGTTATGGATTTGAAGAAGAAGCACTTGATATGAAAGAGGTCATCAGGTAGTAGTAGAAGCACTTGATATGAAAGAGAGAGAGAGAGAGAGAGAGAGAGAGAGAGAGAGAGAGAGAGAGAGAGAGAGAGAGAAGAGAGAGAGAAGAGAGAGAGAGAGAGAGAGAGAGAGAGAGAGAGAGAGAGAGAGAGAGAGAGAGAGAGAGAGAGAGAGAGAGAGAGAGAGAGAGAGAGAGAGAGAGAGAGAGAGAGAGAGAGAGAGAGAGAGAGAGAGAGAGAGAGAGAGAGAGAGAGAGAGAGAGAGAGAGAGAGAGAGAGAGAGAGAGAGAGAGAGAGAGAGAGAGAGAGAGAGAGAGAGAGAGAGAGAGAGAGAGAGAGAGAGAGAGAGAGAGAGAGAGAGAGAGAGAGAGAGAGAGAGAGAGAGACTTGAAATGGCAATTCTGCCCCTTTAAGAGGTCATGTGAGTTGCACATGTGCAACTTTCCATCCACTTTTCTAACAGAAGTTAGCAATTGGACCCAATCGGATGAAATTGAATAGTTTGAGGATGAAATGGGTGATTTTGGTAGTTTGAGGACGACATAGAAAAATGGTGCATAATTTGAGGGTTATAAGTGAAATTCACTCTTCATTTAATGCATTCACATTAAACAGATTCATTAATTTCCAACAATACCCTTATATTTCAACTTTTGAGAGAAATGATTGTTGTTGGTAAAGGAGTTATTTTGGAAGATTAAATCAATTTTGGTTTGACTTTTCAAACAGGACAGACAATTTAAAACATCTCAAAATAGTATAAGTGACAAGCAATTTGAAACGGAGGGGAGTAGCAAGTTACAATGGAGCAACATCCTTTGTCCTATTACATGTAATAGTTTTCAATGGGGGTCTAAATTCTTAATATTGTTCCATCTATTGATCTGTATAGCTTTGACCGTGATTGGAAAAAGATTGAAGCATTTATTGGGTCGAAGACTGTCATCCAGGTAATCTCAATTTGATTAGGTTAACTTGTAATGATCTGGATTTTGCACATTGTTTCGTTCTGTAATGGTTAAGCATTTGACATCTTGGCTTAAGTTGAAAACTCTTTCTACATATGGAGACTCATGCTTTTCAAACTATTATTTTGACTTCTCTGTTAGTCTGTTATATCCACGGCTTGCTTCTTGCCACGTGCCACATAATAGGGTACTTTAAGTGCTTCTATTTTATTCATGCGCTCACAACTTCTTATGGTCAAAGTTGATTACTGAATTGGTCTTATTGTTTTGGGGTGTTCGTTTTTCTCCATATTTGTTTTATTAGTACTCTCTCTCTCTCTCTCTCTCTCTCTCGTGCATCTGTCCACAGGCACAAAGACATGCACACACTCAAAATACACATCCACACAAGCGTGCTTGAACTTTCTATGTGACACGACTCGCATACTGTCACTGAATACCTATCGCTTTACGGGTTACTTGTTTGATGTACATGCTTACAAGACTGTTAAATTGCTCTCAAAAGTCAAAACAAGTAGATGTGTACAGGATTTCTTGCATTGGTCACGGAGAAATAGGAGTAATTAACTTGGTATTTGATTTTCACCCTCCTTTTTCTTATAATTGCACTCATTTTTTGGTCATCTTGTGATGTGCATGTACAATATTACCCTTCTGGGTAAAATAATCAACTCATGAAAGGCTAATTGTGTAAATTTACATGTAAGAAGAAAAAAAAAAGTGGTTATAAAAAAGAGGAGTGCGAACATCACTTCCCATTAACTTTTAATTATCCCTGTAACATGAGGAGAATGAACGAAATTTATTTCACACAATCAATTTATATGATGCTTGTCAACAGATTTCAGTTACTTACATATGGAAGTAATGAACGCTGCCGCGTGGTTGACTTCAGAAATGTATTTGGAATACTAAGAAACTTATTTTGCTTACCCTAAAATAACAGCTTTCTATTTTTTGCCTCTTTGTTTTGTTCCATTGACGAGAATGATGACAGATCTGACAAGTGTCGTATAGCAATCTAGTGTTCCAATATTCATTTAGTATATCCAGTTATTCAACAGCACCAATTTTGTTAAATAAAAGTCTGGGTCAGCTGATAGCTTACTACGGAAGCAGAAAAGTGAATAGTGAAAGATAATTTTTGCAGATACGTAGCCATGCTCAGAAGTACTTTCTTAAGGCTCAAAAGAGTGGGACAGGTGAACATCTACCACCTCCTCGTCCAAAAAGGAAAGCTGCTCACCCGTATCCGCAAAAAGCCTCAAAAAATGGTTAGATTTGGCAATTTCTAGTATGATCCATCGTCTTGTCTTTTGAGGCCGACTTATTGAAACCTGGGCTCATTTTTGCAGCTCCAGTTCTCTCACAAGTGACAGAATCTTTTGAAACTTTACCTATTGTGTCTGATCCTGGATTGGTAAGAAGGCCTGATTCTTCTTCATTACTTGGGAAGCCTATTAAAAGTGCAGCTGTATCTTCCCGGACTGACAACTCTGGAGGCAGCTTGTTGCATGCAAAACAAGGTCATTATTTCTATCCCTTTAATCTTCAGTGATATGCTCTACTCACTTCCAGTTTCAACTGTTGCATGTTGACTAATATTTGTATGGTTACAGGTGATATGACATCTGCAGGGAGACCTTCAGCAAATAACTGTTGCAGTAGTACCGAGAGCACTCCAAGAACGTGGCCATCAGGAGAAATGATGGATCAAGGCAATCATGGCCCTCCATTGAGAGGTAACAGTAATTTCATTGCACATATCTTGCTTGGTAAAACATGAATTGAGCTTGTGTAGGAATTAACTTTTTTAGCATTTGTGAAGTCCTATTAGATTTTGACCATTCTTCTTCTTGAAGGTGTTGCACCGTTGTTAATGTTATGTGTAATACCATGAGTAATTCTTTCTTTTAGCATATTTCCTTGAGGGCCGGAAAATTTATTGTATGCTTTCTATTACCATTTCTACTTATTCTCACGTCTTTTTGGATGCAGTTCTTCCTGACTTCGTGCAAGTATACAGCTTTATTGGTAGCATTTTTGACCCAAATAGTGCTGGTCAGTTGGGGAAACTAAAGAAGATGGACCCTATTGATGTTGAGACAGTATGACTTCTGACTTGTTTGCACAGTCTGTCATTTAGGTCTTTAATGCCCTCGCTTACATTCAATCAAATTCATTAAAATATGCCTTGGTAATTTCAAAGCTGGAATAAACTCTGCAGAGTTGCTCCTTCACATATACTGGTGCTTTTAGAAACCACTTTTGGGATTATTTCATTGGTTCACCTCCTTTTCAGGTTTTGCTGTTGATGCGGAACCTCTCCATCAATTTGACCAGCCCTGACTTTGAGGAACACGTAAGTGCTTTCCACTCAAGTGTTGCTTTTTGGCATCAACTACATGATCGTGTATGGACAGAGGATAGACCTACTGCTGTTTTTTTTTTTATATACTTATCGTTTGAAACATTGTTATTTTTGTGCAAGATATTGTGCTCTTTTATACATTATCATGTTGAACCGGAAACTATAACTTGCATTGCCAAGATATTGTGCTCGTTAAGGTTCTCTTTGGTTATATTGTGCCTTGCAATAGTAAACTATTATGGTTTATCCCTTATTACTCTTCATATCCCTGTGCAGAGGAGGTTGCTTTCATCCTACGAAATTGACTCGGATAAGGAAAATTCTGGTGCTGTGAACAAGATTCCCCCGTGAGTATTGATGTGACAATGCTGGACAATTGCAGGAAAAATAAACTTTCCAGGTCTTTAATCGGATATGGTGGTTGTCTTTCTTAGTATTTCATTTGCTTACTCAAGTGATGCTGATTTTAGTTGGATGGAATGCCAGGATGTTGGGGATGTTCAGTGAGCTTCTTCAGCTATGAAACTTTGAAGGCCTTCGGTTTGCTGGTTTGTAAGTACTACCTGTTGCCACATCTTCAGCTGCCAAGTTCTTTGACGGTTAGTTGTCATTTTATTGTGCATACCGAGTAAACGAAAATAATGGAAATTAGTGTACATAATGATGTTGCGGGAATGTGCGATATAGCGGTTGTAAATTCGAGTTTTATATCCAAGTTATTGTTGCAGGATGCAATGTCTGAAACTAGTGGTGATCTATAAAATTTATGAGTATAACCTCATAATTTTCACCATGTTAGCATGCGAGCATATAACCTCATAATTTTCACCATGTTAGCATGCGAGCATACTAACATGGTGAAACTGAAGTAAATAGGACCACGAACAACTCAATGAGAAATTATACTTTTTTGCCTTTTTGGCTAGTTATTTTAGCTAATATTGTTGTGATTATACATCAGTTCGGAGCCAAAACTGCTAGTGAACGGTGCACAATTTTCTTTTTAGCTGCCCACCTCTTTCGAACTTTAATAATACTACTAGTATCTATTTTTCGTATCCTCTATGAAAATATTTTTATTTTTTCTCTCTCATTTTTCTTTTCTTCTTCTTCCCCAAGCCATATTGGGTTGAAGCCCTAGCACATTTCGTGCCCCATTCGTCATCAAATCCGAATTTTCAAAATCCATGAACGACCTCTGCAATTCGAAACTAAATTTCATGTTTTTATTGATCTACTCACAACCCGAATTTGTTGTGGTTGGTTAAATTCATAATTAACGTCACTTGGTAAATAAAGGACAATGCTAGAGGTACATAACTTTTTGTACATAAAATGTACAAATCAGTTGGTTCGGGACTATTTCAGGTCCTATACGGATGATCGGAGCCGTTCATATTCTTCAAAATAATATTTTATTGTACCTCAAAAAAAAAATAGCTCAATCGGATATCGGTAAATGCTCCATTTGTTTATCCAATTTTTTTGTTCAAAACAAAAAATGGATAAACGGATGGAATATTTACCGATATTCGATGAGCTAATTTTTTATGGGGTACAATGAAATATTATTTTAAAGAACATAAACGTCTTCGATCATCTGTGTGAGACTCGGAATTGGCCCAAATAAAAACCTTTGTACATTTTATGTACAATTTCTCTGTACCCATATCTTTTTCGGTAAATATATCAAACACTTAGTGGGCTTCATTCTCCAACAAATTCGTTCATAAACATGGTTCCAAACAGAAGCCTAATCTTATCCAGGGAATTCGTTCTATACTTGTGAATTTGGAGGTATTCAAGGAACGGGACTCAAAAATCACGAACTCTCTATTTCTCTTGATTTGTCCATCATATTCACACAAAACTTAAATGCTTGGATTATACCTGTTGTTGCTAGTAGCAAATGAATTTCCAAACAAACAAAGGGAGAAGGAAAAATTAAATGTGAACAACCTTGAAGAACAACAGAGGTCGAAGAGAGAGGGGCAGGAGACAACGTGGACGGGAAATTGATAAAGTATTTGGTTACCTAGTGGAACAGTGCGTCGGTAGAGAATTTTTTGGGTACCGGGTGGGTACCATGTGGCCGAGCATACGTGGTACCCGAACGTTGCATTCGGGCCGTCCAAAAGTGTATTGGAGTGCCCAGATTGAAACCTCTCTCTCTCTCTCTCTCTCTCTCTCTCTCTCTTTCTCTCTCCAAATTCAGACCGTCCAAAACCAAAATGGACGGCCGGATGTGCGCGCGCAGGTGCTCGGCACTGAAAACTCGTTCCTCGATAGAACAGGAGAGGCACTGTAGCGGAGTGTAAACAAAAGAAGTATGGACCATGCTCCAATTGCATATTTGCATATAGTACTTGTTTACATGTTACTGGCAATTTCTCAGTTTTAAAAGGAACTGGCAGGTTTTACTGATGTTAGACCAATGAAAACGGGAGTAATTCATTAACTCGAGTGACTAAAGCCAAGACGAAGCCTCAACCGGGTCACGCCAATAAGCAAGAAAATATACTAGAAGTGAAGATTTTGAAGCAATTCTTCTTGGCAATCCTATAACTGTAATGAAACAGTTGTTCCGTATGTACATACTTTTGCTAAATCTGATCTTTGTACGAATCTTCAATCTCTAAACTAGGCGCTAAATACGAATGTGGCCATGTGTTTGGTCTCTTTAACTACTTAAACTGTATACTTACGTATATTTACTATCAGAAGTTCAGAACTGATTTTGAACTAATGGCCCTGCCAAATTCCTTCGGCCAAGCTGTTTAGACCCGCCATGGCAGCTTTGCTCCCAATTTGTGTTAGTGAAATTGTTGTACGACACTTGATTGCTGTATCCAACACCACCACTGGGATCTGCATTACCCATTAACTAAAAAGGATTAGGGCCCTCCCCATAATGTTGGATTTGATGCTCAATAAGGTCAAACATCTTCATAGTTGCAGCATATATTCAAACACACAGATGTATAATTTCGGTTTATGTTAACACTGGGAGTATCACCCAACAGCCTCTGAGGTGTTCTTTCACTAAATTGAAGGACAGACCCCTACATACAGCAAGGTTGATGCATACCCTACGGCTTCTTCTGACACGTATACCATATGATTAATGGTATCTGTAAAATGGCAGTAATTTCCAAGAAATAGCAAATCAAGCAAATAGAGAATCAACTGAACCAAGATCATTTGCTACATATGCTATATTTCTCATCCAGATGGCACCATTTAAAAAATTGCAATTAGCTCTAAAGTCTAATTTCCAAGTATAGAAGAGTGCTACTGCAACAAAGTTCTTGAGATGCCCAAAAGTTTAAGAGAAAGGTCAAGTAGATTAATCATCAAGGGGGGGAAGTATATGAAAACATGGCGGGAGAGGGAGGGGGAGAACGAGCGGGAGAAAAATAGGAAATGTACCATCTGGATTTGGCAATCTGAAACCCTCATTGCCAGGTTGTTGATAGATTGAGGGCCACATTTGCACGGGGTTTAAACCCGGTGCAAAAGACGTCATTTGAGCCTCATAGTTAGGAAGTGATGGTCCCATGAAAAGTTCATTTTGCTGGTAACGAGGGAAAACTCTTGGCTGCTGCAGCACTGAATAACATGACGAAAGATCTTTCTTTTTTGACTTGGCCTTGCTTCCAGAAGGACGACAGTGTGCATTAAAATGGGGTTTGAGAGGTGACGTACCACAACTGGTCATTGGGCCTATGACCTTTGGTTGACAATTCATCTGAGCTTGATGAGAATACAGTGCATCGAAAGATGGCAGTCCCATATTTGTCTGAGAATGGGAGAACTGTGGATAAGATTGTCGAGACTGCTGATTGTGATACAAGTTTCCCGGTGTGAAACACCGTAATATCCAGGTACTGTGGATCTTTCATTCGAGAGCATAACATTTTGAGCCAGATATGTGTCAGAAACTTCCGTTGTTACAAGTAAAGGCCACATGCAATCTCTTGATAAACTTCCACCAAAAGTAGAAACAGAATGTTGAGGAATTATCAGGTCATCGAATGATATCAAACTGTCCTCATCAGGCAAACAGTATTCAGAGGCCAATTCATTAGAGTCAGGTATGGGATGAAGCTTTAATTCCACTGATCGGAGATTTGGTGCCATTTCAGGCAGCAACATTGGCTTCTGAGGAATTAGGGTGTCATCTATTGTTGAATCAGACATTTGATCACAAAGAGGTATACTGCTGAGCCTTGACTCCTGTTCCACATGGAGCATTGACACAATTGCAGCCCAATCATCATCATAAGACTCATTCACCTGAATGTTACCAACCTCAGTTATCCCAGAAAAATTTCCAGGTTTAATGCCTCTAGAATTGGTAACAGTACATGGACATTCATCAGAAAAATATGAGAAAGTATCGTCTGCAACTGAAAATGGAAATCCACTGAGCTTTGAAATTACAGTTCCTGAAACAGCACCACCGGAACATCTTAGGACAGAGAGAGAGACAAACTTCATCAGATTCAAAATCCTTCAGGAAACCTATCCGAAATTGGATTTGAGAGTTTGAATTTCCTGATTGTTAGAAGTATTTTCCTCTAAGTGTGGGGCACACATCTAACACTTTCTACTCCAGGAAAATATTTCAAGGATGGAATTCTTTATGTTAGGAAAGAAAGTAAAAAATGGGCGGAGATGCCACCCTATAACATAGCGCCATTAGGGATGGCATTTTACATTCTACAAACTTTTCATTAGCTGAAACCCTGTAGACAGATGCATCACATCCAACAAAGCAAAGTAGGAAATCTTACCTCCTTTCGTTTTTTTATCCTCTACTCTCTCCTTGTTCAGGCTCTCAGCAGAACTATGTGGTTCTTCGGCATATAAGTCGCTGGCTCTCCCATCTTTAGGTGCTTCCTGAAAAAATAACATGCATCAGTTCTCTTCCAGCTGTCCTACCTTAGATGTTTCTCAGTCAATTCTTTTGTTAAAGCACTGAAAGTAAGATGGTTAAGACTTGAGAACTATCTGAAATTCATTATTAAATAGAAATCTACAGGTAGCATATGAAGCATATGGGGAGTGCCAGTCCCAAAGTATTGGTAACAATAAAAAATTTCAAGAAGTTAACCAAACCTTGTAATAATATGGATGACGATAGGGGTTATCACTCTTTCTAAGCTCATCTTGAAGTTGTGCTTCAGGTTTTGGAGCCAAAGTACCAGCTGTACATTGGAACAAATTTGAACCACTTCCCAAAAGCCCATTATGTCCAGCAAATTGCCTGAAATATTGGGAATGAGGGCCATAATGGCTTCCATCGCCTGCATGACAAAATAATTGATTCAGCAAACCATCAAAATTCATGGCAAGACCATTTTAATTAGCACTCAGCCATCTGAAGAGTTCCATATCCACAAAATAGGGAGAAACTTCTGGAGTTTGCATCATTTGGGGTTTCACTAGAGAAGAATATGGCAATGCAGATGCAATTCCATCCTATATGTCTAAAGTCCGTTGAATTGTCAATCAACAATTTGGATACATTAATGACATTGTCAATTCTACTGATCTGTTGACTAGCAGTGTTGTTCAAGAGCCAAAAAAGCCTAGAACCTGATGCACACCAACTACCGAGCTCAGATAACCTTCATGAATTTAGCTCCACACCTCATGTGAGAGAATCCAACCCACTGAATGAGGCTATTTTCAGCATTTCAAAAAGCCTATTTTCGTGATTTTTATAAAAATTATACATACCATCATCAACAAGACTAATGACATTCATGACAAAATTAAGCTCATATTATTTCTTAAAAGCCTCATAACCAAGAACCACGACTGGTCCTATAAAGCCTAGAACAATGAGTTAAATCTTGCAGATATGTGCTTATATAAGAATTCTACTTCCACCAATTCACATGTAAAAACAGAAGTGGGAAATTCTTGAGACAGTCAATTACAATATCAACACAGACCTGAACCACAATCACCTTGTGAGCCTCTGTGTTGGTTGTTACTCCCCGATGATTGACTGTCCCGTTTTCCACCTGAACTTCGAGGAGAATTACCAGATTCGCATCTAGCAGATGAAGATGAACCACATCGACTAACCCGGGAGACATGTGATAGCAAACTACCAGATATTTTTTGCATGTCAAATAAGCTAGTCCAAGCAGCATCAACTTCACTGTTGCACAAAGGCACATGGGATTTAGAGTATTTTGTGAACACCTAGAATACAAGTTATTGCAGTTATAGAGATCAATTACCATGAGGTTGATGGATTGAATCCACTCGGTAACCTTTTGCAAACTTCCAATTCACTCAAAGATAGAAGGAAATCTCTTGTATAGGAAATTTTTGAACACCTAAACAATCCAAAAGGAAGGAAAAAGGAAAGTAGTTATGTTCTTTAACTGATCACCCATATATGTAAAGTATTCACTCATTGATGAACAGTTATATTACTTCCTATTTTTTCCTGGTAGAATGATCATCACAGAACAAGTTATTGCAAATGTGTACTTGAAAATTAATTGCGTACTCAATTGCAATAAAAAATCAATCTCTGAAACAACAGCGATAAGTGTTACAAAAAAGTAAATTATTCCAAAGCAGCTCCTTACCATGATAAGTCAGCTCCATGAGGTCGGTCTTTAAGAATTTCCTTGATCGACAAAAGAACATCTCTGTATGTGATCTTTGAGCTTCTGCATCATTAAGATTATATTATAGGAAGGAAGTATTGAGACAACTAATTGTTTGCTAAAGGAAATAAAATTAATGAAATTGCTAAAAAATAAGTGAACTTTTTTACTCAACCAAATAAAAAAGTCTATGACGTAATTTTTGCATGTCAAATAAGATAGTGCAAGCAGCAAGCATCAACTTCACCGTTGCACAAAGGTATGTGAGATCAAGAACATTTGGTGAACAACTACAATAAAACTTAGAGTTGAGGTTACGGATATTCATTACCGTGAAGTTGATGGGTCCAATCCAGCCGGTAACCTTTTGCAGACTTCCAATTGACTCAAAGATAAAAGGAAATCTCTTGTATATGAAATTTTTGAATGCCTGAACAAATAAAAAAGAAGGACAAAGATCAATAGTTATGGTCTTTAACCGATCCACCATACACAAAAAGTCTTCGCTCAATGATTAATAGTTAGATTATCCCTCATTTTTCTACTGCATTGATCAGCACCGAAAAAGTTAATGTAAATGTATACTCCTTCAGAAATTGCATTAATCGTGTAGACAAATGCAATTACAAGTTAAATTAATCTCCGTGACAGCAGAAATAGAAAACGTAAATTAATCAACCAAAGCAGCGCCTTACCGTGAACTGGACTGATCAACTCCACGAGGTCGGCGTCGGTCTTTACGAATTTCCTTGAACGAAAAAAGAACATCTCGATATGTGATCTTTGCGATTCTGCGTCATTACAAGAACATATCAAAGAAATATCTAGATTTCTAAAAGGAAAAAGAAGATACGTTTAGATGACAGTAACTCCTATGTTTTTTGCTTAAGTGAAAGCAAATTCAAATGATTGATGAATTAGCGGAAAAGAAAATTTTGACTTCACCCGAAAAAAAAAAAAAAAAAACTGTTCCACCAAAAAATAAATATAAATATATTAACTGTTTTATAGGATTCCGATCTACTAATAATGAAATAAAAATGACAGTAACTCCTATATTTTTTGCTTAAGCAAAAAGAAATTCAAATGATTGATCAAATAGCGGAAAAGAAAATTTAGACTTCACAAAAAAAAAAAAAAGATTAACTTTTACACCAAAAAATAAATATAAATAGATTAAATGTTTTACAGGATTCCGATCTACTAATAATCAAATAAAACGATTAATTGTGGTCAATAAACGCCATGTCCGAACAGTAAAATACTACAGTGAGAAGTAGCGATCAACTCACTTCGTTGTAGCTTCGTCAAACTCCGTACACCGATGATCTTCATTTGCATTACTCATTTTCGTTCTCTCAGTTAAAATCACCATTACAAAAACCTAATTCTCCAGTCAATGCGTATTTCTAGTAATCTAAATCCAAGTCTTCAAACACTTTTCTGATCTCTATACCCCCAATGTTCTTCAATTTACACTTGTGATACAGGTTTTCGTGTATATATGTACACAATGTACGTATCTGGTTTTTCGACAGTGAAGGAGAAGTTTGTTTGATCTCCAAATGCTAGTTTTTTTTTCCTCTTCTTTTGTTACTGTAAATGGAACGACAACGAAGTAAATTAAATAGGGGTATTTATTTATTTGTAGTGAGAGAGAGAAAACCTAAAGGTCTCACAAAGTCCAACTGTCTGCCACGCAGGCATCTGCTTTTATTTTCCGCGGGAGATCGTTAGCGGTAGTAATTTGGAATACTCCTGAAGTTTTTTTTTTTTAATGTTTTTTTTAAAGGAACAGGGTTCCCGTAGTGAGTCAAGTGAAATTCTCGGAGTGATTTCAATTGTGGGCTCTCTAAAATTTTATTTGTGATCGGAACTGTTCATTTTTTCAGGAATGTTGAGCACATTATGCGCACAAAAATTTATGATCATCAGATATTGATAGACATATAATTGAGACACGTTTGTGCTACAGGGTATTATCCAAATGATATTGGTCATCCATACAAATGATATCCGAACAAATGGCTACCAATATCTAATTAATTTCATTTTTTACATGAATGATTTACTCAAAATTTCTGACAAATTGTACGGTTTTGATCCCAAATACCGATTATAGAGGACCCACAATTTAGGTCACTACGGAGATATAGTGACTTGGGTCACGGGTACCCTATGGACTACTACATTTTTGGTGTGTTTTGTTATTAATTCGGAAACAATAAAACTATGAGTACACCATTTAGTGTTCATCGCATTGTGGGACTTATTTTGGAGTCTCATACAAGTGATCGGAGCCACTTAATTTTTTTACAATATATATTTTTAAAGGTCTTTGTAAAAAATCAACTCAGTGAGATATCGATAATCAAGAAAAGCCTAATCAATTCGTTCAAGTTTCAATTCTTGAATTGTAGGGACCAAAAGGTTAACAAACTTATTGAGCCCTTACCTCACTTACCTGTATTTCGATTGAGCTGGTTTTTTATAGACATCTTTTGAAAAAAATATTAAGCAACTCCGATTTATTTGTGTGAGACTCTGATATAGGTCACACACATTATGGGTACACCAATTGCTTTTTCTTCCGTTGCACCGAAATGCAGCTAAGAGATTCAATTCACTGTGTGTTAGTGAGATTGGCTTATACCGCCAGTGCTTATTGGTGTATTTTACTAGAACTCAATTTATTGGTCCTTTCGCAAAGGGATTTCCAGATTTTTTAATGCTTTTGGTTACACGCGGCATGCAAATGAATTCGGAACATCTTATGTGCGAACCACGTAGGTACCATTAAGTAAAAGTTGATGTAAAGAATGCGAAAGAATCAAGACCATCTTATGGACGAATGACGTAAGTACCATTTAAATAATAACAATTGATGTGAAGAATCCGAAAATAACATACCGGAACACTAATGCCAGTAAAGCAACTATTTTGATGCACCAAAGCAACGCATATTTTAGCACCACCACCGGAACTGATAACGGAAATCCACTGAGCTTTGAAGTTGCAGTTCCTGAAACAGCACCACCGGAACATCTTTAGGAGGAGAGAGAGAGAGAGAGAGAGAGAGAGAGAGAGAGAGAGAGAGAGAGAGAGAGAGAGGCACTTCATCAGATTCAAAATGCTTCAGGAAACTTATCCGAAAATTGGATTCGAGAGTTTGAGTTTGAATTTCCTGATCGTTAGAAGTATTTCCCTGTTTTGAAGTGTGAGGCACACAGCTAAGAGCTAACATACTCCAGGAAGAACATTTCCAGACCAGACTGTTAGTCTGTTATTCTAGTAAGCCCAGCCTCAAAATCAGTCTACATGGGGGTTCTCAAAAAGTCAATTAGGTTGGTGCTCTTTGGAAGAAGATCACACTGTTGTCATTCAGCAGGGGGATTTGAGTAAGTGATGGTCAGGCAGAAAAGCGAGGCGATGAACTTTATATGAACCAGTATGTTTGGAAAGAAAAAAATGAACGGCGTGTTGGGATTGGAGGGTATAACCCAAACACCACCCGCATTGAAATCGAGTAAAAATTCCCTCTATATATAATCACAAATACAAGGAGAGAAAAAAAAAAAAAAAAAAAAAACCCTCACTATGGGGAACAACTCTGGCTCCCCCTCTTGACCTCACCCTCTCCATTCGATTTTGCTACCCACACTCTCCTCTCAGTCTCTCAATCCACACCTATACACAGAGAAAGCAAACAAAGCCTTAGAGGCTACGCGTGAATGTGGTTGAGGTTGTTGCTGATACCTAAGGTGAGTTATACTCTGAATCTATCTCGGTTTTACTCCAAGTTGGGAGAAGACCTATTCAACACGGAGATGCAACCATATAGCATGGTGCCATCAGGGATAGCATTTAACATTCTACAAACTTTTCATTAACTACAACCCTGTGGACAGATGCATCACATCCAACAAAACAAAGTAGGCAATCTTACCTTCTTTTGTGTTTTCATCCACTACTCTCTCCTTGTTCAGGCCCTCAGCAGAATTATGTGCTTCTTTGGCACATAAGTCGCCGGCTCTCCCTGCTTTAGGTGCTTCCTGAAAAAATAGCACACTTCAGTTTTCTACCAGCTGTCCTACCTTACCATCTTTCTCAGTCAATTCTTTTGCTAAAGCACAGAAAGTAAGATGGTTCAGACTTGAGCACTATCTGAAATTCATTAAATAGAAATCTACAGGCAGCATATGAAGCATATAGGGAGTGCAAGTTCGGAGTGCAAGTTCCAATGTATTGGTAACAATAATTTTTTTTTAAGAAGTTAACCAAACCTTGTAAGAATTTGGATGACGATAGGGCTTATCACTCTTTCTAAGCTCATATTGAAGTTGTGCTTCAGGTTTTGCAGCCGAAGTACTAGCTGTAGATTGGAACAAATTTGGACCACTTCCCAAAAGCCTATTATGTCCAGCAAATTGCCTGATATATTTGGAATGAGGGCCATAATGGTTTCCATCGCCTGCATGACAAACTAATTGGTTCAGCAAACCATCAAAATTCATGGCAAGACCAATTTTAATTAGCACTCAGTTATCTGAAGAGTTCCATATCCACAAAATGGGAAGAAACTTCTGGAGTTTACATCATTTAGCTACTAGAGAAGAATACGGCAATGCAGATGCAATTCCATCCAATATGTCTAAAGTCCGCTGAATTGTCAGTCAACAATTTGGATACTTTATTGACATTGTCAATTCTACTGATCTGTTGACTAGCAGTGTTGTTCAAGAGCCAAAAAAGCCTAGAACCTGATGCACACTAACTACTGAGCTCAGCTGCTCAGATAAACTTTATGAATTTAGCTCCACACCACATGTGAGTGAATCCAACCCACTGAATGAGGCTATAGACAGTTGCATCCCATCCAACAAAACAAAGTAGGAAACCTTACCTTCGTTCGTTTTTTCATCCTTTACTCTCTCCTTGTTCAAACTCTCAGCAGAACTATGTGCTTCTTTGGTATATAAGTTGCTCGCTCTCCCTCCTTCAGATACTTCCTGAAAAAATAGCATGTCTTTCAGTTGTCCTACCTTACATGTTTTTCAATCAATTCTTTTGCTTATGAACTGAAAGGAACATGGTTAAGACTTGAGCACTATCTGAAATTCATAAAATAGAAATCTACAGGTAGCATATGAAGCATGGGGAGTGCCATGTTCCAATGTATTGGTACCAACAGAAAATTTCAAGCAGTTAACCAGACCTTGCCAGAGTATGGAGGACCATCAGGTTTATCACTCTTTCCAGCAAACCGCCTGAAATATCGAGAATGACGACTGTAATGGCTTCCATCGCCTGCATGACAAATAATTGATTCAGAAAAACATCAAAATTCACGGCAAGACCAATCTTAATTACTAGTTCTCAGCTCTCTGAAGAGTTCCATATCCACAAAATACGAAGAAACTTCTTGATTTTGCATCATTTTGTGACTAGAGAAGAATATGAATGATTGTCCCATTTTCCACCTGAACTTCGAGAAGAATTACCAGATTCGCGTCTAGCAGATGAAGATGAACCACATCGACTAACCCCGGATTCATGTGACAGCAAACTACCAGATATTTTGTGCGTGTCAAATAAGCTACTGCAAGAACCATCAACTTCACTGTTGCACAAAGCCACGTAGTGTTAAGAATATTTTGTGAACAAATCCAACACAACTTATTGCAGGTTTGGAGATTTATTACCATCGGGTTAATGGATCGAATCCACCCGGTAACCTTTTGCAAGCTTCCAATTCTCTCAAAGACAAAAGGAAGTCTCTTGTATAGGAAATTTTTGAACGCCTGGACAATCCCAAAGGAAGGAAAAAGGAAAGTAATTATGTTCTTTTACCGATCCACCAGAGACGCAAAGTATTCACTCACTGATGAACAGTTCGATTGCTTCCTAATTTTTCCTAGCACAATGATCAGCTCATAAAGTACTTGAAATCTCATTAATCGCGCAGACAAGTGCAATAAAAAAAAAAACAGAAACAACAGTGATAATAGTTATTAAAAAGTAAATTATTCAACCAAAGCAGCTCCTCACCTTACACTTGAAAACTCAACTCCATGAGGTTTGTCTTTACAATTTTCCTTCGACGATAAAAGAACATTTCTGTATGTGATCTTTGAGTTTCTGCATCGTTAAGAGTAATAAGAAGGAAATATTGAGGCAACTGTAATTATTTGCTAAAGCGAAAAAAATTAAGCTAGTGCAAGCAGCATTAACTTCTCCGTTGCACAAAGGTACATGCGATTAAGTACATTTAGTGCACAACTGCAATAAAACTTGAGGAGTTGCACCTATGGAGATTCATTACCGTGAAACTGATGGGTCGAATCCAGCTGGTAAGCTTTTGCAAACTTCCGATTGACTCGAAGGTAAAGGGAAATTTCTTGCATATGAAATTTTTGAATGCCTGAACAATTAAAAAAGAATGACAAAGGAAAATAGTTCAATGATCAACACAGAAACAAAGCAGCAGCAGCTTACCATAAACTGGACGGGTCAACTACACGAGGTAAAAGAACATCTCTATACGTCATCTTCGCGCTTCTGCGTCATTAAGAGAACATGTCAAAGAAATAGCTAGATTCCAGAGAAGGAAGAAGGAGATAAATTTCTTCGAGTTGATTACTTACCAACTCTTTGCTGTACTCAATTGCTCTGCTCTTTTTTGCGCCCTAGCCTTCGTTGGTTTGGTGTTGGAGTCCAAATTTGTGCATCAATTTAGACTCAAAACCCCCAAAATCAGTGAGGTTGAGCGAGTAATTGAACTTGGGCGGCTGCAAGTTTCTGTGTATTGAAGGTAGTACACATGCTTTCTTGTCATTTTATACTGTGTGTACGTTTCTGGGTTTCTGGACAATGAAGGAGAATTTTTGTTTGATCTGCAATGCGCGTTTTTTGTTTCTGCAAATGGAATAATGAAATTTCGAAGAAATGGGCGAAGCTCGGAGCTGCTGGACGCTCTGTAAACAAGGCCTATTCATAGAGTGAGAGAGAGAGAGAGAGAGAGAGAGAGAGAGAGAAGATTTGTTTGATCTGCAATGCGCGTAGTTTGTTTCTGCAAATGGAATCACGATAATGAAATTTCAAAGGAATGGGCGAGGCGCGGATCTGCTGAACGCTTTGTTAAGTAAGGCCTAATGATAGTGAGAGAGAGAGAGAGAGAGAGAGCCCAGTGTTCACACTTGACAAGGCCAATCACTGTCTGCCCCCACAGACATCAATATGGCAAATATGCATTGCTTAAGCAATGGAGGGTTTATATATACATATGGTAGAGAGTCAACAAATGCAAGTAGGTAGGTGCAAACGAGTCGCTTTTAGACTTCGCGTAATTTTTCGATTGATTATATCTCGCAATTTACATTGTTTTACGTGATTTTGAAAAATTGTCTAATATGACTAATTGAGATTTATTAAACAAGATCTATATTGAATATAAAATTCATTACTGATTTAAAGTTATAAATAGTTTTTCATCTGGTTAGAATAGAACGAGAGACCAAAATTTGGTGATGAATGAAGTAATTTACTAAAGGAGCAAAAAAAACTCGAGTTCAAGCTCGGATTGGATGTAAATAAGTTGAGTAACAAGCCAAGCGCGGTTCATTTATTGACGAGCTTCTATAAACAAGCCGAGCCTATACAAACGAGTCTGGTTTTTTTGAGCTTAGTCGAGATGAGATTTGGATTGTTAAGCGCGGCTCGTTTGCTGAATGAGCCCAAAACTTGAACTCAAACTCCTCTCAATTACTAAAGGGGTCGAGCCGAGACGAGCTTGTTAGCGGCTTGGTTCGTAGACACCCTACATGGTGCCTATAATTTTTTTGTGTGTTTTAATGATTGTGA